>CM042179.1:31995875-32005875 GCA_023376005.1 Doryteuthis pealeii | reverse complement strand
GATATTGAGGAATATTATATATCTCAGTACTAAAATGTTGGAGTTATGATTTCATATTCAAAAATTAAAAAAAAGATATATATATATATATATATATATATTGGATATTGAGGAATATTATATATCTCAGTACTAAAATGTTGGAGTTATGATTTCATATTCAAAAATTTTAAAAAAAGATATATATATATATATATATATTGGATATTGAGGAATATTATATATCTCAGTACTAAAATGTTGGAGTTATGATTTCATATTCAAAAATTTTAAAAAAAGATATATATATATATATATATATTGGATATTGAGGAATATTATATATCTCAGTACTAAAATGTTGGAGTTATTTCATATTCAAAAATTTAAAAAAAAAAAATATATATTGGATATTGAGGAATATTATATATCTCAGTACTTGGAGTTATTTCATATTCAAAAATTTAAAAAAAAAAGGTATATATATTGGATATTGAGGAATATTATATATCTCAGTACTAAAATGTTGGAGTTATGATTTCATATTCAAAATTTAAAAAAAAAAAATATATATATATTGGATATTGAGGAATATTATATATCTCAGTATCAAAATGTTGGAGTTATGATTTCAAAATTAAACCCTCATGTATTAGTTATAATGTCTTTGTAAAAGCATGTACCTTAATAAAACTGAGACATTCAGCAGACCTGTCTGAAGATAATAGAAAAAGTTTCCTATTCTAGAGACTTTTGTTTTATCACCAATTATTTTGACCTTGTCTTTTGTGAGAGAGGAAAAAGAGAATTTCAGTGAGACTAACTAATCTATTCTATGGATAATTACTGCTTAGGTGCTTGTTATATCCATTGTCAGTGATTAAAGTTCATAGAATCTGTAGCTTTTTGAAAATAATAATGATAATAATAAAAGCTATGAGCACTTATTCTGTTTGTGTTATATTCTTTGATATTAGTATTATTCAGAGAATATTGTAAACTACCTTAACATAGGGAGATGGGTGGGGGTAAAGGTGTACAAAGTGTTAACTACTGTTTGTAATCACATTCAGAGAAGCCACTTTATTGATGTTATAATGATTTTATTTTTGACGACCTTCACTGTGATGCTGGTAGCTTTTTAATTTATTGCATCCCAGGAACGCACATATTTGCTTTGAATGAGTCCCAGGGAAAATTTATGGGTTCCAACTAAAGCTGTCTAACTTCTAACTTTGTAACCTATCCTGTGTAATTCGTTTCTAAGAAACTATTGAAAGGTATTTACAGTTAGCTTGAAATAGTAAGGGAAGAAAAAAGAAAAACGCTGAGAAGCATGGATATGATTTTACTGTGTTCTTTACTAATTCATGTTTCTCATATTGGGAATCTCAAATCTGCTTGTAAGTCTGATTTTGATTTAAACAATTTAAACATCCTTTCTGTTTTTAATTATTTTTAAGTATTCAATAACTTGATTTTCAAATATATATCAAATGATTGATATCAAATGATTGATATCAAATATATCAAATGATTGATATCAAATATATCAAATGATTATATCAATGATATATCAAATGATTGATATCATATATATCAAATATATCAAAATGATTGATATCAAATGATGAAATGATATCAAATGATTGATATCAAAATGATTGATATCAAATGATTGATATCAAATATATCAAATGATTGATATCAAATGATTGATATCAAAATATATCAAATGATTGATATCAAATGATTGATATCAAATATATCAAATGATTGATATCAAATGATATCAAATGATATCAAATATATCAAATGATTGATATCAAATGATTGATATCAATATATCATGATTGATATCAAATAAATTAATATGTATAAATGTGGAAGATAAATTACTGTTTTAATTATTAAGTTGACTACCACTAATTTATTTTTTATTATTTTTAAGATGTCTTTAATTAACATTTATCATCAATTATGATGTATATAAATTATACACAAGATACAATTGTTATAACTATTGTATTTGATTATTTATTATTCTACTATATCAATCAAATAAACATTAGTAATAATTTATATATAAATTAATATTAATACACAATGATCCAATGCTGAAAATGTAGGTTAAATATAAAATGTCACATTTCCTTTTTTTCTTGTTAATCTAGCTGTGATTACCTATTAGCATGTTTCTAGGATTAACTTTTATTCTGTCTTTTCCTGTCTCGCTATATATATATATATATATATATATATATATATGCACACTCGCATATACAGAGATGCTGATAGGTACTCCTCCTTGTCCCTAACTCACAAAAATCTAAAAGGAGGCAGTAAAATAGTATCCTTGCATCCTAGTGTTTTTCTTTTTTCATCCCTCACTATTTCAAACTAACTGTAAATACATTTCAATAGTTTCTTAGAAACGAATTAGACTGGATAGGTTACAAGGTAGCAGTTAGCTTTAGTTGAGACCCATAAATTTTCCCTGGGACTCATTCAAAACAAATATGTGCGTCTCAGGGAGCACCGGTTAGAAAAACTATCAGCATCACTGCATATATACATAAGTACACACACAAACACACACACATATATATATATATATATATATATATATATTATATATATGAATAAGATATAATGAAAAAACAAACGATGTTTACAACTGAAATAGGCTCATCAGAAGAGAAAGTGTGCAAACCGTTTCGGGGCCAATTCTCATGCAGACAGCACAATTTTATTTTTTTATTAATTCCAACGTTTGACTAGCAGCGTTCTGTTTTTACTAACGGTCTTTTTCCCGTCTTGTTTTTGTTGATGACCGACCCACGTGCGGTTGATACATTATAATGCAATAGGGTCCTCATATTAGTTGAGGATGGGCCGAGTGTTGCTTTTTAAAACCGTCAAGAGAATTGGCCCCGAAACGGTTTGCACACTTTCTCTTCTGATGAGCCTATTTCAGTTGTAAACATTGTTTGTTTTTTCATTATATCTTATTCATACTGTCGGATTAATTTCCATTTTATTTTCACACACATATATATATATATATATATATATATATATGCATACATATGCTTATATATATATATATATATATATATATATATATTAGCAGCGACTACCCACGAAGCCAGGGTAGAGGAGATAAAAACATGGTTTAATAATTGTATGCAGATCTATTACTACTGAATAGCGAGTTAATTTATTCACTAAAATTAAACTTCACTGCTGTTATCGCTGTAACAAAAGCAGGCAGTGAACAATATTTTATTATCAGTAGGAGCTGGTATACAGACAGTTCGCAAATTGGGTGATTTTGTTTAATTAATTAATTATATCCATTAATTAGTAAAAAATCAATAACCAAATTTGGTGTGTTTCTTAGTTATAAGGATATCAATGTGTATGCAAGATTTCGAATCTGAGTGACCTCCTGTTTCGGAATTATATGTTGACATGTACATACCAAACTTCCTTTTATTTAAAAAGAATTAAAAATTTTTTTCTGAGAACAAAATACATTTTGCGGACCTTCCTTTTTTATAAAATATATATATATATATATATATATATATATGTTTGATATAATATTATGTAACTTTTGCTAGATATAAGAATGATTAGTTTACCTATTACATCTTATTATAATGGAGATTGTGTGTTTTTCCGTCTGTAACCGAAACTATATTCCTACTCAAGTCACAATTCTCTTAGTTATTGACATCACATTCTCCATGATTTTATTTTTATCTAAACCTCAATTATTAATAAAATTGTCTTACATTATTAATACTGTTAACTATGTCTACATACTGACAACATGCAATTATATTTATATATACAACTAAATAGCGGTTTACAGTGTGAATGGGAAGGCTAATTTGCATATTAATATTAAAAAATCGAATTTAATAAATATGTGCTTAGTATTATTGATTTCTAACTGTTTGGTTTTATTTTAATAAATATAAGCAAAAATCTCTTCAATGAATCTTAAATGAAATCCATTAACAAGATGAAATAACTGTCATTTTATTCTTTATTTCCTCTTTTAACTAAATACTTAAATTAGAAAAAATAACAATGAAAGACGAGAGTGATGGAAGAGTAAGTTTCAGTTGTTCCATTTTTTATTATACCCCCTCTGTTTCAAATCTTTTATTATACTCCCTCTGTTTCAAATCTTTTTATCTGTATTCTTATTTAGTTTCATTAGCCTTTCTAATTTAATACAATATTTTATTACATTAAAACTTAAATACTTGCACCCGGAGGGTGCATATATTTGCTAGTGTAAGTAATGTTTCAGGATTTGTTTTTCTTGATAAATAATTTTAATTACATAAGTGTTTGATAATCATGTTCTTTGGTATTATGATATTTCAGTGATCAATAATCATTGATGAATTCATATGAAAAGTAAAGATTTATTTAAACAGTATTTCTATCAGTAATCTTTAAGGGTAATAAACATTTTTTTTTTCTTTTTGAAAATATAAAATGAATTACTGAATAATATTTAGTGTTTGGTTGAATTTATAAGTTATCGAAAATAGTTGGCGGCAAAGATGGATTTTTTTTCATTTTGTGTTAAAGCTGTCATTATTTTCATGTTTATGTTTATATGTATTTACCAACCCCTCCGCACGAGCAGGATGTGACACAAGCGGAGTCCAACAGGTTTGAATTCAGAGTTTTCATTCTCCTAGACCGGTTGCCTAACCAAGGTTAAAGAGCCCATTCTGCCCTACTATTTATCCATAGCTGGAGGGAGAGTATAATTCATCTCAGATAATAAAAAAAATCTCCCTGGTCTAGTGCTGGTGAAAAGAATACTCTTTCACTGTCTGGCTGATACCGACAATAGTCCACCCTGCCAACTTTACTTTTTTATTACCAAAGTTGTGAATTTGAAGATTGGATTGTCTTTAATTTTGTGGTCACAGTTTGCATCATTTGATATAGCTTTTTTGTTTTCAAATGTGTTGTAATTCACAAAATCAATGTTTATATGGTAATTCTGTACAGACACTGGATGTTTGCCTAGAGGCAAATAGGGATGACTGATGGTGAGAGAGTCAAGGGAATATGTGCTGTTGACATGCCTTGATAATTAATTTTTTAAAAGTTAGGAAGTATCTTTTTAAGATATCTTTATCTTCTTTCTATCAATTTTGCACTCTTGGTTTATAGACTATCTCTTGAAAAGAATTAAAAAAAAAAGAAGAGTTTTATAAAAAGCATTGTGTTTATATTGGTTTGGTGGTTGGTTTTGAAAGCTATCACAATGCAAGTGTAAAGAAAAAACAAGGTAACTAGGGTGTTGTTTGTTAACCTTTGTTTTATCCTCTTAATATTTCTGGATGAAAAATCCCTTTGTCAGAAGATTTTTGAAAGCATTAGAGCCCTAGAAAGGGAGCTGTTGTTGTTATTATTATTATTACTAGCACATATATGCACCCTCTGGGTGCAAGTATCTAAGTTTTAATATAATAAAATATCATGTTAAATTAGAAAGGCTAATGAAACTGAATAAGAATGCAGATAAAAAGATTTTGAACAGAGGGGGTATGATTGAAAAATAGAACAACTTTGAAACTAACTTTTCCATCATTTTCCATTACTCCCGTCTTTCATTGGTAAATTTTCCTAATTTAACTATTTAGTTAAAATAGGAAGTAAAGAATAATATTACAGTCATTTCTTCTTGTTAATGGATTTCTTTTAAGATTTATCCCCAAGATTTTTGCTCATATTCAATAAGATAAAACCTAACAATTAGAAATCAATAATACCTAGCATATATTTATTAAAATCAAATTTTTACTATCAATATGCAAATTAGCCTTCCCATTCACATTGTAAACCGCTATTTTGTTGTATATATCAATACAATTACATGTCATTAATATGTAGATATGGTCAACAGTCTTAATGATGTAAAACAATTTTATTAATAATTGAGGTTCAAATAAAAATAAAATCATGGAGAATGTGATGTAAATAACAAAGGGAATTGTGACTTGTATAGTAATATAGTTTCGGTTACAGACAGAAAAACACACAATCTCCATTATAATAAGATTATTATTTTATGTATGTTATGTTTTCAAATAGTCAATTATTCAAGTTATATTCAATATGCAGTCAAATTATCTTGTCTTTTTAAAAAATCATATTGTTTGCTGTAGCCAAAGGATACAGTAAGTAAAATGTTGTGATAAAAACAAAATAAAGATGAAGTAATTAATTATATTAATCTGAACTAACCAAAATAGAAGGATTGAAACATAAAACATCTTTTTTTGCACATAAAATATGATTATAATGATTGATGTAATGAATATGTAAATACCTTGGTACCCCCTCACTATAATCTGATTGGACAGTGTCATCTATAAATATTCGACACTGTGGTGGTACAAGTGCCTAAGCCTACCAGTCCAGTGAGCTTCGGCCCTGGACAGGTTGTGTTTAATTAATAGCGTCGATCCCAGGCGCCCCCCTTGAGGGGCAATGCCAATGGGATCGACGCAATTTTTCTAACTACTACCCATGAGTCTCGGCTTGTAGGTGGTGCCCACATAAAACGGCCTTATGCCATATCGTGTGAAAGTGGGACACATGTAAATACCCCTAAGCCTACTAGTCTAAGCTTACTCGCCTACCAATCAGAATACCACCATGACTGCTCGGAAGACGTACTGCTATTTGACGCAGCAGCTACTACTTCGATAATATACCAAATACCAACTTCATAATATATCCCTTAACCCGGATATATCAATGATTAAGCACTAAAAATTCTTAATTTAAAAACAAATTTACTTTTTCTAGTTGTTTGGTTTAATGGCATATCGACCCTGTGGGTTATTTAATGCCAACTCTGATATAAAATAAACATAATATATATAACAATAATATAATGAGTAATATAACAACAAATAATAAATAAATAATATAACAATATCTAGTATAAAGCTATATATATATATATATATATATATATATATATATACATATACATATATATACATATATGTATGTATGTTTTGTAAGGGATTATTTTGTGGTAAGAATTTTTTTTTTTTTGTAAAAACCAATTGTCAGGGTTCGAGATTACAGTAATCTATTTTACCTTACAGTTGTATTTTTTAGTTGTACTATAGGCAAAAAACAAAAATCTTTTTTTTTATACAGTATATTTTTTCATTGTTATTTAAAAAAATGTATTTCATATTTTTATTACTGTAAATTCTTTTCTTTTTTTCTTTATAGATTTTTATTTTTTCTTTGTTTTCATGACTTATACTTTAATGATTCATTA
This sequence comes from Doryteuthis pealeii, assembly GCA_023376005.1. Taxonomy (NCBI): domain Eukaryota; kingdom Metazoa; phylum Mollusca; class Cephalopoda; order Myopsida; family Loliginidae; genus Doryteuthis; species Doryteuthis pealeii. Next base: position 31,998,551 of record CM042179.1, on the reverse strand, counting down.
AATTTATATACTTTAATTATTGTACAAGAAAATAAGGCCAATAAAAGATACTCATTTATAAGTACTTATAGTACACACAATTATCTGTGATTCTTTGTGAATATATAGATAACACAGGTGTTTGTACTGACTTACCAATTATTCTTTTCACTAATTAAGAGTGTTCTGCTACTGTACTTGATAAGTTTATCTTAAGACAATGTAATACAATCAATCTTCATACTGTGTTTAAAAAGTAATGGTTTAGTTTATATATGCATTACAGTGATGCTGATAGCTTTTTAATTTAGTGCTCCCTGAGAAGCATGTATTTGATTTGAATGAGTCACAGGGAATTTGATGGGTCCCAACTAAAGTTTCTTAATAAATTGTAGTTTTTATCTATGAACAACTAAAGCCATCTAACCCCCACCTTGTACCCCTATAGCATGTAATTCATTTCCAAGAAAATATTGTAATGTATTTACAGTTATCTGGAAATGGTGAGGGAAGAAAAAAACACTGGGACACATGGATACAATTTTACTGTGTCCTTTTAGATTTTTATGTGTCAGGGACTCAGGACAGGACTCACAACTATCAGCATCTCTGCATTGTAATAACTTTGATTACATTCTGAAATGAGATAAATTTTGGAATTGAGTTAAATAAATATAAACTGCACAGGTTAATCGAACTTAACTGACATAAATTCCAACATAGTCCCGCAAAAGAAAAAAAAAAACCCAAAAAGTGTTTGCTTTGTTACAAATTTAATTTTACTTAATTTGTAAATTTGTAATTGTTCAAATTGGTGAAGTGGAGTGGCCTATTGTTGGTATCAACTAGACAGTGAAGGAGTCTATCACCTTTTTTTTGCTAGCATTATTAGACCAGGGAGACTTTTTTTCTGAGGTGGAACACCACACCCAACGTCAGCTTCCCACTTTACCGCACAGATTGGATTACCCAATCTGTGCTACTCATGTGCTGAGTTGGCAGGGACTGGTATTGAACCCGGAACCTTGCAATTCTTAGATGGGTTCTCTACCAACTGAACTATTGTTCAAATAGTAAATTGTATCAGTTGGTGTTTCTGTATATATATTTACCAACCACACCGCACAAGCAGGATGTGACACAAGGTCAATTTCTTAAGTGGAGTTTAACAGGTTTCAATTCAGTTTTCCTTCTGGAATGGTTACCTAGCCAAAGTTAAAGAACCCAGTCTGCCCTATTATTTACTCATAGCTGGAGGGAAAGTAGTTGGACTCATACCTTCCCCAAGGATAATAACGCAATGTGAAATGCAAACAGTCTCGTCCAGGATTTGAACTCGGGTTGACAAGTCCATTTTCTACGACTCAAGCCATTACAACACGCACCTCCAACGAAAGGATCCATTATACTTGTGTTGGTTGGTATTTCTGTATAATTTATAAAAACTAATTCTTTGTTAGAATATTAGAAATTACAATGATTCCTTGTTACACATATTCTTGCTTTATGAATTGTATACTTGTTCAGCATTTGTAGTAAAAATAAAGTTTGGTGGTGTGGCCAATTGTTGGTATCAGCTGGGCAGAATAAGGAAGTCTTTTTCACTAGCGCTAGACCAAGGAGATTGTTTTTTGCATCTGGAGTGCCACACCTACCAACTTTACTGCACAGATCTAAACTTTGCTATTCATGCAGTGAGTTGGTGAGGGCTGGTATCGAACCCAGAACCTTATGGTCCCAACGTGGATGCTCTACCAACTGAACTAAATTGGCCCCTGTAATCATAATGAATAATAGAGATATATTAGTTTTCCAATGTTTAAATAATCTTGGAATGATTATAGCTAGAAACTATTAAATGGGATTAGTAGAAGCTGATCTAGAGATTAATAAAATGTGGTAAAATTGGGAGCTGACGTTAGGTGTAGTACCTCACCTCGACCCCCCCCCCCACCAAAAAAAAAAATCAATCTCCCTGGCGAAAAGAGGATAGACTTCCTTACTTTCCAGTTGATACTGACAATAAACCACTCCGCCAACTTTTCTTTTACTTATGTGGATTTATAATAACAATTACCACTAGCTACTGTTTAATAGGGGCTGGGTTAGCTCAGTCGGTAGAGCGTTCGACTAGAAACCACAAGGTTCCTAGTTCGATACCGGTCCTCGCCAACTCAGCGTATGAGTAGCACCGGGATCTGTGCGGTAAAGTAAGGAGCTGATGGTAGGTGTGGCGTTCCACCTCAGATGCTAAAACAATCTCCTTGGTCTAGCGCTATTGATAAGGGGATAGACTCCCTAGCTGATTGGCTGATACCGACTTTAGGCCGCCCCGTTGACTTTACTTACTTTACTTTTACTGTTTAAAAGTAGAAATGATTGTATGAACACTGTACGTACAATGTGTTTTAATCTTGAAAAATGCTGAAAAAAAATTACTAAAATATATATTGTTTAAAGACCATATCAGAGTGTCTAAAAGTTTTAGGACTTCTTAGAAATGTACATAGTTAAGCAGCAATTAGATACTTAATTGGGTGACCAGACCACTTAAGCAACAGCAGGTATTGTAAGGAACCAGAGTCCTTTGTTTATCAAAATGACTTGATTCAGCATTAAATGACCCGAAAAAGGGTTGATATGCTGTAAAACAAAACAACCCACTAGATGACCGAAGTTAAGCAGCAATGAGCCTGT
>CM042179.1:31933375-31990875 GCA_023376005.1 Doryteuthis pealeii | reverse complement strand
GAGGCTTAAATAAAAATGATTCATGGAGAATGTGATGTATAATAACTAAATGGATAGTGACTTGAGTAGTGATATTGTTTCGGTTACAGACAAACAAACACATAATCTCCATTATAATAAGATATTGACAATATTGGTAATTGTGATGTAAGTAGTGACATAATTTTGGTTACAGACAAATTGAGACTGAATCTCTTATTAATAGATTTTAATACATTAGTTACTAAAGTGACTAAGATAGTTGTAGATGTTAGCAAAGAGTAATTATGTAATTGATTTACAAGCCTTCACACTGAAAAGGAATTAAAATAAATTTAGAGCTACAAAACTTCAATCGTGTTTTAATAGTTTTTAATAATATCAGCACTAGTTGTTTCTTTTTCTCTTACTCTCCCTCTTAACATATATATATTATATTATAGGGATTCTGTGTCTGTCTGTAACCGAAACTGTCACTGCTTATGTCACAATACACTCAGGAATTGTGGAAGTTTATCAATGAGTATTTGATTTATAGTCAAAATCATTAATTGATTAATAGAATAAATCTTATTTATAAATAATGTCTATGAAAATTAGAGTTATATTTGCCTCAAAACAACCCATGTCATTAGTGCATTTAAAATCCTACAATGTGTCTTATATATATCACTAAAAAATAAAGGTTTATATAATATATGGTATGATTAATTTGCATACTTGTTTTAACAAAACCAGGTTTAATGAATAATTACTTGGTGTTATTGATCTCAAATCTTATTGTTTTATTCTCCAATGTATCAAAATAAATCCAATGAATGATTTTATATACAAACCAATTAAAATAAGTGTAATCTTTTTATATGCGTTCATATCTAATTTTGTTAGTCTTTCTAATTTAATATATATCATTACATTAAATCTTGAATATGCCTTGAGGGGGGATATTCTTGCTAGTATATATATTATATATATATATATATATATATATATATATATATATATATATATATATATATATATATATGTGTGTGTGTATATGTGTATGTATGTGTGTGTAGAAAAATAATTAAATGTGAAAATAAGAGTTGTGAAGATGGTGTAATATTTGAAGATTTTTGTCAATGTTTTGAAACTTTTCAATTATTAAATATATATCTATAATTTTCATTTCCAGGTGATGTTGACATATTTATTCATCAAATCGTTTATAAAATTATTTGATAAATAAATATGCCAACATCACCAGGCGATATTTGAATGTCCTGATGAAGATTATAAATATATATTTGATAATTGAAACATTTTGTTGACAAAAATTTTCAAGTATTAATTAATCATCTTCACAACTCTTATTTTACCCATTTATTTATTATTTTTAATAATAATATAAAAATTTATTAATTATTTATTTTATTTATTAATATTTATAATGTAATAATTAATATTTATAAAATATTTATAATGTAATAGTTAATATTTATGAAATATTTATTATTTTATTTATTAATATTTATAAAAAAATATTTATAATGTAATAGTTAATATTTATAATAAAATATTTATAATGTAATAGTTAATATTTATAATAAAATATTTATAATGTAATAGTTAATATTTATAATAAAATATTTATAATGTAATAGTTAATATTTATAATAAAATATTTATAATGTAATAGTTAATATCTTATTATAATGGAGATTGTGTGTTTTTGTGTCTGTAACCGAAACTATATTACTATACAAATCACAATTCCCTTCGTTATTTACATCACATTCTCCATGATTTTATTTTTATTTAAACCTCAATTATTGATAAAATTGTTTTACATCATTAAGACTATTGACCATATCTACATACACATAACATGCAATTGTATTTATATATACAACAAAATAGCGGATTATAGTGTGAATGGGAAGGTTAATTTGCATATTGATATTAAAAACTTGATTTTAATAAATATATGCTTAATATTATTGATTTCTAATTGTTTGGTTTTTTTCTTATTGAATATGAGCAAAGATCTCGGGGATAAATCTTAAAAGAAATCCATTAACAAAAAAAAATAACTGATTTTATTCTTTATTTCCTATTTTAACTAAATAGTTGAATTAGGAAAATTTAGCAAGGAAAGACGGGAGTAATGAAAAATGATGGAAGAGTTAGTTTCAAAGTTGTTCTATTTTTCAATCATACCCCCTCTGTTCCATTTTTTTTTCTGCATTCTTATTCAGTTTCATTAGCCTTTCTAATTAATGTGATATTTTATTATATTAAAACTTAAATACTTGCACCTGGAGGGTGCATATATTTGCTAGTTTATAATAAAATATTTATAATGTAATAGTTAATATTTATAATAAAATATTTATTATTTTATTTATTAATATTTATAATGTAATAGTTAATATTTATAATAAAATATTTATTATTTTATTTATTAATATTTATAATGTAATAGTTAATATTTATAATAAATATTTATTATTTTATTTATTAATATTTATAATGTAATACTTAATATTTATAATAAAATATTTATTATTTTATTTATTAATATTTATAATAATTTATTAATTATTTATTATTAATGTTATTTATAATAATAATTTTAATAATATAATCATCTTCACAACTCTTTATTTTCCACATTTATTTATTTTTAATAATAATATAATTTATTAATTATAATTTTATTTATTAATATTTATCATTTTATTTATCATAATTTATTAATTATTTATTAATATTTATATTTATATTTATTTATCATGATAATTTATTAATTATTTATTATTTTATATTTCTCTTTTTGGTATGTTTTTTTTTTTTTTTTTTCTGATTTTACTGAACCTTACCCAGAGTATTAATTCTTAACATCCTACACTGCCTCATTCCACCTGGCCGGAAGTCACATTTGTTTTCCTAATCTGCCCCAAACGATAGCCTTTGTTTAAATGTAATATTAAACATATCTAAAAGTTTTAAGTTAAAGGGAAATAAAAGGTAACTTTAAATGAAAAGGTAATTTTTAGCCATTTTTTTTATAAATCCTTATAGGAATGGGGATCTGGACTTAAAAAATTCTCAACAGGATGTTTAGAGTTAAAGGCTAGTATGTGGTCAGTTCTTTTACTATCAACTAATTTACAATAACTATCATCATGTCTGGGCGTGGCAAGGGAGGAAAAGTTATGGGGAAGAGCAGAACTAATTCATTCTGTGCTAGACTTCAGTTTCCCATTGATCATATACATCGCCTTCTCTGTAAAGACAACTATGCCCAGAGAGTTGGTGTTCTTGTCTACCTGGCTGCCGTCATGGAATAATTGGCCACTTAGGTTCTTGAATTGGCAGGAAATGCTGCCAGAGACAACAAGAAAACCATAATCATCCCCCATCACTTACAGTTGGCCATCTGTAATGATGAAGAATTAAACAAACTGCCATCTGGAGTGACCATTGCTGAGGGTAGTGTCCTCTCCAACATCCAGGCCGTTCTTTTGCCCAAAAGACCCGGTAAGCAGCCAAGTAAATTTTTATTTGTGTACAATCAACAGCAACAAATGCAGATAATTGTGTAGAATTTTGTTGTTGCCCTAAAATCATTTGCTTTTAGCAAATTAGCCTGTTGTCTGTGTGAGCTGGACACTAAGGGAGTCTATCCTCTTTTTGCTAGTGCTAAACCAAGGAGATTGTTTTCGTGTCTGAGGTGGAGTGACACTCCTACCATCAGCTCTCCACTTTATCGCATATATCCAAGCTGTGCTACTCATGCGCCGAGTTGGTATCGAACCCGGAAACTTCTGATTCCTAAATGGATGCTCTACCAACTGAGCTAAAATTGCCTATAAAGTAAAGTCAGTGTAGTAGCCAGACAGCAAGGGAGTCTATCCCCTTTTCACTAGCTCTAGATCAGTAAGATTGTTTTTTTTGCATCTGTGGTAGAGTGCCGCACCACACAGATCAAAGCTGTGCTAATGATTGAAATAAGATTTTTTCTATTTTTTTTTTTTTTTTTACTATTCCAAAAATACAGCATTCTTTATGGTTTTAATTCTATTCCCAATAGATTTACAGAGTTTATTGATTAAAAAAAAAAAAACCCAAAAAACTATATGAATAAATATCACTTTATATCATACTAGCAGCAGCTACCCGGCATCACCTGGGTAGAGGGGGGATTTTTTAAAGTTAGTCCCACAGATCCATTACTGAATCGTGAGTTGAATCCTCGTGGGATGTCCCATTTAAATCCCTATGTAATAAAAATAAATAGATCTTGCATTGATCCAGCTACTCTGAAAAGAAATGTTAATGTTTACTATCTAAAATATTAGATGAAAAAAAAAAAAAAAAAAATCCATGCTGTTATCATTTAAATTTTATTTTTTAATTATCTTCACGAATATAAATCTAATCTGTATTATTTTTGCTCAAAAACCAATCCCTGGTGATATTTAATGTGTATATATATATTTACTTAGTTGTTAATTGTTTTATTTTCGAAGTTTCCTCCGGACATACACATGCACACAACTGCCCTTTATATATGTATAGATAATCCTTCTCTCTTTTGGCAATACAGCTCGTTTGCTAGCAAATTTTGCCTGTTGACTAAAATCTGAAATTTAAGCTGTTTGCTTCTGGAACAATTTTTTTTTTTAAAAACAGTTATTATAAAATGATATTGAACTGAAGTAGGTCATGGCTAACAGAAGCATTTTTAGTTGATTATTTTCATTGGGTGCTTACAGCATTAGTTAGCAAGTTGATCTTGGTAGACCAGTTATCAAGTATTAGGCCACAGTCACAAAGCAATTTTTCGTTCAGTTCTGTTGAATGTAAAAGATGGCTCAATAATTTTTACGTAATGATTAAGATAAAAATCACAAAAAGAGTAAAGTTACTTTTCGCACATAGGTATCTTAGTTTCATGATTAAGTTTTAAATAAATAAAATACATATAAAAACTACTTAGCTCTGAAATAAAAATTAGCCAATGAGATTAGTGATATATATATATATCACTAATATATGAATATATATATATGAATATGATAAAATGAAAAAACAAAGGATGTTTACAACTGCATGGGCTCATCAGGAGAGAGTGTGCAAACCGTTTCGGGGCCTTTCTCTCGACGAGATCATCTCCTGATGAGCCCATGCAGTTGTAAACATCCTTTGTTTTTTTTCATTTTATCATATTCACACTGTCAGATTAATTTCCATTTTATTTTCACACATATATATATATATATATATATATATATATATAAATAAAAAAAGTAAAGCACTTTTCACTTCTGTGACTGTAGCCAACAAAGACACCAACTACCATTAATATCACCGTCACAATCATATTCCACTTTTTTTTTTTTCTGATTGGCTGATTATAAAATGGCAGATAAAATCACATTGGCTAATTTTTATTTCGGAGCTAAATAGTTTTTTAAAATGTATTTTACTCATTTAAAACTTAATTATGAAACCTATGTGCGAAAAGTAACTATACTCTTTTTGTGATTTTATCTTAGTCATTAAGTCAAAATTATTGAGCCATCTTTTACATCCAACAGATTTTAAAAAGTAAAGCACTTTTTGCCTCTGGGACTGTAGCCTATATATGGAGAATGATTTTACTGGATGCTTCACTATTGTAGCTTTATTTCAAATTAACCATAATGAATATTTAGTAGATTAAATTTATAATGTGTAGTGGATAAGGACAAACATATGTTAATTCATATATATATCTTATTATAATGGAGATTGTGTGTTTTTCTGTCTGTAACCGAAACTATATTCCTACTCAAGTCACAATTCTCTTAGTTATAGACATCACATTCTCCATGATTTTATTTTTATTTAACCTCAATTATTAATAAAATTGTCATACATTATTAATACTGTTAACTATGTCTACATATTGACAACATGCAATTATATTTATATATACAACAAAATAGTGGTTTACAGTGTGAACGGGAAGGCTAATTTGCATATTAATATTAAAAAATCGAATTTAATAAATATGTGCTTAGTATTATTGATTTCTAACTGTTTGGTTTTATTTTAATGAATATAAGCAAAAATCTCTTCAATGAATCTTAAATGAAATCCATTAACAAGATAAAATAACTCATTTTATTATTTACTTCCTCTTATAACTAAATACTTAAATTAGAAAAAATAACAATGAAAGACGAGAGTGATGGAAGAGTAAGTTTCAGTTGTTCCATTTTTTATTATACTCTGTTTCAAATCTTTTATTATACTCCCTCTGTTTCAAATCTTTTTATCTGTATTCTTATTTAGTTTCATTAGCCTTTCTAATTTAATACAATATTTTATTACATTAAAACTTAAATACTTGCACCCGGAGGGTGCATATATTTGCTAGTATATATAAGTGTATTTATATATATTTTCCTTCCTTCTGCGCAAAGCTTTTGGTAAAGCAACAGAAGGAGTCTACCTTTGCACAAGGTCAGATGGTAACATATTTAATCTTAGCTATCTAAAAGCCAAAACAAAGGTCAGGCCTTTTTTCATCCGGGACAAAATCACGAGCGTCGATCCCAGGGGGCCATCCCCCCAGGCAACACCTGCCCCTTTGATTTAAAGGGGCATGGCTGGGTTTATTGCCCAGTGCCTGAGAGGGGAATGTCGAGGGGATAGACGCAATTTTTAACCCCGCCACCAATGAGTCTCGGCTTGTATGTGGTCCCACGTTAATAGGGCCTTGTGCCTAACCTAGTACAAGTGGGGTACGAGGATAATACCATCCGGGACATGCTGTTTGCAGACGACACAGCAGTGGTGGTACACTCATGGACCAATTCACCCAAGCCTGTCAGGACTTCAGCCTGACCATTCCTTTATCTTCACCCTGTAATCTGCTGGAACTGTAGAATTTCATATTTCAGCTGTTGAACACTGGTTTTAAAAATTTATTTATTGAATTGTTTCTTTCTGTTAAATGGCTTTTTAAAAAAATAAATAAAAAAAGAATGATGTTATCAGTATCAAAAGAGAGATAATTCTGCTAGAATTATTCGGACTATTATCTTCATCTTCATTGTTATCTGTACAACGTTTTGGCCGAGGTGCCCTCTGGCCTTCTTCAAGTATTTCTTGTCGAACTCAGGAACCTTCTTTTCGTACTTGGGAACCTTCAAGAAATATCTGAAGAAGGCCGGTGGGCATATCAGCCGAAATGCTGTACAGATAACAATAAAGATGAGATTAATAGTCCGATTAATACAAATAATACTAATTATCAAGCCTCATCTAAAAAATTCAGAGAAATAATTCTGCTAGTTTAAATGTAATGTTAATCCTGAAAAGAAGAAAATATGAAAGTAGTCAAGAGTGAAGTGTTATTTCAGACTGTAAATACAAGGGGGTCAGTGTTCATTGAGAAAAAAACAGGTCCGTTTAAGAATAAACTACACTTTTTTTTTATTATTATGAATCTATTTAAAAAAAAAAAAAATATTGTATCTGTGAACTACCTGAAAATTCAAATTTGCCAATCTCAATCAAGGCTAAAATCTCTTTTGAGATTGCAAAGAGTGGATGAGATTAGGGAGATTGCAACAAAGCAATTCTTGCCCCCCCCCCAAAAAAAAAATTCTATTTGAAATATTAATCCTGAAAAGAAGACATGAAAGTAGTCAAGAGTAAAGTGTTATTTCAAATTGTAAATTCAAAGGGGTCAGTGTTCATTGAGAAAAAAAACCCAGGTCTGTTTAAGAGTAAACTACACAATATTATATATTCATTTTTTTGATTGAAATATTGTATTCTGTTTGAAAAGTTAATCCTGAAAAAACAAAAAACAAAAAAACAATTTATGAAAGATGAAACTGTAGATGAGATTAAGGAGATTGTAACAAGGTGATTAATTGCAATCTGGAAAAAAAGAAAATATTTGTTATAAGAAATTGAACAAATTGAATTATAAATTCAAAAGTGAAATTCAAAGAGATCGAAAAATATAAGAAAAAGTATTTACTTACCATATGAAATAAAAGCAAATCGCTTGGTTGCACGCCAAAAAAATTGTGAATGAAAAATATCTTCAAAAGAAAAAATTATCCATCACAGTGAATATAAAGCTACCTATTTCTTTTTTGTATTAATTAAGGGAAAGATTTAGTTATTTTTGTGTTTTAAATCAGCTCAAATTTCATGTCAATTCACCAGGGCGTTACACCCACCGACCCCAAATTAGTGGAAATTTGGCACAAATGTTCCCCTTCATGAGTTAGGAAAGTGTGCCAAATTATTTTGTGTTAAACCATACCATTCCGATTTTAGATCCTGAAAAAGACCATATTCTATTTGAAATGTTAATCCTGAAAAGAAGACATAAAAGTAGTCAAGAGTGAAGTGTTATTTTAGATTGTAAATTCAAAGGGGTCAGTGTTCATTTAGAGAAAAACAGGTCCATTTAGGAGTTGAGAATCCAAATTTGCCTACTACAAAGCTAAAATCTCTTTTGAGATTGCAAAGAGTGGATGAGATTAGGGAGATTGCAACAAAGCAATTATTGCCCCCCCCCCAAAAAAAAGATAGTATTCTATTTGAAATGTTAATTCTGAAAAGAAGACATAAAAGTAGTCAAGAGTGAAGTGTTATTTCAGATTGTAAATTCAAAGGGGTCAGTGTTCATTTAGAAAAAAACAGGTCCGTTTAGGAGTAAACTACATAAAATTATATATTTTTTTTTATTAAAATATTGTATTCTGTTTGTAAAGTTAATCCTGAAAAAACAAAAAACAAAAAAACAATTTATGAAAGATGAAACCCTAGATGAAATTAAGGAGATTGTAACAAGGTGATTAATTGCAATCACCCCCCCCCCAACAAAAAAATAACATCCTGATCATAAGATGTAGAGGCAATAGGAGAAGAATCAATTTGTCTTTTCTCTTTCTCCTTCTACTACACTACTTTTAGGTTTCTGAATGAGTTTTATCCACAGGTCCAAGCTGGAAAGTACCCTTGGGTCCTATTTTGGCCTTCTGGTCTTTTAGATACTCTTCGTCTTCCATTGGTACCTGAAATATTAGATGTAATTTATGTTGAATAAATACGTATAGCCAACAGAAATCTCAAAATATTATATTGCATAGAAAGAAAATGGCACAAGTTATTTTTCTAACTTATTATATAAAATATCATTATATAATTCATTTGGATTAAAATGTTTATGATATTGGGATGAAATTTGAATTCATTAAAAGAAAAGAATAGAAAAATAGAAAAATAACTTTACCTTATCTTTGAGAGGACAAATACTGACTATGTTCCAAATATCAATTATATTTTTTTGTCATTAATTTTGAAATAGCAACGTTTGTTAAATTTGAACAGTTATTTTTTAGAAAATAACTATACTGGATGACTGGTCGAAAAGTGTGCGGCTCTGTCTTATTTAATGGAGAAGGTGGACCTCCAAAATTTATAGCAGAAGCACTATGAATAGTAGTTCCTGTTTGTTTATGTTGGAGTTATAGGAAATAACCATTTGTTTCTCTTTAGAAAACTACCTGAAAAAAAGAAAATATTTGTTATAAGAAATTGAATAAATTGAATTATAAATTCAAAAGTGAAATTCAAAGAAATTGAAAAATATAAGAAAAAGTATTTACTTACCATATGAAATAAAAGCAAATCGCTTGGTTGCACGCCAAAAAAACTTGGAAATGAAAAATGTCTTCAAAAATAAAAAATTATCCATCACGGTGAATATAAAGCTACCTATTTCTTTTTTCTATTAAGTTTGTTTAAACAAAAAAGGGAAATATTTAGTTATTTTTGTGTTTTAAATCAGCTGAAATGAAATTCAAATGGGTCATTCCATGTCAATTCACCAGGGTGTTACACCACGAACCTTGAATTACTGGAAATTTGGCTCAAATGTTCCCCTTCATGAGTTAGGAAAGTGTGCCATATTATTTTGTGTTAAACCTTACCATTCTGATTTTAGATCCTGAAAAAGACACAATTCTATTTGAAATGTTAATCCTGAAAAGAAGACATAAAAGTAGTCAGGAGTGAAGTGTTATTTCAAATTGTAAATTCAAAGCGGTCAGTGTTCATTTAGAAAAAAACAGGTCCATTTAGAAGTTGAGAATCCCAATTTGCTTACTACAAAGCTAAAATCTCTTTTGAGATTGCAGAGAGTGGATGAGATTAGAGAGATTGCAACAAAGCAATTATGACCCCCCAAAAAAACAAAAAAAAAACAATATTCTATTTGAAATGTTAATCCTGAAAAGAAGACATGAAAGTAGTCAAGAGTGAAGTGTTATTTCAGATTGTAAATTCAAAGGGGTCAGTGTTCATTGAGAAAAAAAACCCAGGTCTGTTTAAGAGTAAACTACACAATATTATATATTTATTTTTTTGATTAAAATATTGTATTCTGTTTGAAAAGTTAATCCTGAAAAAACAAAAAAACAAAAAACAATTTATGAAAGATGAAACTGTAGATGAGATTAAGGAGATTGTAACAAGGTGATTAATTGCAATCACCCCCCCCCCCCACAAAAAAAAAAAATAACATCCTGATCATAAGATGTAGAGGCAATAGGAGAAGAATCAATTTGTCTTTTGTCTTTCTCCTTCTACTACACTACTTTTAGGTTTCTGAATGAATTTTATCCACAGGTCCAAGCTGGAAAGTACCCGTGGGTCCTATTTTGGCCTTCTGGTCTTTTAGATACTCTTCGTCTTCCAATGGTACCTGAAATATTAGATGTAATTTATGTTGAATAAATACGTATAGCCAACAGAAATCTCAAAATATTATATCGCATAGAAAGAAAATGGCACAAGTTATTTTTCTAACTTATATAAAATATCATTATATAATTCATTTGGATTAAAATGTTTATGATATTGGGATGAAATTAGAATTCATTAAAAGAAAAGAAAAGAAAAATAGAAAAATAACTTTACCTTATCTTTGGGAGGACAAATACTGACTATGTTCCAAATATCAATTATATTTTTTTGTCATTAATTTTGAAATAGCAACGTTTGTTAAATTTGAACAGTTATTTTTTAGAAAATAACTATACTGGATGACTGGTCGAAAAGTGTGCGGCTCTGTCTTATTTAATGGAGAAGGGGACCTCCAAAATTTATAGCAGAAGCACGATGAATAGTAGTTCCTGTTTGTTTATGTTGGAGTTATAGGAAATAACCATTTGTTTCTTTTTAGAAAACTATCTGAAAAAAAGAAAATATTTGTTATAAGAAATTGAATAAATTGAATTATAAATTCAAAATGAAATTCAAAGAAATGAAAAATATAAGAAAAAGTATTTACTTACCATATGAAATAAAAGCAAATCGCTTGGTTGCACGCAAAAAAACTTGGAAATAAAAAATGTCTTCAAAAATAAAAAATTATCTATCACAGTGAATATAAAGCTACCTATTTCTTTTTTGTATTAATCAAGGGAAAGATTTAGTTATTTTTGTGTTTTAAATCCGCTCAAATTTCATGTCAATTCACCAGGGCGTTACACCCACCGACCCCAAATTACTGGAAATTTGGCACAAATGTTCCCCTTCATGAGTTAGGAATGTGTGCCATATTATTTTGTGTTAAACCTTACCATTCCGATTTTAGATCCTGAAAAAGACCGTATTCTATTTGAAATGTTAATCCTGAAAAGAAGACATAAAAGTAGTCAGGAGTGAAGTGTTATTTCAAATTGTAAATTCAAAGCGGTCAGTGTTCATTTAGAAAAAAACAGGTCCATTTAGAAGTTGAGAATCCCAATTTGCTTACTACAAAGCTAAAATCTCTTTTGAGATTGCAAAGAGTGGATGAGATTAGAGAGATTGCAACAAAGCAATTATTGCCACCCCCCTACACCCTCCCAAAAAGATAGTATTCTATTTGAAATGTTAATTCTGAAAAAAAGACATGAAAGTAGTCAAGAGGGAAGTGTTATTTCAGATTGTAAATTCAAAGGGGTCAGTGTTCATTGAGAAAAAAACAGGTCCGTTTAGGAGTAACCTACATAAAATTATATATTTTTTTGATTAAAATATTGTATTCTGTTTGAAAAGTTAATCCTGAAAAAACAAAAAACAAAAAAACAATTTATGAAAGATGAAACTGTAGATGAGATTAAGGAGATTGTAACAAGGTGATTAATTGCAATCATCACCCCCCTCCCCCACAAAAAAAAAATAACATCCTGATCATAAGATGTAGAGGCAATACGAGAAGACTCAATTTGTCTTTTGTCTTTCTCCTACACTACTTTTAGGTTTCTGAATGCGTATCCACGGGTCCAAGTTGGAAAGTACCCTTGGGTCCTATTTTGGCCTTCTGGTCTTTTAGATACTCTTCGTCTTCCGTTGGTACCTGGAATATTAGATGTAATTTATGTTGAATAAATAAGTATAACCAACAGAAATCTCAAAATATTATATCGCATAGAAAGAAAATGGTACAAGTTACTTTTCTAACTTATTATATAAAATATCATTATATAATTCATTTGGATTAAAATGTTTATGATATTGGGATGAAATTTGAATTCATTATAAAGAAAAGAAAAGAAAAATAGAAAAATAACTTTACCTTATCTTTGAGAGGACAAATCCAGACTATGTCCCAAATATCAATTACATTTTTTTGCCATTAGTTTTGAAATAGCAACGTTTGTTAAATTTGAACAAGTATTTTTTAGAAAATAACTATACTGGATGACTGGTCAAAAAGTGTGTGGCTCTGTCTTATTTAATGGAGAAGGTGGACCTCCAAAATTTATAGCAGAAGCACGATGAATAGTAGTTCCTGTTTGTTTATGTTGGAGTTATAGGAAATAACCATTTTTTTCTTTTTAGAAAACTATCTGAAAAAAAAAAAAAAAAAAAAGTTTGTTATAAGAAATTGAACAAATTGAATTATAAATTCAAAAATGAAATTCAAAGAAATCGAAAAATATAAGAAAAAGTATTTACTTACCATATGAAATAAAGGCATATCACTTGGTTGCACGCAAAAAAACTTGTGAATGAAAAATGTTTAAAAAAAAAAAAAAAAAAAAAAATATCCATCACAGTGACTCTAAAGCTACCTATTTCTTTTTTCTATTGTGTTTTAAATCAGCTCAAATGAAATTCAAATGGGTCATTCCATGTCAATTCACCAGGGTGTTACACCCACGAACCTTGAATTACTGGAAATTTGGCTCAAATGTTCCCCTTCAGGAGTTAGGAAAGTGTGCCATATTATTTTGTGTTAAACCTTACCATTCTGATTTTAGATCCTGAAAAAGACCGTATTCTATTTGAAATGTTAATCCTGAAAAGAAGACATGAAAGTAGTCAAGAGTGAAGTGTTATTTCAGATTGTAAATTCAAAGGGGTCAGTGTTCATTTAGAAAAAAAACAGGTCCATTTAGGAGTTGAGAATCCAATTTGCCTACAACAAAGCTAAAAATCTCTTTTGAGATTGCAAAGAGTGGATGAGATTAGAGAGATTGCAACAAAGCAATTATGACCCCCCCAAAAAAAAAACAAAAAAACAACAACAATATTCTATTTGAAATGTTAATCCTGAAAAGAAGACATGAAAGTAGTCAAGAGTGAAGTGTTATTTCAAATTGTAAATTCAAAGTGGTCAGTGTTCATTGAGAAAAAAAACCCAGGTCTGTTTAAGAGTAAACTACACAATATTATATATTTATTTTTTTGATTAAAATATTGTATTCTGTTTGAAAAGTTAATCCTGAAAAAACAAAAAACAAAAAAACAATTTATGAAAGATGAAACTGTAGATGAAATTAAGGAGATTGTAACAAGGTGATTAATTGCAATCACCCCCCCCCCCACAAAAAAATAAATAACATCCTGATCATAAGATGTAGAGGCAATAGGAGAAGAATCAATTTGTCTTTTGTCTTTCTCCTTCTCCTACACTACTTTTAGGTTTCTGAATGAGTTTTATCCATAGGTCCAAGCTGGAAAGTACCCGTGGGTCCTATTTTGGCCTTCTGGTCTTTTAGATACTCTTCGTCTTCCATTGGTACCTGAAATATTAGATGTAATTTATGTTGAATAAATACGTATAGCCAACAGAAATCTCAAAATATTATATTGCATAGAAAGAAAATGGCACAAGTTATTTTTCTAACTTATTATATAAAATATCATTATATAATTCATTTGGATTAAAATGTTTATGATATTGGGATGAAATTAGAATTCATTAAAAGAAAAGAAAAGAAAAATAGAAAAATAACTTTACCTTATCTTTGGGAGGACAAATACTGACTATGTTCCAAATATCAATTATATTTTTTTGTCATTAATTTTGAAATAGCAACGTTTGTTAAATTTGAACAGTTATTTTTTAGAAAATAACTATACTGGATGACTGGTCGAAAAGTGTGCGGCTCTGTCTTATTTAATGGAGAAGGTGGACCTCCAAAATTTATAGCAGAAGCACGATGAATAGTAGTTCCTGTTTGTTTATGTTGGAGTTATAGGAAATAACCATTTGTTTCTTTTTAGAAAACTATCTGAAAAAAAGAAAATATTTGTTATAAGAAATTGAACAAATTGAATTATAAATTCAAAAATGAAATTCAAAGAAATCGAAAAATATAAGAAAAAGTATTTACTTACCATATGAAATAAAAGCAAATCGCTTGGTTGCACGCCAAAAAAATTGTGAATGAAAAATATCTTCAAAAATAAAAAATTATCCATCACAGTGAATATAAAGCTACCTATTTCTTTTTTCTATTAATTAAGTTTGTTTAAACAAAAAAGGGAAAGATTTAGTTACTTTTGTGTTTTAAATCAGCTCAAATGAAATTCAAATGGGTCATTCCATGTCAATTCACCAGGGTGTTACACCCACGAACCTCGAATTACTGGAAATTTGGCTCAAATGTTCCCCTTCATGAGTTAGGAAAGTGTGCCATATTATTTTGTGTTAAACCTTACCATTCCGATTTTAGATCCTGAAAATGACACAATTCTATTTGAAATGTTAATCCTGAAAAGAAGACATAAAAGTAGTCAAGAGTAAAGTGTTATTTCAGATTGTAAATTCAAAGGGGTCAGTGTTCATTTAGAAAAAAACAGGTCCATTTAGGAGTTGAGAATTCAAATTTGCATACCACAAAGCTAAAATCTCTTTTGAGATTACAAAGAGTGGATGAGATTAGGGATATTGCAACAAAGCAATTATGACCCCCCCCCTCCAAGAATAAAAAGACAGTATTCTATTTGAAATGTTAATCCTGAAAAGAAGACATGAAAGTAGTCAAGAGTGAAGTGTTATTTCAGATTGTAAATTTAAAGGGGTCTGTGTTTATTGAGAAAAAACAAAAAACGGGTCCATTTAGGAGTAAACTACATAAAATTATATATTTATTTTTTTGATTAAAATATTGTATTCTGTTTGAAAAGTTAATCCTGAAAAACAAAAAACAAAAAAACAATTCATGAAAGATGAAACCCTAGATGAAATTAAGGAGATTGTAACAAGGTGATTAATTGCAATCATCCCCCCCCCACAAAAAAAATAACATCCTGATCATAAGATGTAGAGGCAATAGGAGAAGAATCAATTTGTCTTTTCTCTTCTCCTTCTACTACACTACTTTTAGGTTTCTGAATTCCACAGGTCAAGTTGAAAGTTCCTTTTGGCCTTCTGGTCTTTAGATACTCTTCGTCTTCCATTGGTACCTGAAATATTAGATGTAATTTATGTTGAATAAATACGTATAACCAACAGAAATCTCAAAATATTCATATGCATAGAAAGAAAATGGCACAAGTTACTTTTCTAACTTATTTACATAAAATATCATTATATAATTCATTTGGATTAAAATGTTTATGATATTGGGATGAAATTAGAATTCATTATAAAGAAAAGAAAAATAATAAAAAAATAACTTTACCTTATCTTTGGGAGGACAAATGCAGACTATGTGTCTAGTCTGACAATTTTCTTTTTGCATTTCACATTTTTGTCTTTACAACTTAAAATTGGCAATTGACAGTAAATAGAAGAAATATCAAATGATGTATCCAGCTTTTTTTACCATAATTTTCTTTTACACTGAAGATAGATTTTCTATTTATCTGATGTGCTTTTTCGAAACATGTCCTTTTCAGTTTGCCTCTGTTAAGCGAAAGGTCTATTATAATTAAAATGAAAAGGACATAAGAATATAATTGATATTTGGAATGTGGTTAATATCAATTATATTTTTGCCATTAATTTTGAAATAGCAACATTTGTTAAATTTGAACAGTTATTTTTTAGAAAATAACTATACTGGATGACTGGTTGAAAAGTAGGCAGCTCTGTCTTACTTAATGGAGAAGGTGGACCTCCAAAATTTGTAGCAGAAGCACTATGAATAGTAGTTCCCGTTTGTTTATGTTGGAGTTATAGGAAATAACCATTTTTTTTCTTTTTAGAAAACTATCTGAAAAAAAAAAAAAAAAAAAAAATTTGTTACAAGAAATTGAACAAATTGAATTATAAATTCAAAAATGAAATTCAAAGAAATCGAAAAATATAAGAAAAAGTATTTACTTACCATATGAAATAAAGGCATATCACTTGGTTGCACGCAAAAAAACTTGCAAATGAAACATAATGTCTTCAAAAATAAAAGATAATCTATCACAGGGAATATAAAGTTACTTATTTCTTTTTTTCTATTAATTAAGGGAAAGATTTAGTTATTTTTGTGTTTTAAATCAGCTCAAATGAAATTCAAATGGGTCATTCCATGTCAATTAACCAGGGCGTTACACCCACCAAAACCAAATTATTTGAAATTTGGCACAAATGTTCCCCTTCATAAGTTAGGAAAGTGTGCCAAATTATTTTGCGTTAAACCTTACCGTTCCGATTTTAGAGAGGGGGTTATAATTTTCCTATTTTGCCTCTAAATTAAGGCTGAGCTGTGTCACAGAATCTCATTTACTTACGGTCAGTCAAAAAACAAACAAAATTAAATATGAGGGTGAGTCAAAAAGTAATGCAATTTTGTTTAGGACAGCTATATAGAACATGTATCATACATCAAAATGAAGCTGGTCCTCAGTGTATCACATCCCTACTTTCCCACAGTCACTGTTTCTCTCAATAGCAATGTTCCACCTTCAAATTTAGTTCATCTGAATTCTAAAATTCAGTGTTAGATTATATTTAAATGTTAGTGAAAAAATCAATTTGTACACAGAAAAAAAAAGATTTTTAAACATAAACAACAACAACAACAAATTATTTAAGCACACAAAAGATTTAAAATCTCTTAAAAATTAATTTCTTAAAGATTTTTTTCTTGACAATTTAATAGTACATATCAATTAGAAAAGCAAAACATTTTTTTCAAATAATAATATTATGACATGTTTTAGCATTTTTTTTATTTCAGAATTCATGATTTATTTCTACAAAAACTACTACCTTGAATATTGTACAAATATTTTGATATAGTTATTCAGATTCTTATTTTTACAGAAAAAAAAGTAAAAATCGTTTTTTTCATATCTCATAAAATAAAATGGGGTGGGGTGGGGGTAGACCTTGTAAAAAAAAAAATTCCCCAATATATTTTAGGAAAAAACTATTTCAGACATATTTACACCCAAAGGTAAATAGTTATTGAAATTTTTGTGAAAATCGGACCATTAATTGATTTTTTTCATAGGTTAAAAAAAAACAAACTCTCTTGTAACTTGTTTTTGGCTACGTTAAATTTCAGCTGATTTAACGGTGCAAAAATGAAAACATTGCTTTTCAATCATAATTTGTATTTCCGTAAGCAGAAATTTTTTTGATAAAAATCATCAAGAGTTTTTTTTAATGTTTCTTTCGGATGGAAAATTATTTTCAAGATAATATTAACTTTTATGCACCTTTCATTGTATTAAATATGGGGGGGGGAGGGGTAAATTTACAGGGAAAATTGGTGGTACCTATTTATTCATGCATAAATTTTGTTTATTTTCATGAATAGTTTGATAACATCTTAGATATTTCTGTAAAGAAGATATTGCTGATAAAACCAGAAAATATAATAGCTAAAATTAAGAAAATATGACAAATTTACACTTGGAACATATAACTTAATATTAAAAAAATTCAATATAATTGATTTATTTGTAAATATAAACAAATTGTTCGCGTCATGCTCACATGGCCCACGTGGATTTTGTTTTGATAAATAAATATTCTTACTCACCTGTATTTCGTTTGATTTCTTACGTTGGGGTTGCTGGCATTCGAATGATTACCGTCTCAAAAAATAATAATTACAAAGATTTTAGAATAAAAATATTAAAATGCTTGCCTATTTCTAAGAGGTGATTTTTTCCCCATTTGTTTCACGCCAAGATTTTGATCTGAAAGGGAAAGCAAGCAGAGGTCTCGCACTTAAGTAAAGTAGGCAGAAAATATTTTTCTAGCCAAAATTTCACATCTTTTTTAAAAAATCTTTTTTTAATGTAATTTATTTCATGTAATTTATTTCATGTAATTCATTTCATGTAATTTATTTTTATATTTAAAAAAATCATAGAATTTTTTAATATGTAAGTTTAGGCTCTGTTCTTAAGGGCCTCCTCCTTACAGTGACAACAATTTTAATTTTTTTTGTTATTCAAAAATATATGCACCCTTCAGGTGCAAGTATTTAAGTTTTAATGTAATAAAATATTATATTAAATTAGACTAACGAAACTAAATAAGAATGCAGATAAAAAGATTTGAAACAGAGGGAGGTATAATCGAAAAATAGAACAACTGAAACTTAATCATCCATCACTCCGGTTTTTCATTGCTAAATTGTCCTAATTTAATAGTAAATAGGAAGTTAAAGGATAAAATTACAGTTATTTTTTTCTTCTTAATGGATTTCTTTTAAGATTTTTCTCTGATTTTTGCTCATATTTATTAAGCCAAAACCAAACAATTAGACATCAATAATACTAAACACATATTTATTAAAATCAAATTTTTAATATCAAAATGCAAATTAACCTTCCCGTTCTCACTGTAAACCACTATTTTGTTGTAGTTATAATAAGTATACCCAACAGTGGCCTAAAATGCGTTTTTGACAAAATGACTTGCAGAAAATAATTTTTACAAAAAATCAGGGAATTATCAGATTTTAATGAAATTTTCAGTGTTTATTTATCAATGAATGATCTTTATAATGCATTATTTATTTTATTTCAAAACTTTCTCATTTTTTTTTCAGGTCATTTAATTTTGACCCCCCCCCCCTCCGTTACTTTGGGGGTTTTAAATCTCGGCGAGGTGGTCCTTGTTTGATACTAATTACAGTAGAAATAAAAAGATAAAAGACCGAAGTTGTAAATAGAAAAAAAAAAAAATTAAGTGGAATATTTTATAAGAAAATAAGTACCGAAAATCGGAAAAATAAAAAGTAAAAAATATAATAAATGATTAATTTTTTGGAGATTTCTTTTTTACTTATTTCGATAATTATTTTGACTATTATCTTATAAAAGAAAAAAATATCGATATTTTTTC
Organism: Doryteuthis pealeii; assembly: GCA_023376005.1. NCBI lineage: Eukaryota > Metazoa > Mollusca > Cephalopoda > Myopsida > Loliginidae > Doryteuthis > Doryteuthis pealeii. The sequence goes on along the minus strand of CM042179.1, from coordinate 31,971,308 downwards.
TGCTTAAAAAAGGGGGGAGGGACTACTTTTTGAATAGTTTTTCTTCAAAATTTATACTTTGTTTGACTAAAATAAGTTTTGCATTACATAGATATTTAATTCTAGAATCTAAAAATATAACATTAAACTGAACATCAGAATATTTTTATTTTAAATGAATATTATATATTCATTTTTTATAGCAAAAATATTTAACTAAAGTTTTGAAATAAAATAACTGATGCATTATAAAATTCATTAATTGATAAATCATTACTGAAAATTTCATTAAAATCAGATAATTCCCTGATTTTTGGTAATTTTTTTTGCAATCGCGAATGTTACATTAATTTGTAAACAAGCCCTTTATACCATTTAAAAAGAGCCAAGATGGCGAATGCGAACGAAATTGACCAAAACAAATCGTTTTAAAGGTATTAAAAATAAACTGCATATATAATGATATTTTTCTTTTTAATGATGGTCATAATTATCGTTTTAGACAAAAGTTTGACCTTAAATAATAGATTTAATTAATTTTGATTCGTTTTTAAAAATTTTAGCAGACGAAAAATTGGGTATACCTAATTTATAGATATGTAAAATAATCATTTTCCTCTTTAAAATAATAAAGTTTTAAATAAACTTAATTAGATAAAAATTAAATAAAATTAATACCACGGGCCTTTCGGGACCTGTGTCTATTAATGAAATTAACAGCGTGATCCCAGGGGGCATCCCCCCAGGCAACACCTGCCTCTTTGATTTAAAGGGGTAGGGTTGGGTTTATTGCCCAGTGCTTGTGGCGCCCCCCTTGAGGGGGGATGCAGATGGGATCCACGTATTTTTTGCCCCGCCACCCATGAGCTTCGTTAAGCTATGTTAAATCATTTATATTGTTTTTTTAATTAAAGGATAGCATTAATTGATGTTGTATTGATTAAATATTCATTGTATAGGTAGAATGTAAAGATTTGCCCACCTGCCGTTCTTTTCTTTTCTTTTCTTTTATTCTACAATACTCCAAAATTGGCTAATTATTTGATTTTTAATGAGATTTTCAAAAACATTTTACTTAATAATTCCCGAGACAAAATGTTTAAAAAAAAAAAATTGTTAAAAAGATCCACGTGAATGATTTTGACATGTTTTAAAGATAATTCATTGTAGATTTAAATTTTGTTGTCTTTTTTATTTTTTAATTTTTTTTAATTATTATTATAACGGTTTCTCTATTTTGTTTGTACGGATGTCATTAAAAAATCGATAAAATAAGGTATAATTTATTTCTCTTTAAGTCATTTTTTAACTTCATTTTCCGAGAAAAACTTCAGGCTATTTATTTTAGAGGTTTTAAAATTGATATCCATATATTTAACTCATCCACATTTAACTGAAAGTTAATTCATAAAATTGTATACACTTTAAAAAATCAATCAATCATGATCCTATATAGGGTGATCGAAATTATATTTTTATGTTTATTACAGACATCATACCAATAATTAAAAAAACAAAACATAACTTTAAGTTCAAAAAAAAAAAAAATGTATTTAGAATTGATAAAAGTTCGTTCATTTTACGAACACGTGCTTCCCGGAAGTAATTGTGATTTTTTTAAAGAGGAAAATGATTAATTAACGAAATGTAATTTAAAATTAAATGCAATGCAATTTATATTCATTTACACATAATAATAATATAATTCATGATGTTTTATATTTTATAAATATTTAAAAAATATTTATTTGATACAAATTCTTATTACAACTAATATTTATTTCATTAAAGAAAAAAAAAATAGAATGCGTTAACATTACGTACCACCAATTTTCACTGTAAAATTGACCCCACCTATATTTAACACAATGAGACTGGCATAAAAATAAATTACATAAATGTAATTTAAAATTAAATGCAATACAATCTATATTCATTTACATATAATAATATAATTCATGATGTTTTATATTTTATAAATATTTTTTAACAACTAATATTTGTTTTATTAAAACCAAATAAAATGGATTACCCTTCGTTTTTTTCCCCATAATAACTGACAAATTAATTTTATTTTTTTATACAATCCTCCAAAAATGGCTAATTATTATATTTTAATAAGATTTTGTGTATTTAATTAAAATTAAAATAAATAATAATGTTACTTTTCAAAAACATTTTACCTAAAATTTCCCGCGACAAAATGTTAAAAAAAAATTGTTTTGATGTCATGGCCATAATGTTACAAAGATCCACGTGAATAATTTTGACATGTTTTAAAAATAATTCATTGTAGATTTAAATTTTGTTCACTTTTTTATTATTATAATGGTTTGTCTATTTTGTATTGTAAGGTGTTCATATTTTTGAAGTAAAAAAAAAAAAAAAGCCCCCCCAAAAAAACAAAAATAAAAAACGGTAAAATAAGGTATAATATTAGCTACTAGCATTAATTTCGTCTGCAACAGTATTTTAAAAGCGAATTAAAAATAATTAAATCTATTATTTAAGGTCAAACTTTGTCTAAATCGATAAGTAGTAACATAATGACCATCATTAAAAAAGAAAAATATTATTACAGTATGCAATTTATTTATAATACATTTTATACATTAAAAATCGTCCGAATTTCAACAAAAAGTTACGTTGAGTTGATATTATTACTTCCGGTTGAAAATAAAATTTAGATAATTATTTCCTTTTATATTATGGAATTCCGTAATGAGCATAATATTTTAAACTTTTTAAACTACAGAAAATAATTTACCAAAAATCAGGGAATTATCGGATTTTAATGAAATTTTCAGTGTTGATTAATCAATGAATGAACTTTCATTTTTTTGAAACCCCCCACTCTGTGGGCGTAAAAACTCTGCGAGTTGGTCAGCGTTCGGTTTTTAATTACAGTATAAATAAAAAAACCTTTTTTTATTTGTATAAAAAAAAAATAAAAGTCCGAATAATTGAATTAAAAATAGTAATAATCAAATGAACTTACCTTAACTTATTAGATATTGAATCTTTCGGTTAAATTACTGACACAAAAAATAACTCTTCCTAATAGAGGAAGATATATTTCATATTTTATGTATTTGGTCTTAATTGTCTTCCATACAATTAATCTTCTAACATTATGTGTTTATATTGAAAATCAATTTAATTGTTTTAAAATATGTGAATCTTGATATTAGGTTTAAAATGTTATATTTTTAGTTTCTAGAAATAAATATCTATTTAATGCAAACCTTACTTTATACTCATGAAGTAATAAGTTTTGAAGAAAAATTCTATTTTTGCAGAAAAAAATCGATGTATAATTTTTTTTTTTTTACTAAGATAATAGTCAATTGAATAATTATGGAAATGAGTAAAAAAGAAATCTCCTAAAAAAATTATTTTATATTTTTTTTTTACATTTTATTTTTCGATAATCAATACTTATTTTCTCATAGAAGAGCAATCGTAAAAAAAAAATTTTTTTTTCTATTCATAACTTCGGTCTTTTATCTCTTTATTTATACTGTAATTAGTATCAAGTTAGGACCAACTTGAAGCAATTTTACGCCCCCAACATAAGGGGGGTCAAAATTAAGTGACCTGAAAAAAATGAGAAAGTTTTGAAATAAAATAAATAATGCATTATAAAGATCATTCATTGATACATAAACACTGAAAATTTCATTAAAATCCGATAATTCCCTGATTTTTGGTAAATTATTTTCTGTAGGGGGGCTAAAGTCATTTTGTCACAAAAGGATTTTAGCCTCTGTTTGCCAGTCCCTATATAATATATTTCTCTTTAAGTCATTTTTTTACTTCATTTTTCGTAGCTTAAACTTCTAAAGATGTTGGTTAATAAAAAATAAAAAGTTGAGGCTAATTTTTTATTTTATAGGTTTTAAGATTGATATCCATATATTTAACTCATCCACATTTAATTGAAAGTTAATTCATAAAATTATATACACTTAAAAAAATCAATCAATCAATCATGATCAATCATAGGTGATCATGATAAATCATAGGGTGATCGAAATTATGTTTATTACAGACATCATACCAATGATTAAAAAAAAAAACAAAACAACTTTAAGTTCCCCCCCCCCAAAAAAAAAAAGTATTTAGAATAATTGATAAAAGTTCGTTCATTTTACGAACACGTGTTACCTGGAAGTAATTGTGATTTTTAAAGAGGAAAATGATTAATTAATGAAATGTAATTTAAAATTAAATGCAATGCAATCTATATTCATTTATATATAATAATATAATTCATGATGTTTTATATTTTATAAAAATTCTTATTACAACTAATATTTATTTCATTAAGGAAAAAATAAAATGCGTTAACATTAGGTACCACCAATTTTCTCTGTAAAATTGACCCCACCTATATTTAACACAATGAACTTGCATAAAAGTTAATATTATCTTGAAAAAATTTTCCCATTCGAAAGAAGGAACATTAAAAAAAACAAAAAACTCCTGTTGATTTTTAAAAACATTTTTCAGCTTACGGAAATAAGGAAAATTATGACTGAAAAACTGTTTTCACTTTTGGCACCGTTAAATCAACTGAAATTTAACGTAGCCAAAAACAAGTTACAAGAAGATTTAAAAAAAAAAAAAAAAAAAAAAAAAATCTATGAAAAATCAATGGTCCGATTTTCACGAAAATTTCCAGAACTATTTACCTTTGGATGTAAATATGTCGGAAATAGTTTTTTCTTAAAATATATAAGGGGAAATATTTTTTTACGAGGTCTACCCTCCCCCTATTTTATTTTATGAGATATGAAAAAAATAAACCGGAAAAAACGATTTTTTACTTTTTTTCTATAAAGATAAGTCTGAATAACTATATAAAAAGATTTGTATAATATTCAAAGCAGTAGTTTTTGTAGAAAAAAAAAATCATGCATTCTGAAATAAAAAGTGCTCAAAAATGTCATAATATTATTTGAAAACCTTTTTTTTTCCATTTTAATTGATATGTACTATATTCTATTAAATATTCAAGAAAAAAAATTAAGAAATTCTAAATCTTTTGTGTGCTTAAATCATTTTTTTTTTAATGTATAAAAATCTTTTTTTGTGTGTATACATCTCGAATTTTTCACTAATATTTAAATATAATATAACGTGAATTTTAGAATTCAGGTGAACTAAAAATTTGTCCGATCCACGATATATTAATATTTTTAAGAGAATTTAAGAGTTTTTTAAAAACATTTTTTACATCTTTTAATAGTAATGTTTGATTCTTATAATATACGGAAGAGCAAAACTGACAATATTTGTAATGCTTATTGTCTTTTCTTTGTTTCAGTTACACTATAAGTTCAACTAAAAAAATATTCCGGAGTTATTCTGAAACTACAAAAAAAAAAAAAATCTTTCAAAAATTGTTGAAAACCAATAATCGGTTATTGAATATGCACAAGAAAACAATTATGTCGAATACAGCCAGCCATACATTTAAATGTATATTTGTCCAAGAGAGATATGTAAATTTACGGTCTATGTTTCTACATAAAAATTACCCTGTTGCATGTAAAACGAACAGTTTTATTTATTTTTTAAGATAACGGTGTAATTTTCCCAATCGGCGGGATTTTTAAAAAACAAAGTTAAAAAATATTTACTTTCGTTTATTCAGTATGGCCTAAACTGATCATGTGACCCGATTTTGGAAATACCTAGTTAACATTTGTTTTTTTAACCAAAATAACTGACAAATTAAAAGTATTTTGATAAACTATATAAGCAAATTATAGGCACCTTTTTGTTATTCTATTATATATCATCACAAATCTGAAAAGTTTATTAAAAATAGTTTTGATTTGTCAGTAATTTTGATACACCCCCCCCCCAAAAAAAAAACGAAGTCGAGATAAAAAAAAAAAAAAAAATTTTTATAAATATTTTTTAACAACTAATATTTGTTTTATTAAAACCAAATAAAATGGATTACCCTTCGTTTTTTTTCCCCCATAATAACTGACAAATTAATTTTATTTTTTATACAATCCTCCAAAATTGGCTAATTATTATATTTTAATAAGATTTTGTGTATTTAATTCAAATTAAAATAATAAATAATAATGTTACTTTTCAAAAACATTTTACCTAAAAATTCCCGAGACAAAATGTTAAAAAACAAAAAAAATTGTTTTGATGTCATGGCCATAATGTTACAAAGATCCACGTGAATAATTTTGACATGTTTTAAAAATAATTCATTGTAGATTTAAATTTTGTTTACTTTTTTTATTATTATAATGGTTTGTCTATTTTGTATTATACGGAATGTCATATTTTTGAAGTTAAACCCCCCCCCCCAAAAAAAAACAAAAACAAAAAAAAAAGCATTTTTTTTTTGTTATCTTCTAAGGATGTGACTAATAAAAGAGAAAACAAGTTCAGGCTATTTTTTAATTTTTATATTAGAGGTTTTAAAATAGATATCCATATAATTAACCCTTCCACATTTCACTAAAAGTTAATTCATAGAATTATAGGTAATCTGAACATTAGCTACATAAATGAGAGTAACCTCCCCTTGTTTTTTTCACTTTGAGGAAGCCGTATGTTTTGGTCGACAATTTTCATTTCATCGTAAACCTACACTGAAAATACGAATTTTTTTCGAATCAATACAACTTCATGTTTTAACACGAAAATATCATAAAATCTGTTAATTGAGTTTGCACATTATTTGAAATGAGCTTAATTGTTATTAAAAAAACATTTTATGATATTTTCGTGTTAAAACATGCAATTTGTATTGATTCGAAAAAATTCATATTTTCAGTGTAGATTTATGGTGAAATGAAAATGGCCGACCAAAACATACGGCTTCCTCAAAGTGAAACAAACAAGGGGAGGTTACTCTCATTTATGTAGCTAAATAAGTAAATTTTAAAGTGGAGTTTAACAGGTTTTCCTTCTCTTAGATGGGTTACTATAGCAATGTTAGAAAGCCCAGTTTGCCCTACTATTTACCCATAGCTGAAGGGAGAGATTAGTTAGATTCATACCTTCACCATGAATGTAAAATACAAACAACCTCATTTGATATTGCTGTGTCCATTTTTTGTAATTTATGAGGAAGTGCGTACCGGTCTCCTGCCTCAAAAATTGCTACCCGGTGACTATCAAAATAACAACCCCAGTTCATCGTAATTCTTGTTTATTTATCGTAATTTGTCGTAATTCTTGTTTATTTATCGTAATTTGTCCTAATTCTTGTTTATTTATCGTAATTTGTCGTAATTCTTGTTTATTTATCGTAATTTGTCGTAATTCTTGTTTATTTATCGTAATTGTTTATTTATCGTAATTATTGTTTAGATATGAAGATGGATATATAGTTTGGAATAGACTGAGATAGATAGATAAACAAAATAATATAGATAAATATGAACAAATGGAGATAGATATTTTTGACAAGTAAATGTATTTGGGGGGGGGTCGCATCTTTTTTGTCGTAATTCTTGTTTATTTAAACTGAAAACAAGACATTAAACAAACATGAATATAAAACAATCTTAGTATTTAAAGTAATATAGATAAATATGAACAAATTGAGATAGATAGATATGAAGATGGATAGATATGAAGATGGATAGTTTTGAATAGACTGAGCTGGGTCGTTATTTTAATAGTCACCGGGTAGCAATTTTTTTTAGACAGGAGACCAGGACGTACTTCCTTATAAATTACCCATTTGTTTTACAACGGGTGACTCTTATCAGAGCAATACACTTAAAGTGTACTAGAAGTGGCTGCCCGGCGTCGTCTGGGTAGAGGGGGACTTTTTTTTAAAAAGTTAGTCTTGCAGATCCATTATTACTGAATTGTGAGTTGGATCTCCGTTGGATGCCCCATTAAAATCCCTACGTAAAAAAAAACCTTGCGTTGATCCAGTCACTCGGAAAATAAAAATTCATGTCGACAATATTAAATGGAAAAAATTCTATGTTGTTATTATTTGAATTTTATTGTTTTAGATATCTTCATGAATTTAAATCAAATATTCATTATTTTAGCTCAAAAACCAAGCCCTGGTGATATTTGATGTGTACATATATTTACTTTGTCGTTAATTGTTTTATTTTCGTAGTTTCCTCCGGACATACATATACACACCAACTGCCCTTTATATATGTATAGAAAACCAAGCTCTGGTGATATTTAATGTGTATATATATGTTCATTTTGTCGTTAACTGTTTTATTTTCGAAGTTTCCTCTGGACATACAGATTCACACAACTGCCCTTTATATATACAAGCAAATATCTACACCCTTCAGGTGCAAGTATTAAGGTTTTGATGTAATAAAATATTGTATCAAATTAGAAACTATTTAGAAAATGATAAACTGAGTGGGTATAATCAAAAAATAGAACAGCTTTAAATCTAACTCTTCCATCATTTTCCATCACTCCCGTCTTTCATTTTTCCTAATTTATCTATTTAGTTAGATTATGAAGTATTTAATAAAATTACAGTTCTTTCGTCTTGTTTATGGATTTCTTTTAAGATTTATCCCAGAGATTTTTGCTCAGATTCGTTAAGAGAAAACCAAACAATTAGAAATCAATAATACTAAGCATATATTTATTAAAATCAAATTCTTAATATCAATAGGCAAATTAGCCTTGTCATTCACACTGTAAACTGCTATTTTGTTGAATATATAGATAAATGCGTGTTGTTAGTATGTAGATTAATCGAACAGTATTAATAAGGTATAACAATTTTATAAATAATTGAGGTTTAAATAAAAATAAATTCATGGTAAATGGGACGTAAATAACAAAGGGAATTGGGACTTGAGTAGTGATTTAGTTTCGGTTACAGACAGACAAACACACAATCTCCATTATAATAACTAGCAAATATATGCACCCTCCGGGTGCAAGTATTTAAGTTTTAATGTAATAAAATATTGTATTAAATTAGAAAGGCTAATGAAACTAAATAAGAATACAGATAAAAAGATTTGAAACAGAGGGAGTATAATAAAAGATTTGAAACAGAGGGAGTATAATAAAAAATAGAACAACTGAAACTTACTCTTCCATCACTCTTGTCTTTCATTGTTATTTTTTCTAATTTAAGTATTTAGTTAAAAGAGGAAGTAAAGAATAAAATGACAGTTATTTTTTCTTGTTAATGGATTTCATTTAAGATTTATTGAAGAGATTTTTGCTTATATTCATTAAAATAAAACCAAACAGTTAGAAATCAATAATACTAAGCACATATTTATTAAATTTGATTTTTTAATATTAATATGCAAATTAACCTTCCCATTCACACTGTTAACTGCTACTATGTTGTATATATAAATATAATTGCATATTGTCAGTATGTAGACATAGTTAACAGTATTAATAATGTAAGACAATTTTATTAATAATTGTGGTTTAGATAAAAAATAAAATCATGGAGAATGTGATGTCTATAACTAAGAGAATTGTGACTTGAGTAGGAATATAGTTTCGGTTACAGACAGAAAAACACACAATCTCCATTATAATAAGATGTATAGATTAACTTAGAGAATAAAGCAATTTCCTGTCCAGTTTTTAACTGAATGATAATTTTGTGATTGTACTGAACATTTTTTAATCATCTAAAATTGTTGATATGATTAAGATAACTATGAACTTTTTCACTCTTTCCTAAATAAAAGCATTAATAACTCATTTAATTTAAGATCTATATATCAATACTCTTGTTCCGTAGTCTGCCATCAAAGATGAAAATGCAAAAAAATGTAAATCCTGAATATCTTGTGTCTCAGCTCAGCTTTCATTATTATTATACACAGAAAAAATATAAGAAAAAAAGAGTAGGTGAAAGATAGAGAGGGAATGAGTGCATAGTATAGATAATACTAATCTGTTTCAATCAAGCATGTAAATTTTTTTTTAAGAAAAAAGTGAGAGTTAAATGAAGATTATTATACTTTTTTTTTTTACATATTTAACTATTCAGCAATAAGCTCTTATGTAAGTATATTAAACGTAATAATTATATTATCATACTGTGGTATATGAACATGTTCTGCTAGTTTTGAATAAAATCATGATTAATTATTTGAATATATTTTCATTTCTTACAGGCAACCAGACAAAGTGTGTGTTGTCTGGACAAGAAGAAGCAGAAAGAAAACAACTCAGGTAAAGAACACCTTTTTACATTTTTTATTATTGACTGAAGGTGTAATTCTGATAAGTTAATAATTTCTTTAGAAGTTTTGGAATTGTGTATGTGTTATATATATATATAACATAAAAATTGCAGAAACACACACAACCTATCAAATATGGACATATTCTGCCAAATTAATAACTCAATGCCTGAAGAAGACAACAGATCAGAAACACGTGTCGCATATGTAAGATAAAAAGAATAAAACATTTTTTCTGAAAACATAATACATTTTGCGGACCTTCTTCTTTTTTATAAAATATTAAATTTTCTCCAGTTGGAACCAGAACACCATTTTATATATATATATATATATATATATATATATATATTATGGGAGTAAATATGGAAAATAAATCCGATAATATTAAGAAAATTTGAAAAAACAAGTGTTCTGAAAATAGGATGAATTTATTTATCTATGTTTAAACATTTCGGTTTCTTTAAACCTTCATCAGGATGTATCTTGGGGTGAAGAAATTGATGGATGTTTTTATAGATATGTAACATATGTCTGAAACTGATCATAACTTTAATTTCAATGATGCCACAATATTAGCTCATATACACAACAAAAGACTCCGACAGATTTTTGAAGCCTGTGCAATTTCGATTTTGCCCTCCCTTAACAATGGACATGGATTTTTTAATATATCACAGTTTCTAGCTAAAATAGTTTTAAATAACTACAAAATACCAGGCTTCATTTAATTATTTAGTTATCATTCCCACTTTGTTCCCTTTTGTTCTCATAAAATCAGTCCATTAATACTTTTTCATTTCTTAGTGTGTGGATATCGACTTGTCTTTCAAAAAAATACCACTGAACAAATACAGTTACACAACAAAAAAAAAAGATTTTCATCTCCTGTCATCTATAAAAACATCCATCAATTTCTTCACCACAAGATACATCCTGATGAAGGTTTAGAGAAACCAAAATGTTTAAACATTGATAAATTCATCCTATTTTAGGAACACTTATTTTTTCAAATTTTCTTAATATATATATATATATATATATATATGAATTTAACATTTTGAAAAAACAATTAGTAATTATTATCTGCTGACAGAATCTGTTTCGACGCCTTAGTAGAAGGGTCATCATCAATGAGCAAAAAATTTATAATTATAAATTATAATTATAAAAAATTATAAAATAATTTAATTAAGGCGTTGAAACAGATTCTGTCAGCAGATAATAATTACTAATTGTTTTTTCAAAATGTTAAATTCATTCTGTCGGATTAATTTCCATTTATTTACATATATATATATATATATATATATATATATATATATCCATAAGTCCCATTTGTCTTTCTTTTTTTCTTCCCTAAATATCTCAAGCTAACTGTAAATACATTTCAATATTTTGTTAGAAATGAATTACATGGGATAGGGTAGGGATTAGACAGCTTTAGTTATTTCTCCAGTTCATAAATAAAATAAAAATCATACAATTTATTAAGAAACTTGGGACTCATACCCCCCCCCCCCGGAACTCATTCAAAGCAAATATGTGTGTCCCAGGATGCACTGAATCGAAAAGCTGTGTGTGTGTGTGTATTTTACCCATAGCTAGAGGGAGAATATATGAATTCATACCTTTCCAAGGGTATTAGCACTATGTGAAATGCAAACAGCCTTGTCTAGGATTTGAACTTGAATCAACGAGTCCATTTCCTATGACTCTAACCATTATGCCACAAGCCTTTTTTTTTTTTTTTTTTTTTGGCATTCCTTGTGCACCAATTCTTTCCTATCGACTGTGCCAAAAAGTGCAGATGGTCCAACACGAGCCTGCACCACTGTAAACAAATCACTGTATAGGTTGTTCATTGGATGAACCCTCATGCATTGAAATTGATGAGTCACACACACACACACACACACACACACACACACACACACCACACATATATATAATATATTATATTATATATATATATATATATATATATATATATATATATATGGGAAAATTTGGTTCAGGACCACCCTTGCTGGTGGCAGACTCTATGTAGCAAAATATTTATGTCTGAAGTCATCCTGGCGCAATGCCATGAAGCCAAAGATCTAGAAGAAAGCAACAGAGGACTGGCACATCATCATCTTCAGGGACAGCCTTCACATACAATATCTGCAGTTGGGCTGTTTTTGAACATTGGCCTTCACATCACCGAAGGTGCCGTAACTTTAGGGGCACGAGAAATATATAGTCTTCTGAGACCGCAATGCCAATGATATATAGATATATATTTATCATATAGAATTTAAATTTTTTTCATATTAATCCAATAATAATAATGATTTTAGCTAGAATAATTTTATGGATCGTTACATTGGATTGTCACTTTAGTTATGATGTGCTATAAATGTTTGCTACATCATAGATGTTTTACACACTGTATCTGGTAATTTTCACCTTTGGTTGGCTAAATTCCTAGCATAAAATTGTGCGTGCTCACTATCTGAAATGAACTTAATTGTTATTAAGAACACATTTTATGATATTTTTGTGTTAAAGCATGCAGTTGTATTGTTTTCGAAAAAGTTTCTAAGATTTGTTTATTTCGCACGGATACTTTCAAAATGGTTACCAGCTTGTTTCAAAGTGAAAGTCAAGGGAGGTTACTCTAATTGCCTTATTTTTTAGAATTTAGCCAACTAAAGGTGAAAATTACCCTGTATCTGCGATTAGAATACATTTTTATTCACATGTCACACAAGTTATTTTGCAAAAATTAAATATGTAGGTAAATGGATTAAACATCATACTCCAAGAACAATGCACTGTTAACATACTTATTGTGATTTACTTAGATTGACCCTTTTATAAAAATTACTGTATATATCTATAACAACTAGTTATACATTGTATAGCTAGTTGTTATAGATCTCTATAAAAAAAATGTATAAAAATTCTTTGTATTTTGGATTCATGAAAAAAATTAATGAAACTGGTTGAATCACCAATTTGACTAATTTTAAACAAACTTCTTGCTTTAATCTCAATATATTTTTCTAATTACAAAAAAAAACAAATGAAGTAACTGAGCAGTCCATGACATGCAGCACTCCAATTTGACCCTTATATGGGTTTGACGGGTGGTCAGAGAGGCCCCATCCGATCAATCAACTGGCCATGTCAAGTCCTAGCACCTATATGACTGTCCCAACCCTATTGCCATTATGGATACACCGACTGCACCTCTGCCAAGGAATGAGAACCCCCACCAATGGGGCCACGTGTTGGCCGCGGGTGGCGATCCGTGATGCTTAAGGACGGAATCCTGGTGGATGAGCAGTCCATGACTTACAACACTCCACTTTGGTCCTTACTTGGGCTAGACGGGTGGTCGGAGAAGGCTCTTCTGATCTATTGGCTGGTCACATCAAGCCCTAGCACCTATATGATTGCCCCATCCCTATTGCCTTTATGGCAAACCCCAACCCTTTTTATCATTTGGGTGCTAAAAGGTGGTGTCTAAGGGTCTGCATGTCCTGGGAATGGCGTTAAACTCTCTGATGGTGAGTTTCCAATTCTGGAGGTATGGGGAATGTGGAGCACCCCTTCATCACCACTCTGACCCGGAGTTAGGGTCCATCTATGGGTTCAATTGTAAAATGTGTTTATAAAAAAATTGAGTATCCATTAAGAATGAATTTATTTCAAAACTTTGTCGGCATTATATTGACCCACTGAGTTGATATGCCGTAAAACGAAACCAAACAAATATCTTTGCAGTTTTTTGATCTTGTATTCTTTTAATTGTTCTTCTTAAATTCTGTTTTAGACAATTTTATTTATTTTTCATACTAATGATTATTAATTACTTTGAAAGAATACAGAAATTTTTATAAGGTTTACAAAACTGAACAGGGTATCATTCAATAATAAAATTGTTTCTTTGAATCCAAAATTTACCTGATCTGAGACTAATATTGAATAAATGGTTATTTGCTTCAAATAATCAAATTATATCATCATCATCAAGTAGATGATGACAATTTGATAATAGTACTAAGAAACACAACACTTATTTCTATATTCTATATTATGCATCACAGTCTATGACAAAGTGTTCAAGATCTAATATTTGTAAGCAAAGTGTTGAAATAAAAGTGTATATTTAATAAGTTTTATGCTAGAATAGGTTGTGTAACTAGCCAGAATATAATGCGACCTATCTGCAGGTCAACTGCAAATAACCACTTTGACAACCACAATTAGGGGTGTGACCTATCCACTGGTGTGAATATTTAATAAGTTTTTATTAGAATAGGTTGTGTAACTAGCCAGAATATAATGCGACCTATCTGCAGGTCAACTGCAAATAACCACTTTGACAACCACAATTAGGGGTGTGACCTATCCACTGGTGTGAATATTTAATAAGTTTTATGTTAGAATAGATTGTGTAACTAGCCAGAATATAATGCAACCTATCTGCAGGTCAACTGCAAATAACCACTTTGACAACCACAATTAGGGGTGTGACCTATCCACTGGTGTGAATATTTAATAAGTTTTATATTAGAATAGGTTGTGTAACTAGCCAGAATATAATGCGACCTATCTGTGGGTCAACTACAAATAACCACTTTGACAACCACAATTAGGGGTGTGACCTATCCACTGGTGTGAATATTTAATAAGTTTATATTAGAATACCTACATATTTTTGCAAAGTAGCTTGTTTGACGTGTGAATGAAAATTATGTATTCTCATGTTGACATCCTTCGGTCTACTAAAGACGATAGCATTGTGTCCACTTTTTAAAATTTAAATTCTTTTTTTTTTTTTTATCTGCAACTGCGTGAGTGGCTGAACAGACTAATTTTTGAATGGCAATCTCTGGTGCAGTGACTGCATGCAAACAGTGATGCTTGCTAGAATTGCTGTTGTCTCTCCTTCCTTTTGGCTCTCTTTTCTGTATTCTAAATCACATAATTGTTTCAGAAGTTATAAAATTTACATGAATGTGAAGAAAAAAAAAATGTAGATACTCCCAGAGTTATATCAATAAGAAATAGAATTTACATGTCTTTTCTGCTTCTAAGGTAGAATCTAAATAGTCTTTTGATTCTTGTAAATTATTTTTTGTTTTCTTTCAGATTTAGCTTGACTATGTCAACATACAGTGATTTACATAGATTGACTCTTTTTATAAGAATTACTGTATATGCTTGCAGATAAGTTGCATCCCTAATTTTTTTTATTGTCATAGTTGGTATTAGCAGTTGACCCACAGATTATGTCTCATGATAATCAGGCTATTACATGATCTATTCTAATATAAAACTTATCAAATATTCACTTTTGTTTCAAGACTTACAAATATCAGATCTGAAACACTTTGCCATAGACTGTGCATGCATAATGCAAACATATAGAAATAAGGGCTGTGTTTCTTAGTCAAGATTACCATACATGATCTATTCTAATATAAAACTTATCAAATATTCACTTTTGTTTCAAGACTTACAAATATCAGATCTGAAACACTTTGCCATAGACTGTGCATGCATAATGCAAACATATAGAAATAAGGGCTGTTTTTCTTAGTCAAGATTACCATACATGATCTATTCTAATATAAAACTTATCAAATATTCACTTTTGTTTCAAGACTTACAAATATCAGATCTGAAACACTTTGCCATAGACTGTGCATGCATAATGCAAACATATAGAAATAAGGGCTGTTTTTCTTAGTCAAGATTACCATACATGATCTATTCTAATATAAAACTTATCAAATATTCACTTTTGTTTCAAGACTTACAAATATCAGATCTGAAACACTTTGCCATAGACTGTGCATGCATAATGCAAACATATAGAAATAAGGGCTGTGTTTCTTAGTCAAGATTACCATACATGATCTATTCTAATATAAAACTTATCAAATATTCACTTTTGTTTCAAGACTTACAAATATCAGATCTGAAACACTTTGCCATAGACTGTGCATGCATAATGCAAACATAGAGAAATAACGGCTGTGTTTCTTAGTCAAGATTACCATACATGATCTATTCTAATATAAAACTTATCAAATATTCACTTTTGTTTCAAGACTTACAAATATCAGATCTGAAACACTTTGCCATAGACTGTGCATGCATAATGCAAACATATAGAAATAAGGGCTGTGTTTCTTAGTCAAGATTACCATACATGATCTATTCTAATATAAAACTTATCAATATTCACTTTTGTTTCAAGACTTACAAATATCAGATCTGAAACACTTTGCCATAGACTGTGCATGCATAATGCAAACATATAGAAATAAGGGCTGTGTTTCTTAGTCAAGATTACCATACATGATCTATTCTAATATAAAACTTATCAAATATTCACTTTTGTTTCAGACTTACAAATATCAGATCTGAAACACTTTGCCATAGACTGTGCATGCATAATGCAAACATATAGAAATAAGGGCTGTGTTTCTTAGTCAAGATTACCATACATGATCTATTCTAATATAAAACTTATCAAATATTCACTTTTGTTTCAAGACTTACAAATATCAGATCTGAAACACTTTGCCATAGACTGTGCATGCATAATGCAAACATATAGAAATAAGGGCTGTGTTTCTTAGTCAAGATTACCATACATGATCTATTCTAATATAAAACTTATCAAATATTCACTTTTGTTCAAGACTTACAAATATCAGATCTGAAACACTTTGCCATAGACTGTGCATGCATAATGCAAACATATAGAAATAAGGGCTGTGTTTCTTAGTCAAGATTACCATACATGATCTATTCTAATATAAAACTTATCAAATATTCACTTTTGTTTCAAGACTTACAAATATCAGATCTGAAACACTTTGCCATAGACTGTGCATGCATAATGCAAACATATAGAAATAAGGGCTGTGTTTCTTAGTCAGATTACCATACATGATCTATTCTAATATAAAACTTATCAAATATTCACTTTTGTTTCAAGACTTACAAATATCAGATCTGAAACACTTTGCCATAGACTGTGCATGCATAATGCAAACATATAGAAATAAGGGCTGTTTTCTTAGTCAAGATTACCATACATGATCTATTCTAATATAAAACTTATCAAATATTCACTTTTGTTTCAAGACTTACAAATATCAGATCTCAAACACTTTGCCATAGACTGTGCATGCATAATGCAAACATATAGAAATAAGGGCTGTTTCTTAGTCAAGATTACCATACATGATCTATTCTAATATAAAACTTATCAAATATTCACTTTTGTTTCAAGACTTACAAATATCAGATCTGAAACACTTTGCCATAGACTGTGCATGCATAATGCAAACATATAGAAATAAGGGCTGTTTCTTAGTCAAGATTACCATACATGATCTATTCTAATATAAAACTTATCAAATATTCACTTTTGTTTCAAGATTTACAAATATCAGATCTGAAACACTTTGCCATAGACTGTGCATGCATAATGCAAACATATAGAAATAAGGGCTGTGTTTCTTAGTCAAGATTACCATACTTTATCGACTTCCATTCAAAACACATGCATATATGATGTACAAGAGAGTTGGAAAAGAGAATAAATTTTGTTGTTGTAACAGATATGTAAATATCTAGCAGCATCAGGTCAGTTTAAAGCAATGAGTCAGTAGGAATCTTTGTTGTTATATATATTTTGTCTATACTAAACACTTCAAAAGCTTTCAAATGCATCTTGTACATTATAATCTGACTAGTAAGTAAAGTCGATGGGGCGGCCTAAAGTCGGTATCAGCCAGTCAGCCAAGGATTCTATCCCTTTTCAATAGCGCTAGACCAAGGAGATTGTTTTAGCATCTGAGGTGGAGTGCCACACCTACCATCAGCTCCTTACTTTATCGCACAGATCCCTGTGCTACTCATACGCTGAGTTGGCGGGGACCGGTATCGAACTATGAACCTTGTGGTTTCTAGCCGAACGCTCTACCGACTGAGTTAACCCAGCCCCTGTAAAAAATATATATTCACTTTTGTTTCAAGACTTTGCTTACAAATATTAAATCTTGAATACTTTGCCATAGACTGATGCATAATATACAATATAGAAATAAGGGTTATTTCCTAGTTGAGTAACATGAGTGACCCAGAAAAAACAGAACCCAAATTATTTATTTTCCCATTAAAATAACCCTTGTTGGACTAAAAAAAATTAAAATTAAGTTTTATTACAAAATTTGTGGGTTATGTTTTTTCTGGGTCACACTGTAATATTATGTTACTCAACTAGGGGGTTTAGGATTTAGGTTTAGTTTAATGGGAAAATAAATAATTTGGGTTCTGTTTTTTCTGGGTCACCCTGTAATATCATGTTACTCAACTAGGAAATAACCGAAATAAGAGTTGTATTTCTTAGTGCTATAATCATAAATGACCCTGGTTTAAAAAAAACAAAAAAAAACTGCGACAGTCAACTCATTGATAAACAATCAATAATTCTCTACTCAATAGTTATGTTGAATGAATAGGTCACATCACTGATTTTGGTAGAATTTTTGGTCTAATAAAAGTGCTAGCAATTTAAAAAGTTGGACAAGAGTTACAAACAGTTGCAGATGCTAATGGACTTTTTGTAACTGGGTCATTCCATGTCAGTTCACCAGGGCGTTACACCCACCGACACTGAATTACCTGAAATTTGGCAGAAATGTTCCCCTTCATGAGTTAGGAAAGTGTGCCAAATTATTTTGTGTTAAACCTTACCGTTCCCATTTTAGAGGGGGGCGGATATAATTTTCTTATTTTGCCTCAAAATTAAGATTTCAACTTTTTTGCTGGTGTTTTGACATGGAATGACCCAACTCTGTCGTTCCTGTTCTCACCTTGAATAAAACCAACACTAAAACACAGTAGATAAATGTCTACAAAAAAAAATAGTTTTAAATTATTTTTTTAGAAAAAACCCCCCACAAAACTCTTAATAAATCTATGAAACTATTACTTTTGTCATCACTTTAAGAAGTCTATAAATATACTCATGGATTTTATTCAACGAACTTTCATCTAATAAATGTTGCTCAAAATATCAATACCAGGGGTCATAATTAAAAACTCTTAAAAAAGAATTTTGCAAATAAAATGGAAGACAATATTATTATTAGTAACAGAATGGTGAATACATGGAATGAATTACCATCATCAATAGTGAATGCACCATCTCTAAACTCCTTTAAAACTCTTAATGTCCTATACTGCCTCATTCTGCCCAGCCAGAAGTCACATTCATTTTCCTAATCTGCCCCAAACAATAGCCTTTGTTTAAATGTAATATTAAACATATTTAGGAGTCTTTGATTTAAGTGAAATAACAGGTAACTTTAGATGCAAAGGCCATTTTTAGCCATTTTTTGATAAATCCTTATAGGGGCTCTGGACTTAGAACATTTTCAACAGGATGTTAAGAGTTATTAAGGCAAGGTTAGATAATCTGTGGAAAGATTATAAATATTCTGTGGGAATTAAGATGAATGTTTATAAGAAACAGCTGACAGGTCTCAGACGTAACATACTAGCTGAAAAATGATGATGATATTATTAATGTTGTTTTTTTTTTGTAAGAGAAAAATGTTGAATGTTAATTTCTGTTTGATATCAATCATGTTTTACTCAGTCAGTTTCTACTTTACCAAGTACCCCACATGTACCCCACAGCCCTATTAATGTGGGACCACTCACAAGCTAATGGGAGGTGGGTACAAAATAAGTTAATCCCATCTGCATTCCCCTTCTCAGGCACCGGACAATAAACTCAGCACTGCTCCTTTAAATTGAGGGAGCAGGTGTTGCCTTGTGGGGGGGGGCTGGGATCAAGGTTGTTAATTACTTCTGCACCCCCCCCCGCGGACCACTGGACCCTGGTTAAGTCATTGATAATTGTAGGAATCATCAGAATACATTACCAGTTCATAGCATCAACACCTTGCATGAGACACCAATGGGATTCATTCATAAATGCATAATAAATCTGTGTCAAAAAGTTCCACCTACACAAAGTTTAATAAAAAAAAGAAACAGTGTATTGTCTGTAAAAAGGAAAATTAGAAATGTATTCTCACACACTCTCACACACTCCACAATTGCTTACCCTATCTTTTAAAAAAAACTTATCTTGTGGAAAACTGAGATCTGCCTATAGTAAAGGAAATGAAGTTGGCGGAAAAGCCTATTATTAGTATCAGCTGGCAGCGAGGGAGTCAATCCCCTTTTCGCTAGCACTAGACCAGGAAGATTGCTATTTCTGAAGTGGAGCGCCACACCTACTTTCAGATCCCCACTTTACTGCACAGATCAGATTACCCAATCTGTGCTACTCATACTGCTGAGTTGGCGAGGACCGGTATTGAACCCGAAACCCTGTGATTCCTAGGCGGGCACTAAACCAACACCTATTAGTTAATGTGTTCTCTGTGTACCAGGATGACCCTAATCTGTCAATAAAAAGAGATTTTTGTGGGTGTTGTCAGAAATTTTAGGGACAATCCTAGGTTCACTGGGTCAGAGACTGATATACCACCAGAATACTCTTCTCGTGAATGATTAAGATCGGTCTGGTGATTACAGACTATATATATATATATATATATATATATATATATATATATAAAGATTTTTTTGATGTTAGTTTATTTTAGAAGCATTGCTGAATAAAGTATATATTACATTTTTACTTGAAGGCACTTACAATGCATGTATCGCATAAAATTCGATACTTTTTCTTATAGAAAATTAACTTGACAAGTGTAATCCCGGCAAAGGATCGCTTCCATATTCCCCAGAGCTCCTCCATATTCCCCAGAGCCCCTCCAAATATCCCCAGAGCCCCTCCAAATATCCCCTGAGCCCCTCCATATTCCCCTGAGCTCCAGAATTGGAACTTCACCAGAGACTTTGTCGTTCCCAGGACACTAAGACCCTCAGCCACCGCCTTCTAGCATATATATGATGAAAAGGGTTGGTGTTTTCCATCAATGCAATAGGGTTGGGACAATCATATAGGTACTAGGGCTTGACATGACCCGCCAACCACCTGTCTAGGCTACGTAAGAGCCAAAGTGGGGTGTTGCATTCCATTCTTAAGCATTGATGGGGTCACCACCCATGTCCAACAGGTGGTCCCGGGGATGGTGTTTACACCTCTGCAGAGGTGCAGTCAGTGTATTCTAAAACCCTAGCCAACTGGGATATCATTGCTAAAATTAAGGGACTTAGCAGTTCTGTCTGTGACAGACGTTTTGTTTTTTTAAGTATCATTTTACATTCTAATGTAAATTTGAAAAATTGTGGAACAAATTTTAACCTTAATATCTCCATAGTTTTAAGCTTGTTCATTTCATACTTAGATTTTTATTTTATTTTTAGGAATAACAATCTGTTTCCTTCTAACTGGGTTTGTGACTAATTCCAGTTTTGTTTTGATCTAGAAGTTACTACCCTCTAGAAGTGACTACTTGGGTAGAAGGTGTGTGTGTGTGTGTGTGTAGGGGGGGGGGGGCAAAAAGTTAGTCTAGCAGAATCCATTATTACTGAATCTTGTGTTTTGATCTTTGCAGGAGGCCCCATTAAAATTCCTATGTAAAAATGACCTTGTGTTGATCTAGCCTGTTGGGGTGTCACAAAAAAAAAAAGGACACAGACACTCTGAAAAGAAAAATTAATGTCTCCTATTTGAAATATCAATTGTCAAAAAAAAAAGAAAAGAAAAAAAAAAAGATCACAAATATAAATCAAATATTCATTATTTTTGCTCAAAAAACAAGAACTGTGGATATTCAATGTGTATATATATAATATATATATATTTACTTTGATGTTAATTGTTTTATTTTCGTAGTTTCCTACGGACATACATACATATAGACACACCAACTGCCCTTTATAGATGGATTAGAAGCGGCTACTCGGCGTTGCCTAGGTAGAGGAGGGGGGGTAAAAAGGTAGTCTTGCAGATCCATTATTGTGGAATCACGGGTTGGATCCTCGCAGGAGGCCCTATTAAAATCCCTATGTAAAAAAGACCTTGCCTTGATCCAGCCACTCTGAAAAGAAAAATTAATGTCTCCTATTTAAAATACTAAATGCAAAAAAAAAAAAAATCCATTTTGTTATCATTCAAATTTTATTTTTAAAATTATCTTCACGAATATAAATCAAATATTTATTATTTTTGCTCAAAAACCAAGCTCTGGTGATATTTAATGTGTATATATATTTACTGTGTCGTTAATTGTTTTATTTTTGAAGTTTCCTCTGGACAAACAGATACACACAATCTAACATAATGAAAAGATGAAAAAAAAGAGTGAGAGAGAGTTAAATCAAGATTATTATATTTTCTACATACTGAACTATTTAGCAATAGGTCTTAAGTAAACATATTAAACGTTGTAAGGATTAAATTATCATACTGTGGTATATCCACATGTCCTGCTAGTAATTGTATAATTCCGTCAGATGTTTTTGTTTTTCTTTGCCCTATTAAAAAAGATTAACATATTAGCCTTCATTTTGTGGTAATCTTTTCCAGCTTTATAAGATTTTATCCTTTCCCCCTTACTTTGTCAGATATTTTCCCTTCACTCCTTGTGAATTGGAAATACCAATGAAAGGTCACTAGTTAGTGGTCTTTCAAACACTCTTCTGAATGTTCTAGCCAATTTTGCCAATGCTGTGGTCTGTATGATCTTGATTCTTCTGATTTCCAATTTCTTCTATCTCTCTTCCACAACTTTGTGGACCATTCCAAGTGCAAAATCTAAAATTGGTATCACTGTCCCCTTCTGTTTCCAAAATATTTGCAGCTCTCTGGCAACTTCCAAGTATTTATCTATCTTTATACTTTCTTTCATTTTCACTCTATTGTCTACTGGAACACTATAATTATTAGTTTATGGAGTTTTCATACCTGCCATAACTAGTGGTTCACTGGAAGCTGAGTGACAACAAGTCTCCTCAGGTCTCTTCTGTGTATTCTAGCCGATCCAAACTGTGCTGTAGTTTCGATGGTCTTGATTTCAAATTCACCCAAATTTTTTTTCCAAAGCTTTGAGGACCGTTCCAAGAGCACCAATTACAATTGGTACGACCTTCACCTTCATGTTCCACAGTTTTCTCAATTCTCTGGCAAGGTCCAAGTATTTGTCTATCTTTTTGCTTTCTTTCATTTTCACTCAGTGGTCGTCCAAGGCAGCAAAATCCACGAGATGACAGGTTCTCTTCTTGTCGATCAATACTAGGTCTGGTCTCCTGGACGGGATTAGGTGATCTGTCTGTACCTCAAAGTCCCAGAGAATTTTATGCATCTCATTTTTCAGGACAGGTTCAGGCTTGTGCATCTATGCCATTTAGTTGTATAGTGAAAATTGAATTTCTTGCACAATTCTCAGTGGATTACCTTTCCCACCCAGTCATGCCATGTCTTGTACTCTCTTTGTGCTAGTTTGTTGCATTCGCTTTTTATATGATTAAACATTTTGTCTTGGTCTCCACACATTCTGCACTTGCTATTCTGCTGCGTCTTATCTATTTTTGCCATTATATTGTTTGTTCTTATGGCATTGTCTTGTGCTGTGATTATAAGAGATTCAGTTTCTTTCTTGAAGTTTCCTCTTCTTGTCCATGTCTTTGCATGTGATTATCTCTTCTTTGGAGAGAGATCCACTTTTTAAAAATTTAAATTCTTTTTTTTTTTTTTTATCCTGCAAACGCGTGAGTGCTGAACAGATAATTTTTGAATGGCAATCTCTGGTGACTGATCATAACCAGTGATGCCTTGCTAGAATTGGCCTGTTGTCTCTCCTCTCATTTTGGCTCTTTTTCTGTATTCTACATCAAATTGTTTCAGAAGTTATAAAAATTATACATGAATTGAAGAAAAAAAAATGTAATGATACAGAGTTATATCAATAAGAAATAGAAATTTACATGTCTTTTCATGCTTCTAAGGTAGAATACTAAATAGTTTTTTGATTCTTGTTAAATTATTTTTTGTTTTTCTTTCTGACTTTAGCTTACTCTGTCAACAATCAGTGATTTACATAGATTGACTCTTTTATAAGAATTACTGTAATGTGTTGCAGATAAGTTGGCTCTATTTTTTTTATGTCATAGTTGGTATTAACCATGACCCACAGATTAATGTTCCATGATAATCAGGATATTACATGATCTATTCTAATATAAACTTATCAAATATTCACTTTTGTTTCAAGACTTACAAATATCAGATCTGAAACACTTTGCATAGACTGTGCATGCATAATGCAAACATAATAGAAATAAGGGCTTGTTTCTTAGTCAAGATTCCATACATGATCTATTCTATAATAAAACTTATCAAAATTCACTTTTGTTTCAAGATTACAAATATCAGATTGCAAACACTTTGCCATAGACTGTGTGCATAATGCAAACATATAGAAATAAGGGCTGTGTTTCTTAGTCAAGATTACCATACTTTATCGACTTCCATTCAAAAACCATGCATATATGATGTACAAGAAGTTGGAAAAGAGAATAAATTTTGTGTAACAGATATGTAAATATCTAGCAGCCATAGGTCAGTTAAAGCAATGAGTCAGTAGGATCTTGTTGTTATATATTTTGTCTATACTAAAACACTTCAAAAGCTTTCAAATGCATCTTGTACATTATAATCTGCTATAAGTTAAAGTCGATGGGGCGCCTAAAGTCGGTATCAGCCAGTCAGCCAAGGATTCTAATAGCGCTAGACCAAGGAGTTGTTTAGCATTGAGGTGGAGGCCACACCTACCATCAGCTCCTTACTTTACGCACAGATCCCTGTGCTACTCATACGCTGAGTTGGCGGGGACCGGTATCGAACTATGAACCTTGTGGTTTCTAGCCGAACGCTCTACCGACTGAGTTAACCCGCCCCTGTAAAAAATATATATTCACTTTTGTTTCAAGACTTTGCTTCAAATATTAAATCTTGAATACTTTGCCATAGACTGATGCATAATATTACAATATAGAAATAGGGTTATTCCTAGTTGAGTAACATGAGTGACCAGAAAAAACAGAACCCAAATTATTTATTTCCCATTAAAATAACCCTTGTTGGACTAAAAAAATTAAAATTAAGTTTTATTAAGGACAACAATTTGGGGGTTCGTTTTTTTCTGGTCACCTGTAATATCATTGTTACTCAACTAGAAATAACCGAAATAGAGTGTATTTCTTAGTGCTATAATCATAATGACCCTGGTTAAAAAAAAAAAAAAAAAACTTGCGACAGTCAACTCATTGATAAACAATCAATAATTCTCTACTCAATAGTATGTTGAATGAATAGTCACATCACTGATTGTGGTAGAATTTTGGTCTAATAAAAGTGCTAGCAATTTAAAAGTTGGACAAGAGTTAA
Source organism: Doryteuthis pealeii (assembly GCA_023376005.1). NCBI lineage: Eukaryota > Metazoa > Mollusca > Cephalopoda > Myopsida > Loliginidae > Doryteuthis > Doryteuthis pealeii. The sequence goes on along the minus strand of CM042179.1, from coordinate 31,945,673 downwards.
AAACAGTTGCAGATGCTAATGGACTTTTTGTAACTGGTCATTCCATGTCAGTTCACCAGGGCTTACACCCACCGACACTGAATTACCTGAAATTTGGCAGAAATGTTCCCTTCATGAGTTAGGAAAGTGTGCAAATTATTTTGTGTTAACCTTACCGTTCCATTTAGAGGGGGGCGAGATATAATTTTCTATTTTGCCTCAAAATTAAGATTTCAACTTTTTTGCTGGTGTTTTGACATGGAATGACCCAACTCTGTCGTTCCTGTCTCACCTTGATAAACCACACTAAAAACAGTAGATAAATGTTACAAAAAAAATAGTTTTAAATTATTTTTTTTAGAAAAAACCCACAAAAACTCTTAATAAATCTATGAAACTATTACTTTTGTCATCACTTAAGAAGTCTATAAATATACTCATGGATTTTATTCAACGAACTTTATCTAATAAATGTTGCTCAAAATATCAATACCAGGGTCATAATTAAAAACTCTTAAAAAAGAATTTTGCAAATAAAATGGAAGACAATATTATTTAGTACAGAATGGTGAATACATGGAATGATACCATCATCAATAGTGAATGCACCATCTCTAAACTCCTTTAAAACTCTTAATGTCCTATACTGCTCATTCTGCCAGCCAGAAGTCACATTCATTTTCCTAATCTGCCCCAAACATAGCTTTGTTTAAATGTAATATTAAACATATTTAGGAGTCTTTGATTTAAGTGAAATAACAGGTAACTTAGATGCAAAGGCCATTTTTAGCCATTTTTTGATAAATCCTTATAGGGGCTCTGGACTTAGAAAATTTTCAACAGGATGTTAAGAGTTATTAAGGCAAGGTTAGATAATCTGTGAAAGATTATAAATATTCTGTGGAATTAAGATGAATGTTTATAAGAAACAGCTGACAGGTCTCAGACGTAACATACTAGCTGAAAAATGATATGATTATTAATGTTTTGTTTTTTTTTGTAAAGAAAAATGTTGAATGTTAATTTCTGTTTGATATCAATCATGTTTTACTCAGTCAGTTTTACATTTCATTTACCAGTACCACATGTACCCCACAGCCCTATAATGTGGGACCACTCACAAGCTAATGGGAGGTGGGTAAAATAAGTTAATCCATCTGCATTCCCTTCTCAGGCACCGGACAATAAATTCAGCACTGCTCCTTTAAATTGAGGGAGCAGGTTTGCTTGTGGGGGGGGGGCTGGGATCAAGGTTGTTAATTACTTCTGCACCCCCCCCCCCGCGGACCACTGGACCCTGGTTAAGTCATTGATAATTGTAGGAATCATCAGAATACATTACCATTTATGCATCACACCTTGCATGAGACCCAATGGGATTCATTCATAAATGCATAATAAATCTGTGTCAAAAAGTTCCACCTACACAAGTTTAATAAAAAAGAAACAGTGTATTGTCTGTAAAAAGGAAATTAGAAATGTTTTCACACACTCTCACACACTCCAACAATTGCTTACCCTTTTTTAAAAAAAACTTTCTTGTGGAAAACTGAGATCTGCCTATAGTAAAGGAAATGAAGTTGGCGGAAAGCCTATTATTAGTATCAGCTGGCAGGAGGAGTCAATCCCCTTTTCGCTAGCACTAGACAGGAAGATTGCTTTTCTGAAGTGGAGCGCCACACCTACTTTCAGATCCCCACTTTACTGCACAGATCAGATTACCAATCTGTGCTACTCATACTGCTGAGTTGGCGAGGACCGGTATTACCACTGTGATTCCTAGGCGGGCACTAAACCAACACCTATAGTTAATGTGTTCTCTGTGTACCAGGATGACCTAATCTGTCAATAAAAAGAGATTTTTGTGGGTGTTGTCAGAAATTTTTAGGGACAATCCTAGGTTCACTGGTTCAGAGACTGATATACCACCAGAATACTCTTCTCGTGAATGATTAAGATCGGTCTGGTGATTACAGACTATATATATATATATATATATATATATATAAAAGATTTTTTGATGTTAGTTTATTTTAGAACATTGCTGAATAAGTATATATTACATTTTTACTTGAGGCACTTACAATGCATGATCGCATAAATTCGATACTTTTTCTTATAGAAAATTAACTTGACAGTGAATCCCGGCAAAGGATCGCTCCATATTCCCGAGCCCTCCATATTCCCGAGCCCCTCCAATATCCTAGCTCCTCCAAATATCCCCTGAGCTCCAAATATCCTGAGCCTCCATATTCCCTGAGCTCCAGAATTGGAACTTCACCAGAGACTTTGTCTTCCCAGGACACTAAGACCCTCAGCCACCGCCTTCTAGCATATATATGATGAAAAGGGTTGGTGTTTTCTCATCAATGCAATAGGTTGGGACAATCATATAGGTACTAGGGCTTGACATGACCGCCAACCACTGTCTAGGCTAGTAAGAGCCAAAGTGGGGTGTTTGCATTCCATTCTTAAGCATTGATGGGGTCACCACCATGTCCAACAGGTGGTCCGGGGATGGTGTTTACACCTCTCGAGAGGTGCAGTCAGTGTATTCTAAAACCCTAGCCACCTGGGATATCATTGCTAAAATTAAGGGACTTAGCAGTTCTGTCTGTGACAGACGTTTTGTTTTTTTAAGTATCATTTAATTCTAATGTAAATTTGAAAAATTGTGGAACAAATTTTAACCTTAATATCTCCATAGTTTTAAGCTTGTTCATTTCATACTTAGATTTTTATTTTATTTTTAGGAATAACAATCTGTTTCTTCTAACTGGGTTTGTGACTAATTCCAGTTTGTTTTGATCTAGAAGTTACTACCCTCTAGAAGTGACTACTTGGTAGAAGGTGTGTGTGTGTGTAGGGGGGGGGGCAAAAAGTTGTTTAGCAGAATCCATTATTACTGAATCTTGTGTTTGATCTTTGCAGGAGGCCCATTAAAATTCCTATGTAAAAATGACCTTGTGTTGATCTAGCCTGTTGGGGTGTCACAAAAAAAAAAAGACACAGACACTCTGAAAAGAAAATTAATGTCTCCTATTTGAAATATCAATTGTCAAAAAAAAAAGAAAAGAAAAAAAAAAAGATCACAAATATAAATCAAATATTCATTATTTTTGCTCAAAAAACAGAACTGTGGATATTCAATGTGTTATATATATATATATATATTTACTTTGATGTTAATTGTTTTATTTTCGTAGTTTCCTACGGACATACATCATATAGACACACCAATGCCTTTATAGATGGATTAGAAGCGGCTACTCGGCGTTGCCTAGTAGAGGAGGGGGGGTAAAAAGGTAGTTCTGCAGATCCATTATGTTGGAATACGGGTTGGATCCTGCAGGAGGCCCTATTAAAATCCCTATGTAAAAAAGACCTTGCCTTGATCCAGCCACTCTGAAAAGAAAATTAATGTCTCCTATTTAAAATACTAAATGCAAAAAAAAAAAATCCATTTTGTTATCATTCAAATTTTATTTTTAATTATCTTCACGAATAAATCAAATATTTATTATTTTTGCTCAAAAACAAGCTCTGGTGATATTTAATGTGTATATATATTTACTTGTTGTTAATTGTTTTATTTTTGAAGTTTCTCGGACAAACAGATACACACAATCTAACATAATGAAAAGATGAAAAAAAAAGAGTGAGAAGAGTTAAATCAAGATTATTATATTTTACATACTGAACTATTTAGCAATAGGTCTTAAGTAAACATATTAAACGTTGTAAGGATTAAATTATCATACTGTGGTATATCCACATGTCCTGCTAGTAATTGTATAATTCCGTCAGATGTTTTTGTTTTTCTTTGCCTATTAAAAAAGATATAACATATTAGCCTTCATTTTGTGGTAATCTTTTCAGCTTTATAAGATTTTATCCTTTCCCCTTATTTTGTCAGATATTTTCCCTTCATCTCCTTGTGAATTGGAATACCAATGAAAGGTCACAGTTGTGGTCTTTCAAACACTCTTCTGAATGTTCTAGCCAATTTTGCCAATGCTGTGGTCTGTATGATCTTGATTCTTCTCGATTTCCAATTTCTTTATCTCTCTTCCACAACTTTGTGGACCATTCCAAGTGCAAAATCTAAAATTGGTATCACTGTCCCTTCTGTTCCAAATTTGCAGCTTCTGGCAATTCCAAGTATTTTCTATCTTTATACTTTCTTTCATTTCACTCTATTGTCTACTGGAACACTATAATTATTAGTTTATGGAGTTTTCATACCTGCCATAACTAGTGGTTCACTGGAAGCTGAGTGACAACAATCTCCTCAGGTCTCTCTGTGTATTCTAGCCGATCCAAACTTGCTGTAGTTTGATGGTCTTGATTTCAAATTCACCCAAATTTTTTTCCAAAGCTTTGGGACCGTTCCAAGAGCACCAATTACAATTGGTACGACTTCACCTTCATGTTCCACAGTTTTCTCAATTCTCTGGCAAGGTCCAAGTATTTGTCTATCTTTTTGCTTCTTTTCATTTTCACTCAGTGGTCGTCCAAGGCAGCAAAATCCACGAGATGACAGGTTCTCTTCTTTCGATCAATACTAGGTCTGGTCTCCTGGACGGGATTAGGTGATCTGTCTGTACCTCAAAGTCCCGAGAATTTTATGCATCTCATTTTTCAGGACAGGTTCAGGCTTGTGCATCTATGCCATTTAGTTGTATAGTGAAAATTGAATTTCTTGCACAATTCTTCAGTGGATTTACTTCCACAGACGTCATGCATATCGNGGGGCGGAGATGTATAGTGAATAATTGAATTCTTTGCAGATTCTCAGTGGATTACTTCCAACGCAGTTCAATGCATAGTCTTGTACTCTCTTTGTGCTAGTTTTGTTGCATTCGCTTTTATATGATTAACAATTTGTCTCGGTCTCCACACATTCTGCACTTGCTATTCTGCTGCGTCTTATCTATTTTTGCCATTATATTGTTTGTTCTTATGGCATTGTCTTGTGCTGTGATTATAAGAGATTCAGTTTCTTTCTTGAAGTTTCCTCTTCTTGTCCATGTCTTCTGATGTGTTATTATTATTATTATTATTATTATATTTATTATATTATTATTATTAATAATACTTGTGTTCCTTATTTGTATGACTTATCATCTTGCAACACCCTCTGGTTAAAAATGAGACTGTCCAAGATAAAATGAAAAAATGTAAATCCTGATTATCTGGTGTTACTCATTGCCAATGTTTTGATTGTTTAGACAACATTTTTAAATAATGTTTTTATATGAAGGAGAAAAATCTTCTGATCTTTAAGAAAATCTTTACTGGCACTATATTGGTTGGGATGTGGGGGGGGGGGGAAGGTACCAGACACTGATATTTTTGTCTCTAGAAGGAGGACTTTCCTTTGTGTGTATAAACAACACCACACAAGAAAGCAGCAGTAAGGCCACTTGCCCCCTATCATACAAACCATTCGAGTGAGATGAACAAGACATACATTGACTGATATTTTTGTCTCTAGAAGGAGGGCTTTCCTTTGTGTGTATAAACAACACCACACAAGAAAGCAACAGTAAGGCCACTTGCCCCCTATCATACAAACCATTCGAGTGAGATGAACAAGACATACCGGACACTGCTGGAGAAGCAAAAACAAACTCATTAGTGACATTCTAGTTCTACTGTGGAAGCCAGTACATGGGGACACCTGTGCAGGCTGTCCAGCAAAAACCACATTAACCAGCTCTGTGCAGATACTGGATGCCTAACTTTTCAATTGAGTTTTCTCTAAAAATTATTAGATAAAAAATGTAAAGTAGACTAGTTATTAAATAAATATTTGTTTTTATAATTTAAAAGTATGAAATTTGAAACTTAAAATTAGGTGCTTCATATTTAAAATGAATTTTATCTAATAATTAGGTATATAAATTGTTTCCTCAAAACCTGTATGGTAGGTGAAAAAGGTAATATTTATTTTAAAGAATTTTGATTTATTTCTATTGAATCAGTTTGATTGAAATGATTCAGTAATTTAAGACAAAGAATTTGTTGATTAATAAGTCAACACTGAAAATTTTATTAAAACCAGATAATTCGCTTATTTTATATATGTGTGTGTGTATATATATATATATATATATATATATATATATATATATATATAAATGTGTGTGTGTGTGTATATATACTAGATAAAACATGATCGGTTGGGTCACCCATTGAGCTCTGGGTAGATAATTGAGATTAGGGATAAGCGAGTTTGCAAAGCGAATTAATTTTAAGAAAATGAATATGGCCGAACAAAACATTTAAATCATTTTGTAAGCTTTCTAAGAAAGGGAATGTTTGACCTTATTTAAGGTACGGGTTGCTGCTATATATATACATAGAGGGGAAGAAAGTGATAGACAGAGTAAAGTAAGAGATGGGCCAGTTTTTGACATAATTGCAAATTATGACCAATTAGAACCAATTAAAATGGATTCTTTTTTCAAAGATAACTCAATCCTAAAAGTAAAGAATAATTCAGTATAATTTTTGTGTCTTTAAATTAAACAGTAAAAAGTCTTTAGGAGACAAAAGTTGATTCACTCAGCTTTAGTATAATAATAGATAGATATATAACTCTCTATCCATTGGCATTTCAGTCTTGGAAGACTATAATATAGTTTTTGTGCCCCTGAAGTTACAGCGCCTCCTGTGACTGTGAAGTCCAATGTTTAAAAACGTTCTTGATCACAGATGTCGCATGTGAAGGCTGTCCCTGAAGATGCTGGTGTTGGACCTAGTGGCTTCATGGTGTTGCACCAGGGTGGCATAAGTCCACTATTGAGAGCCTGTCTCCACCGAGGGCAGTCCTGAGCCAAATTTTCTCAGCTGGAAGGGGTAATGCCAAAGCACCTAAGATCATTCTTGCAGACATCCTTGACATGCAGCTGGGGGCGACCAATCTGTCTCTTACATAGTGGATATCCTTCAGGATTCATCCATCTGGCAGACATGACCCAGCCATCGGAGATGATGCTGTCTCAGTAGAGAAAACGGGCATCACCTGGAGGGACAGGATCACTAACACAGCAGAGAGCTCAACTTCCCAGCTAACTTTCTATATATAAATGATAAAATAGCTTAGTGTTTTTTTTTTTTTTTTTTTTTAAACACTAGGTGTGTAAATGACCAAGCATTGACAATAGTGAGTATTGTTTGCAAAAATGGAAGGAGGGGTGGTGTGTGCAAATCAAATTCCACTTGGGGGTTGGGTTGACCCTGCTGTAATCTCTGTGAGCATTTGCATATTGTAACCTCTTTTCTCTATTTCCTTTTTTTTTTTTTTTTTTAATTGAACACCATGTAACATATATCATTATTTTCTTTGGGGGCCATGTCTTTTTAGAAGTGCCCCCCACCCATGTTGATTTCATGATTTAGTGACCAACACTTGATGATTGTACAGTGTATATGGCTGGTCCAACCATACTTGACAGTTGGCAAGTTTGGTATGGTTTCCCTTTTTTTTTCCCCTCTCCACCATTTTTTTTTTTTTTTTACTGTAAAGATTAACTTGGTTCAAGTTGTAAATGAGTCACATTATCCTCAATTGAACATGTGAGAGAAAGAGTGTTATTGGAAAAGAAGAAAAAAAACATTTCGGTTTAGTTCAGTCGATAGAGCATCTGTCTAGGAACCACACAGTTCTGGGTTTGATACTGGCTCTCACCAACTAGGTGCATGAGTAGCGCAGCTTCGATCTGTGTGGTAAAGTGGGGAGCTGATGGTAGGTGTGGCACTCCACCTCGCACAAAAGCAATCTCCCTGGTCTAGCACTAGCGAAAAGGGGATAGACTTTCTTGCTGTCTGCCTGATACTGACAATAAGTCACTCCACTTACTTTAATACTTTATGAAATGCTTTTACTGAAATGTTTTATGTTCAATAACATTAAAAGAACATTCATATTCTGTTCATACCTATCTACCTATCTATCTCAGTCTGTTCATATCTATCTGCCTATCTATCTCAGTCTGTTCATATCTATCTATCTGCCTATCTATCTCAGTCTGTTCATTCTATCTATCTGCCTATCTATCTCAGTCTGTTCATATCTATCTATCTGCCTATCTATCTCAGTCTGTTCATATCTATCTATCTGCCTATCTATCTCAGTCTGTCATATCTATCTATCTGCCTATCTATCTCAGTCTGTCATATCTATCTATCTGCCTATCTATCTCATCTATCTATCTGCCTATCTATTCTCAGTCTGTTCATATCTATCTATCTGCCTATCTATCTCAGTCTGTCATATCTATCTATCTGCCTATCTATCTCAGTCTGTTCATATCTATCTATCTGCCTATCTATCTCAGTCTGTTCATATCTATCTATCTCTATCTATCTCATCATCTATCTATCTATCTGCCTATCTATCTCATCTATCTATCTATCTATCTGCTATCTCAGTCTATCTATCTATCTATCTATCTATCTATCTATCTCAGTCTATATCTATCTATCTACCTATCTATCTCAGTCTGTTATATCTATCTATCTATCTACCTATCTATCTCAGTCTGTTATATCTATCTATCTATCTACCTATCTATCTCAGTCTGTTCATATCTATCTACCTATATACCTATCTATCTCAGTCTGTTTATATCTATCTACCTATATACCTATCTATCTCAGTCTGTTTATATCTATCTACCTATCTACCTATCTATCTCAGTCTGTTTATATCTATCTACCTATCTACCTATCTATCTCAGTCTGTTTATATCTATCTATCTACCTATCTATCTATCTCAGTCTGTTTATATCTATCTATCTACCTATCTATCTATCTCAGTCTGTTTATATCTATCTATCTACCTATCTATCTCAGTCTGTTATATCTATCTATCTACCTATCTATCTCAGTCTGTTTATATCTATCTATCTACCTATCTATCTCAGTCTGTTTATATCTATCTATCTACCTATCTATCTCAGTCTGTTTATATCTATCTATCTACCTATCTATCTGTGTGTTTATATCTATCTATCTACCTATCTAGTCTATCTATATCTATCTAATCTATCTCAGTCTGTTTATATCTACCTATCTATCTCAGTCTGTTATATCTACCTATCTATCTCAGTCTTGTTTAATCTACCTATCTATCTCAGTCTGTTTATATCTACCTATCTATCTCAGTCTGTTTATATCTACCTATCTATCTCATCTGTTATATCTACCTATCTACCTATCTATCTCAGTCTGTTTATATCTATCTATCTACCTATCTATCTCAGTCTGTTTATATCTATCTATCTACCTATCTATCTCAGTCTGTTTATATCTATCTATCTATCTATCTGTCTGTCTGTTATATCTATCTATCTATCTATCTGTCTGTCTTTATATCTATCTATCTACCTATCTATCTCAGTCTGTTTATATCTACCTATCTACCTATCTATCTCAGTCTGTTATATCTACCTATCTATCTCAGTCTGTTTATATCTACCTATCTATCTCAGTCTGTTTATATCTACCTATCTATCTCAGTCTGTTATATCTACCTATCTATCTCAGTCTGTTTATATCTACCTATCTATCTCAGTCTGTATATCTATCTATCTATTATCTATCTATCTACCTATCTATCTCAGTCTGTTCATATCTATCTATCTACCTTTCGTCTGCTAAAAACTTTATTAACTAATTAAAATTAATTCAATCAATTATTTAAGGTCAACTTTTTTTGTGTAAGTTGAAAAGTAGTAACATAATGAGCATCAATAAAAAAAGCAAAATAATATTACACATGTAATTTATTTTTAATACATTTAAAATGATTTTTTTTTGTCAATTTCGATCGCGTATATTGGAAACACTGTTTAAAAAATTAATGCAACATTCATGATTGCATAAAGAATTTTATAATGCATCAGTTATTTTATTTCAAAACTTTGATTAGGTATTTCTGCTATCATAAATTAATATATAAAATTCATTTAAAATATAAGCAGCAAAATTTAAAGTTTAAAATATATTATTAGATTCTAATCAATCACCCATATCTTTTTGGTCGAAAACTGTATTGGAAATTTAGCACCCCCCACTTTTAAACGGAACAAATATTGATGTATATTTTTTTTTAGTTTTTTTCATTTTATTTTCCAATTTTCAGTACTTATTTACTACCTGAGCAGATTCTTTAAAAAAATGTTTTTTTCTTCTATTCACACCTTCAGGCTTTGTCTTTTTATTTATGCAGAAATTAGTATCAATCACATATATATCACACCGATATTTTGCGCCCCAAAAACAAATGGGGGTTCAAAGTTAAGTGACCTGAAAAAATCAAAAAGTTTTGAAATAAAATAACAGATGCCTTATAAAATTCATTTATTGATAAATCAACACTGAAAATTTCATTAAAATCCGATAATTCCCTGATTTTTGGTAATTTTCTTTTCAAAGGGGCCCCTTTTTGAAAGAAAAAAAAAAACACGAATTTTTTGATTGGGTATATTTACTAAATAAATATTTATATATACATATTAAATATCACCAGTTCTTGCTTTTTGTGCAAAAATGAATATTTAATTTTTACTCGAAAGTATTTAAAAAATTAAAATATACATAAAAATAGCATTGAAATTCTACTTAAAAAATGTCCAGAATTTATAAATCTCAAAAGTAAATAAATCAATACACCAGTCGACTCCGTCTAGTCACTGGCTAGTCATGAAGAATGGCAAGTGTAAGATATGTTCTAAGTATACCCAATTTGTTGAAAAATCCGTGTCCCCCCCCCCCCACCCTGTTTGAAAATTTCATATTCCACTAATATCTGTCAAATGAATTCCAATGTATATATTTTTAATTTCTCAACTGGGATTAATTAATACTTTTAATAAAAATGAAACTCTAAGGAAAACATAATAATACAAACGTGTTAATTCTTTCTTTTTTTTTTTTTTTTTTTTTTAATTAAAGGACAGCATTAATTGATGTTGTATAAAGTTGTGGCCTAGTGATTCAGTTATACATTTTTTTAACCTCAGAACTGCAAAAGTGAACTGTTTTAAGTTTGTTTATTGACAATAAAGGGAACCATCTCCAGCAATTATAGGCCAATAATGTCTACTTTTGATGTGGAAAATTCTAACCACAGAGACTAAAGAAATCTACTTCTCCCTTTAATTCTGCAGACTATTTTTAAATACTGTCCTTCTCTAAGAATGGATTTGCTGAATCAAATTAATGTTATTGTCATATCCGAGGAGAAAGGTCTCTAATGCGCTCAGCATGCAGGGAAAAAGTTAATGCGTCAAAACTATTGTGCTCAACATGCATGCACCTGTGCATGTCTTGCTCAGTTTGGATTGGCAATTGTTTCAGACTGAGCTCAGGTTACCACTAAGTGTGAGAAGTTCACACACTTATTCAGTTATTTAACACAAAAGGCATTAAACCTTGGTGAAATCATTGACATTTAACAGAAGTGTACGGCGAGTTGTGCATGGATGTCAAAAACGTCTGCAACTGTAGGGAGTTTGCAGCAACAATGAGTTTAACACTCAATGCCATGACAGTGAGCTGGTATGACATGGGCATATGAAACTGCAACAGTGCCTACAAAAATCCATTGACTAAATGGTGATTAAGTAGAAATATAGATACATGTTGAAACTTTAAAATTGTGTAAACATCATTGACAATAAACAAACGTTTCTGTGATTTCTAAATATTTTGGAGATTTTATGTTTGGGATTACCTTCGGATATCATTATCAATATTATTTAGCTATCCCTTTTGATTCTACTCCCATAAGCCTGTTTAGCTAATTCAGTAGAGCATCTGCCTAGGAACCACAAGGTTCCTGGTTTGATACTGGCCCTTGCCAACTCAGCGTATGAGTAGCACGGATCAATGCGGTAAAGTAAGGAGCTGATGGTAGGTGTGCAATGCTACAAAACAATCTCCTTGAGTGAAAAGGCGATAGACTCCCTTTACCAATAAGAATAATTAACAATATAATAATTAGATAGAAAAAAATAACAATTTCTTAATGTAAAATGAACTTTCTTACATGCGGATTTCAGTAAAAGTAAGCATTACAGAAAATCAGATTGGCATGTTTCACTAGTGGGATAGTGTTATAGGAATTATATGCAGATTTATAATTCAGCTATTTTCATTGTGACTGAATTCTTTTAATGAAAAACATATATATATATTATATATATATATATATATATATATATATATATATATATATAAAATTTCTTTTTCAGAGGAACAATAATTTATTGTTCCTCTGAAATAGAAATAATATTTCGCTGTTAA
>CM042179.1:31815875-31928375 GCA_023376005.1 Doryteuthis pealeii | reverse complement strand
GTCTTGCAGTTAGTGAATGTGTATATATATTTACTTTGTCATTAATTGTTTTATTTTATATTTTAAAAATAACTGAAGATATAAAATATTGTAATCTGTTATTAACAGAGTTACATGCTTTTAGTATATTTTTCAGCTAGTGTAGACAATGACAGTATGAATCTTATAAATAAAATATGTAAAAGAAAAATTCTTGTTAATGTGATTTCCAATCATTCCCTGACAGGATATGTGTAAATTCTATAAACTTAAAAATACAGTAAGTAAAGTTAGCAGAATGGCCTATTGTCTGTATCAGCCGGTCATCAAGGGAGTCTATCCCCTTTACACTAGCGCTAGCCCTGGGAGATGATTTTGCTGATTTTATGTTTTCCTATCATTAATTGACAGGATTTGTGTAAATTCTATAAACTTTAAAAAATAGTAAGTAAAATTAGCAGAGTGGCCTATTGTTGGTATCAGCCGGAAAGCGAGGGTGTCTATCTCCTTTTCACTAACGCTAGACCAGGGAGATTTGTAGAGCTAAAAATCAACATAACTCCGCCAATTTTTGGAATTGGAAGCTCAAATTTTGGGGATTGACTTTCTCATAATCCACAAAATTTCAGAAAAATTGAAGGGGGGTGTGTGTGTGTGACAATTTTACTTTTTTCTGGATGATTTGTCATGGAATTACCCCATCTATTGAATTAGAAAAACTAACAATCAAATTAGAACACATATAAAAAGATTACACTTAATTATATTTTAATTGGTTTCTATATAAATCATTCATTGGATTGATTTTAATATATTGGAGAATAAAACAATAATATTAAAGAACAATAACACCAAGTAATTATTTATTAAACCTGGTTTTGTTAAAATCAGTATGCAAATTATTATAAAGTAAGCCTTTATTTCTTAGTGATATATAAGACACATTGCAAGATTTTAAATGCACTAATAACATGGTTAATAAATAAGATTAATTCTATGTATTAATGATTTTGATGATAAATCAAATACTCATTAATAAACTTACACAATTCCTAGGGGTATTGTGATGTAAGCAGTGATGGAGTTTGTGTTACAGACAAACAGACAGACACCGAATCTCCATTATAATCTAAATATATGATTTCAATTAATGTTTCATTTCTTTGAAAAAACCTGGTCATTTTGTAAGTTTCCAGCCATCCAATGTTTTATGGAAAAGAATTCCTCCTCCATGTTGATTAATTTTTAAAGAACTCATTTTATAAAAATAAATATTTTTATGAATTGTTTTTTGGAATTTGAAAATATTTTCATTATTCCATATATTTTTTATTGTTATTTATACAAACATTCCTGTCCACCTTCCACAATTTTATACTGTGTCTGGTCTGTAGAATTTGTTTAGTACTTTATTTCTTTTTCTCTGAATTTTTGAGATGAGGCTTGATAATTTGTATTATTTGGACTGTTGTTCTCATCTTCATTGTTATCTGTATAACGTCAGAAGAAGGCCGGAGGCACATCGGCTGAAACCTTGTACAGATAACAATGAAGATGAGTACAATAGTCAGAATAATCAAAATAATACAACTTTTTTTTTCTTTTTTTCTTTTCTCAACTAGAATATAATTGTTCGGTAGAATCACGGTACTTAGTGTTGGTGATTGACACTTTTTCACAGAAGAAAGCCATTTTTACGAGTAGCTCGGTTGTGAGTTCGCAGATGGCTTAAATGTCCAGCTTTGCTTTTACACACTCTGTTGCTGTCATGTGAGACCTCTGGCTTCTGCTGATTGTGCACACACGTTTTTCACTTGATTGGCTGTCACCATGAGAAGACTAGCAAGCCCTGCCACACACCACTTATATGGTCAAGCTTAAATGCAGGAATTTAGTCCAGAATGTCCAACATGTGCTCCTTTCATAGAGCTGCTTCAGGGTAGTGTGTTCAAACTGCCTTGCCTCAAACCTCTCACAGCCACCATGAACAAGTCTCCTCCAAACCAAACAATTCGTAGCTGTCCTCTCTCAGCCTTCAACATTTACACAAATAGTTCTAAGATTGTTTTTGATGACATCCTCAAAACATTTCTTGGGCTTGTGCCTCGGACATTTCCCATTACGGAGTTCTCCATAGAATAGTTACTTTGAGAATATGCTCTCTTCCATCCTCGCAAGATGTCCAGCCCAGTGCATCTGGTTTCGTATGGTGCGAATTTCTGTGCTGGACACATTGGCTTGTTGCAGGACAATGGTGTCTTATTTAGTTTTACAATCTTTAAAACAAGAGAATGGATGAGATTAGAATCTGTTTTCCAGTTGTCCCTTTATTAAGTACTCGAAGTGGCTACCCAGTGTCACCTGGGTAGAGGGAGAGAGAGGCAAAAATACCTAGTGTATTGATTTGTTTACTTTTGAGACTTCTGCACATTTTTAAGTAGAATTTCAATGCTATTTCTATCTATATTTTAATTTTCAAATATCGAATTTAAATTAAATCTTCATAATTTTTGCAAGAACTGGTGATATTTAATGTGTATGTATATTGCCTTTGTTGTTAATTGTTTTATTTTTGTAGTTTCATCCAGACATACATACACGCAACTGCCCTTTATGTATGTATAGATTTCATCCGGACATACATACACACAAACTGCCCTTTATATATGTATAGATTTCAACCGGACATACATACACACCAACTGCCCTTTATATATGTATAGATTTCAACCGGACATACATACACACCAACTGCCCTTAATATATGTATAGATTTCACCCGGACATACATACACACCAACTGCCCTTTATATATGTATAGATTTCATCCGGACATACATACACACCAACTGCCCTTTATATATGTCTAGATTTCAACCGGACATACATACACACCAACTACCCTTTATATATGTATAGATTTCAACCGGACATACATACACACCAACTGCCCTTTCTATATATGTATAGATTTCAACCGGACATACATACACACCAACTGCCCTTAATATATGTATAGATTTCATCCAGACATACATACACCAAACTGCCCTTTATATATGTATAGATTTCAACCGGACATACATACACACCAACTGCCCTTTATATATGTATAGATTTCATCCGGACATACATACACACCAACTGCCCTTTATATATGTATAAATTTCAACCAGACATACATACACACCAACTGCCCTTTATATATGTATAGATTTCATCCAGACATACATACACACCAACTGCCCTTTATATATGTATAGATTTCAACCGGACATACATACACACCAACTGCCCTTTATATATGTATAGATTTCATCCGGACATACATACACACCAACTGCCCTTTATATATGTATAGATTTCATCTGGACATACATACACACCAACTGCCCTTTATATATGTATAAGATTTCAACCGGACATACATACACACCAACTGCCCTTAATATATGTATAGATTTCATCCGGACATACATACACACCAACTGCCCTTAATATATGTATAGATTTCACCCGGACATACATACACACCAACTGCCCTTTATATATGTATAGATAGATAGATTAACCGGTTAATCAGTTTATGCTACTTAAATGATAAGGCTTGACTACTAGTTTATTTTTTATTTTATTTTTTTTTGTGTTAGTACTGTTTTCTTTTTGTTATTAAAAGCTACACTTGGTTTGTTTATCATGTTTTGAATTTCTATGGATTCTTTTCATTGTTCAAGGAGTGTAGGGTGGGGGTGGTGTTGTTGTAGCTGATAATGCCTAATCAAGAAGGGTATGACCTTGATCCATTAAAAATACATGCTATTCCATATATTACAACACACAGTATATAGTTTATTTCTCTGAAATTTTGAGATGAAGCTTGATAATTTGGACTATTCAGACTATTGTCCTCATCTTTATTGTTATCTGCCCAACGTTTCAGCTGATGTGCCCTCCGGCCTTCTTCAGGTGTTTCTGGTCAAATTTTTTAGATAAGGTTAAATAATAATTTGCATTATTCGGCTTATTCAGACTATTGTCCTCATCTTTATCCATTTTTTGTTATCTGTACAACGTTTCAGCTGATGTGCCCTCTGGCCTTCTTCAGGCATTTCTTGTCGGACTCAAAAGCCTTCTCGACCTTTTTTTAAAAAAATCTCTGGAGAAGGCTCCATATATAGTTTCTTTAACCCTTTAAAAAATGTAATTCCTTTTGGGACTGAAAACTTTTCAAAGTGTATGTTTATTATTTTTACTTTATTGTAGAAGAGGTAGTCATTTTTTCTTTCTACTTATAGTAAATATTTATTAGCATCCTACCATACCAGTTGAACACAAGGATCATTATAGTGGAGAACCATGCCTGGCTAATGTTTAAAAATTGCTTGAATCCTGTAAACATTCATCTTTTGAAGTGCCTCAGGCACTGAGCAATAAACCCAGCCCCGCCCCTTTAAATCATGGGGGCAGGTGTTGCATAGGGAGAGGGATAGTCCCCTGGGTTGATATTAATATCTTATGGTCCAATGTATGCTTAGTCTGATTTAGTTGTTTCACTTTAAGTAATGGATTCCTTATGTCCCTAAAGTTTAATTTTTCTCATAGTATATATATATATATATATATATATATATACCACAGTTGCAATATATATTAAAATCATATTTTTCTGCTGTGAGGAAGGTGTTTTGTAATAGTTTATACCATAGAATATAGACATGAACTTAATCAATACCATACAACATGATCCCCAATGATGCTAACAAATTGTTAAAACCAATTACAAAAAAAGTATAAATGTGGATGCGCAACATATATTACTTCCTAACAGTTAGGCATGACATAACCCCAAACGGGTTGATATACCATAGAATATAGACATGAACTTAATCAATGCCATACAACATGATCCCCAATGATGCTAACAAATTGTTAAAACCAATTACAAAAAAAGTATAAATGTGGATGCGCAACATATATTACTTCCTAACAGTTAGGCATGACATAACCCCAAATGGGTTGATATACCATAGAATATAGACATGAACTTAATCAATACCATACAACATGATCCCCAATGATGCTAACACATTGTTAAAACCAATTACAAAAAAAGTATAAATGTGGATGCGCAACATATATTACTTCCTAACAGTTAGGCATGACATAACCCAAACGGGTTGATATACCATAGAATATAGACATGAACTTAATCAATACCATACAACATGATCCCCAATGATGCTAACACATTGTTAAAACCAATTACTAAAAAAGTATAAATGTGGATGCACAACATATATTACTTCCTAACAGTTAGGCATGACATAACCCCAGATGGGTTGATATACCATAGAATATAGACATGAACTTAATCAATACCATACAACATGATCCCCAATGATGCTAACACATTGTTAAAACCAATTACTAAAAAAGTATAAATGTGGATGCACAACATATATTACTTCCTAACAGTTAGGCATGACATAACCTCAGATGGGTTGATATACCATGACATAACCTCAGATGGGTTGATATACCATGACATAACCTCAGATGGGTTGATATACCATGACATAACCCTAGACGGGTTGATATCCATTAAAATCAATCAATCAACTAACCAACCATTGATTCAGCATGAAATTACCCTAAAAGGGTTGATATGCCGTAAAACAACCAACCAACCATGACCATGGCTATTAACTTCAGCTGTCATTTTGATTGTTTAGTTTGTGCTTGCTATTTGTTGATTCAGAATTTGCTTATGTTGTTAGGTAATTAATTTTGGTTATTGGCCAATTCATACTGTGTGCTTTTCAGGGTCATAACTTTTAGGAATCTTGTTTAATGTTGAAAGAGGCTACTCTGCCAGTCTTGGTTGAGTAGACAAACCTGCTTTTTTTTTGCTTATTATGCTGGTACTCGTAAATTTCAAAGGTAAAAGGATCCATACCCAAAGACAAGTTTTGGATTTGCTGAGACTGTTATACCTGAATATTCGGAAACTGCTGCATTTCTTTTCATATTTGATGATGAAAAAAATCATCATAATCAAATTTACCTTCATCATTTCCTTTTATTTATTTATTTCTTGTATTCACTTGTATTCATAATAAAAGTAATGGTATCTATATTTTTTTATTAAATTAATGTTGTATTTTAAACATTACTTGTATTCATAATAAAAAGTAATGGTATCTATATTTTTTTATTAAATTAATGTTGTATTTTAAACATTACTTGTATTCATAATAAAAAGTAATGGTATCTATATTTTTTATTAAATTAATGTTGTATTTTAAACATTACTTGTATTCATAATAAAAAGAATATTTACAGCAACAGTAAAATAAGGATAACAGTAATTTTCTCTATTTTATGAGGATATACAGTTATTAACAGTATTTATTTTTTCATTTAGAAGAATTTTTGTATTTTTTTATATTACTTGCATTCATAATAAAAAATAAAAAATTTACAGAGACAGTAAAATAAGCATAAAAGTAGGTTTGTTTATTTTATGAGTACCAGCATAATAAGCCAAAAATCAGGTTTGTCTCCTTGACCAGGACCGGCAGGATAGCCTATTCGTTTAATGTTGTAGATAGTCAGCAATTTTCTTCACCTAAAAGTAAATTCAAAGTTTAAATCCAAATCTTTGTATATTGTTTATGTATATGTTTTAATTTTAAAATTTTATGTAAATCCTCTGGTCATTTAAGATAGAATCTTTTTTATTGTTCTTTTTTGTCCATGGTCAGTTGTACTGATAGTTTGTTAGATTTTGTATGGTTTTGTAGCGTTAGTTTCGTATTTGCCTGGGAGAGTTGTCTGCCCGGTTTAGTTTGCTGGTGCCCGCTAGGGGAGATAGTATTTAAGCGGCTGGTTCAAAAGGCTTCTCGCTCTTTTTCTGTTCCTGATACTACAAGACACATGGGTTAGTTAAGGTCTACCCCGTCTCGTTGGGGCGTTCGCCCCACTTACATTACTGTAAGTTCTTCACAGCATGGACTATCCCTAGTCTCATGCCTGTACTTTTTGTATATCTTGTACCATTCATGAATGTGTGTTTATCTGTCTACATGTAACTTATTTTACCTTGTACTTTGTATCTCGTCATATCCATGTCTGTACTATATTAAATGTTTTGTCTGTTAACCTTTGTCGGAGTCATGTATCTTTCTACAGATAACTTTGAACTATTCTTACAACTGGTGACCCCGACGTGATCAACTTCTTACAGTTTCATTTTTTTTTTTTACATCTCTAAATGAAGCAAGAGTAAAAATTTTAAAAATTAAATAAATTAAATTGAAATAGATCACTAAGTAGGCCTGAGTCTATTCTAGGAGTGACCAGGTTTGAATTCAGAGTCTTTCTTCTCCTAGACGGGTTGCCTAACCTAGGTTAAAGACCCTTTTCTGCCCTACTATTTACCCATAGCTGGAGGGAGAATGGTTGGATTCATACCTTTCCCAAATGTATTAGCGCTATGTAAACTGTGACTTCGTCCAAGAATTTCCTGCGACTCTAACCAGTACACCACTGCGCTTCCTTAGTAAGAAAGTGTATGCACATATCTGAGTGATTGTATTATTTATTATTGTATTTTTTATATTGCTACTATTGGAGTGAAATTCTATAATCATTCCACATAAATGTTAGTCATTTAATATATTAATATGTAAAAGAATTTTGTGGTTTTATTTATGGACAATTCACAAATAATATTTATAAGAATTAATAGAGTAAAGCTGCTGCTAGCCAGTGAAGCTGGATAGCCAGTCCCAAAAGGGCTGCTGCTGCTGGCCAGTGAAGCTGGATAGCCAGTCCCAAAGAGCTGCTGCTAGCCTGTGAAGCTGGAAAACTTGTCCCCTAATAAATTTCCAACATATTTTATAAATGAAAAAATTAATTTTTTATAGAGATAAATATTAATCTAAACAATTATTTAATTATGAATGAATAGTTACTATTTGTGATTTACAAATTTGAGATAAAGAGAACCTAAAATAAGAAACTTGAAAAAAAAAAAAAAAAAATGGAAGAAGTTTGAAAGTTTACTATGAAGATTCTTTATTTACTAGAGATGGGTGGTTTGACTGAAAAAAAACCCAAAAAAACAATATTTTTCTTTCTGGCTTCATCTGCACAATGGTAGGGAAGGAAATACATGATGTCTGAAGTCTATTTGTTTCAGTTATCAAAGTTAAATGTTAAAAAAAAACTTTTTTTGGTATATGGGGTAGCAAGTGGTTTGTTTGGTGTTTTAAGTTTTAAAGGTAACTGGATATTCTTGTTGCATGTTCTTAGGGTTTTGCTTTTAACCCCATCTCATTTGGTGGTCGTGCTGAAAAGGAAGGAATTCAAGGAACGAAAAAGAGAGAAAAGCCGAAGGTGGTTTTATGACTTAGGCTTTATTCACCGGTCATAGCCACCTGTGGCAAGGGAATATCTCCCTGCCCACTAGTAGCGACTAGACACAGTTGAGACCTAAACTAGAATGGCTGAGAGATTATCTTGGGGGTTGGAAGTGGGTCGTTTTTATTGCACGTGTGGAGGGTTCTTCCGGTGAAGGCTCATGGGAGATTGTTTTTTTTTATTTTTATTTTATTTTAATTTAATTTAATTTAATTTTAATTTTAATCAGCACAGGTAAAAGTAAATAAATGAAGTAAACAAAAATAAAAGGAGTTGTCAATTTTGCCTTAATATTAAATTTTACAAAGTTAGATTTTTTGGGGAGGGTAATTCTTTTCTGGAAAGCTAGTATGCCAATTGCAAAATAAAATTGTTGTAAACAAGAAAAATGAAAATTTTTTTTTATAAATAAATTTTATCTAGCAAATTCTCCTAAATTAGATGCTAAAAATAATTAAAATAGTTTTTCATTTCAGTTTTAAAATGTTTATATGAAAAAGAATAAGTGATACTCACAGATTTGGAAATATACACATTCTAAAACTGAAATTTAAAACTTTTAATTATTTTTAGTTGTATTTGTTAGATAAAAATATAGATTTATTTAGTAAAAAAGCAAAAACTCATTAATTTTCGTTGTTTAGTAGAAATTCAATTGCAGAACTCCAATAACAGCTAACTTGCATACCAGAAAAGAATTGCTGTATTTTGAAATTATTTTAAACATGAGGGGTTTCGTTTTTTTGCCTTTTTAAAAGCTATGTCATAGACTGTAATTTCTAGAGAGCAATACCATTTTAAGGAGTTAACTGTTGAAAATGAATCATAGAAGTTTGATTTCAACAGTCAACTCCTTAAAACTTATGTTTGAGTCACAAAGTTGATGCCCTCATTATCGAAAAAAAAAATGGCATAATTTAACTAAATGTTGAATAACATCTAGGACCCCCAATTTTCTTAACAAGTTTTGAAAGAATTAAAGGTAAAAAAGAACAATTTCCTCATAAATTCCTACCATAAAATAAACTGAACCCTCATTTTATGTCCGTGTTTTTGCAACAAATGTTTGATTTTTCTTGCACCCGTTATTTTACAATGCTAAATATATTTTCTTTATTTGTTAAAGAATAGAGAAAATATATTTAGTATTGTAAAATAACGGATGCAAGAAAAATAAAACATTTATTGCAAAAATACGGACATAAAATGAGGGTTCAGTTTATTTTATGGTAGGAATTTATGAGGAAATTGTTCTTTTTTTACCAGAATTTAAAAAAGAAAAAAAAGAGCAATGATTAATTTTGTTATTCATTATTGAAAATGACATTAAAAAACAAAATGATTCCATTTAAGATTAACAATTTCGCAATTCTAGCAGCGATTATGTGATTGCAGAAAATTAATTAATATTAACTAATTAATATACTAATCAATAATTAATTAATTAATCACCCAAATATCTAATCAACATTATACAAGGGAATAAATGGTTTCCTTAAAAAGAAAAAATACAAAATTAAAAACTGGAAACAAGGTATCAAGGCGCCCTATTGAATACGCTGACTGCACCTATGTAGTGGAGTAAGACCCTACCCACACACACACAAAGGGGCCTGTTGGCCGTGGGTGGCAACCCTGGTGGCTGAGCAGTCCTTGACATGCAACACTCCACTTTGGCCCTTACTTAGGCTAGACGGTCGGTCAGAGAGGCCTCCTCTGATCAATCGATTGGTCACATCAAGCCCTAACACCTATATGATTGTCCCAACACCATTTCCTTTATGGCAAGCCCCAACCCTTTTTATCATATTAGCATTCCCAGTTGATTTTTTATTTGCGGTTATTGTTATTTAATCATGTTAGTTATTTAGAGCTTTGTAAATGGAATTCAGAACTGTTTAAATTATGCAAATACTC
Source organism: Doryteuthis pealeii (assembly GCA_023376005.1). NCBI lineage: Eukaryota > Metazoa > Mollusca > Cephalopoda > Myopsida > Loliginidae > Doryteuthis > Doryteuthis pealeii. The sequence goes on along the minus strand of CM042179.1, from coordinate 31,918,055 downwards.
CCAGTAGTTTAAAAGTTATGAGAATTTAAAACCCCAAAATTGGGGTAAAAAAAGTGGACATGATTTTGATAAGAAATATGTAAAATCACTAGCCATTTCAGAACAAGAAATTCAGTAATTTCTTCACCATTTCTTTATTTTTGAAGCAATTTTGATAAAAACTTGCATTCTTATGTAAAATTCTATGTTCTTTCTTATTCTGTACTTAACTTTTATGTATCTCCATGCTAGAACCCATTATCTGGGGAATCAAAAGTAGGAATATCAAGATTTTTTGTGTTTTTTAAAGTTTACCACAAGATTATTCAACATTTTCATTTTTATACTGCATGTATACACATATATAATATTAATTTAAATATATAACATCACTTTGAACTTAAAAATACATTTCTAAATGCTTATGTTGAATTACATAAAAGAAATAGATTACCTTTTTTTACATTTGGAATTTTAAGTTGTCTTTTTTTCCAAAAATGAAACTGACGTAAAAAATAATTCAATTGTTAAAAACACATAAACATTACATATTTAGAAAGATTGTTATTTTATCTCCAACCATATAAATATTTAGAAAATTGGATGAGAAATAAGCGATGTATTACTATTTAAACTTTATGGTCTGGATAAACGATGTCTGAGTTTAAGTTATGGAACGGTGAACAACTAAATTTGATTTTTTTCTTCTTAAAAATGAAAAATTTCAAAGCAAATCCCTGACGGTATACAATCGTTTTTATTTCACACATTATATATGGAAATAATTCTAAGGCTGTTTCCTATAAGGGATATAGTGCTTTTTTTTTTTTTTTTTTGGTTAGCTTATATTTTTGGAAGAAATTGCTTTTAACTTTGGTCTATTGTAGTTTCACCCCCAAAGGTTGGAAAAGAAAAAAAAAAAAAAATTTCTGCTTGTAGTTAAGTGTACCCTATTTAATTGTAAAATTTCAAGAATATCAATAAAGATTAACCACTTTGATTTTACAAAAAAAAACAAATAACAGAAAATTCGACCACGGAACAAAATTTCTATCACTCATTTTCGGCCAATTTAACACAAAATACCGTTTAACTCGCTGTAAAAGATAGTTCAATGGATAAAAAACACATAAAATTTACATATTCAGAAATATTATTTCATTTTCTTTCCAACCATATAAATACTTTTTAAATTGGGCCCGAAATATGCTAGTAATTACCTTTTTAAGCTGATAAGGTCAAAATTACGAGAGATTGTTTACATTTGAAAATCGAGTAAATTTGACGGTTTTCTTTTCAAAATGAAAACTTTGAGCAAAATCAATGACGGTATACAATCGTTTTTATTTCATACATTATATATGGAAATAATCCTCAGTCTGTTTTCTATTACGGGTATAGTGCTTTTTTTTTTTTTTTTTTTTTCTTTTATTTTTTTAAGGAAACCGCCTTCAAATTCTCTCTATTGTATTTTCACTTCCATAGGGGCTAGAAACAAAAAAAAAGGCCCTGTTTGTACTTCAGGTATCTTCTAATTGAGTGTAAAATTTCAAGAATATTGATACAGATTAGCCACTATGATCTTGAAAAACAAAGTAGTGTGTAAAAATAAGTCTTTAAAAAAATGTCATATTTTATGTTTTCGTTTTTTTGAAGCAAAATATCATTTTAACTCGCTGTAAAAAATTATTAAATTAAACACATAAAAATTATATATTTAGAAAGATTATTTTATTTTCTTCCCAACCATATAAATATTTTTAAGATTGGTTCAGAAATACTTGAGAAATTGCAATTTTACTGATTAAGGTCGCAAATTTGAAAATTTCCGCATTTATCAGCTAAATGCTTGTAATGCTAATCATATGGGTGCTAGAAGGCGGTGGCTGAGGGTCTTCATGTCCTGGTATGATGTTAAACTCTAATGGTAAGGTTCCAGTTCTGGAGGTCTGGGGAATGTGGAGCACCCCTTCATCACTATTGCTCCCAGGTCCACTCTGACCCTGAGTAGTAGTACCTGTTAGAGTTTCATCTATGGGTTAAATAGAAAATTTTTTTACAAAAAAAAAAAAAAATTTTTCAGTTTAAAAAGTTTTCTTCCAAACTATCGCTTTTAAAACTTTGTTGGCATTAAATGACCCAACGTGGTTGATATGCTGTAAAACAAACAAAAACAAAAACAAACAAGGTATCATAGAAAGGAAAAAAAAAAAAAACCAACAAAAAAACAAAATCGATACTGAAACCAAAATTGCCAAACTACCTAACTCTGGTATTTACATTGACTGCAGTTCTGGACTAATTCCAATTTTTATCTTTTTGTTGTAAAAAGAAAACAAGTTGAAACTTGTTCTCTAACTTTATTAATTCATGGTTGATTTGTTTGCTTTTAGTCAAGTTATAAAATATATATTTTTAGATTTTTAAGCAATTATGCATATACCATGAATTTATTTGATTTACTAAGATGTAGCAAATATATTCTTATTGATAGTGGCAAGTTTATCAGGAAAAATCATTCTTAATTTTGGTAACGAGTTCCTTGACTATTTCTCTAAATTTTTGAGGTGAGGCTTGATAATTTGTATTAATCAGATTAGATTTAAAAAAAAACCAAACAACAAAAAAAATGATACATAAGTAAAAAGGTAGATATTCTAGGTAAAAAATGATACATAAGTAAAAGGTAAAAAATGATACATAAGTAAAAAGGTAGATATTCTAGGTAAAAATGATACATAAGTAAAAAGGTAGATATTCTAGGTAAAAAATGATACATAAGTAAAAAGGTAGATATTAAAAATGATACATAAGTAAAAAGGTAGATATTCTAGGTAAAAATGATACATAAGTAAAAAGGTAGTAGATACAAAGTAAAAAGGTAGATATTCCATAAAAATGATAAAAAAATACATAAGTAAAAAGGTAGATATTCTAGGTAAAAAATGATACATAAGTAAAAAGGTAGATATTCTAGGTAAAAAATGATACATAAGTAAAAAGGTAGATATTCTAGGTAAAAAATGATACATAAGTAAAAAGGTAGATGAGGTAGATATTCTAGTAAAAAATGATACATAAGTAAAAAGGTAGATATTCTAGGTAAAAAATGATACATAAGTAAAAAGGTAGATATTCTAGGTAAAAAATGATACATAAGTAAAAAGGTAGATATTCTAGGTAAAAAATGATACATAAGTAAAAAGGTAGATATTCTAGGTAAAAAATGATACTAAAAAATGATACATAAGTAAAAAGGTAGATATTCTAGGTAAAAATGATACATAAGTAAAAAGGTAGATATTCTAGGTAAAAAATGATACATAAGTAAAAAGGTAGATATTCTAGGTAAAAAATGATACATAAGTAAAAAGGTAGATATTCTAGGTAGGTAAAAAATGATACATAATAAAAAGGTAGATATTCTAGGTAAAAAAATGATACATAAGTAAAAAAGTAAAAAATGATACATAAAAAGGTAGATATTCTAGGTAAAAAATGATACATAAGTAAAAAGGTAGATATTCTAGGTAAAAAATGATACATAAGTAAAAAGGTAGATATTCTAGGTAAAACATGACATTAAGTTTATAAGTTGCCAAAATTCACACTGAATCGTCCAATTGGACATAGGCGTTGAGTTAATACAGTTCTAAGTAACAGTTATCTCTAGGATGCAGGTTCAATCCTGGTCAAGGGCGGTAGTAACATAGAATAATAATTAACACAGCTTAACACTTGTACCCAACTATGGTTAGTGGAATGAGAATAGGATACCTCTGTGGATTGAATAAAGAGTTGAGTTAAAAGTTCTGTGACATGTTCCCGATTATAACATGAAGGTTCCTGAGTCTGACAAGAAATACCTGAAGAAGGCTAGATGGCACATCGTCCGAAACGTTGTACAGATAACAATAAAGATGAGGACATTAGTCCGAATAATCCAAATAATACAAGTTCCTTGACTGACAAAAATATTTTTCAAAAACTTGTTGCTTTCAAAGCTGAATCTGTAATAATCTTGTATTCAAGAATTATATAATATATTGAAAATAAATACTTTGTTTTCTTAGCACACACACACACACACACACACACATATATATACATATATATATATATATATATATATATATATATATTCAAACAAATTTGGTTAAACATAACAGAATCCATATTGTTTTCAAGTTTTTTTTCTTTCAAGTTTCCTAACAATTCTTTTGATGTTATCTTCAAAGTTGTTAATAAATTATTCAAAAGATTTATTATTGGTAGACCAAGTACTTTTGGTTCTTTTCCGAACCGTTATCAAGAATGTTTATTATTTGACCAAACTATTGTTTTGTTTTTGTCTCTATGGTGATAGATAATGGTTGCCGTTTATTTTTTTGTATACTTCTAACAATCTAGGAAAACGTGATTTAGAATAAAAATTGTTCTATTTATCTATTTTAAGCATTTTAGAATATTGTCACTAGTTTCAAAGTTAATTCTATTAATAGTAGGTTGTCTAATTTTTATATACAGATCTTCAAGGATTTTTAATTTTTGATATTATTTTCAGTATGAAGTATTTTTGTATGAATAACTAAAATGTTTCTATATGTTGTAGTAAGACAATCGTGTTTTTTTAATGTTGGCATACGGAGCTGCAGTCTGATAGGTGTAGAGTAAGCCTCCTTGATAATTTTGTTGTGGTATAGCCAATGTAACATATCATTTTTTTTATTATTGTGGGAGATGTATTCTCCCAATGGACATTTAAATTGATAAATAACAACACAGTTTAACACTTGTACCCAACTATGGTTAGCGGAATGAGAATAGGATACCTCTGTGGATTGAATAAAGGGTTGGGTTCAAAGTTCTGTGATGGCTCCTGATTATGACAAGAAGGTTCCTGAGTTCAAAGGCTCCAAAGTCTGATAAGAAATACCTGAAGAAGGCTGGGGGGCACATCTGCCAAAATGTTGTACAGATAACAATAAAGATGAGGACAATAGTCCGAATAATCCAAATAATACAAGTTCCTTGACCGACAAAAATTTTTTTTCTTCTAAATTTTTGGAAGGGAAAGAATTATTATTAACAATTAAATTTAATGTTAGAAATTTTTTATAGTAAATTATAAATCTTATTCTATTATTTTATCTATAGGAGATGTATATCTATGTATTATGTTTTTGAGTATTTTTTCATCTATTGAAATTTTTTATAGTAAATTATAAATCTTATTCTATTATTTTATCTATAGAGATGTATATCTAATGTATTATGTTTTTGAGTATTTTTCATCTATTGAAATTTTTATAGTAAATTATAAATCTTATTCTATTATTTTTATCTATAGGAGATGTATATCTATGTATTATGTTTTGAGTATTTTTTTCATCTATTGAAATTTTTTTGAATAAATTATAAATCTTATTCTATTATTTTATCTATAGGAGATGTATATCTATGTATTATGTTTTTGAGTATTTTTTCATCTATTGAAATTTTTTATAGTAAATTATAAATCTTATTCTATTATTTTATCTATAGGAGATGTATATCTATGTATTATGTTTTTGAGTATTTTTTCATCTATTGAAATTTTTTATAGTAAATTATAAATCTTATTCTATTATTTTATCTATAGGAGATGTATATCTATGTATTATGTTTTTGAGTAATTTTTCATCTAATCTAAAATTCGGATACATTTGATTACAATAAAATAAATTAAAAGGATTATATTTTCATAATATAACTTTTATCATTTATTTTATTCTTATTGTTAATCATTAGTTTAATTTGTTCATCTGCTAAGTAGTTTGGAAATCCATTATTAATAAGGGTGTGTTTGATATTTTTTAATTCATTATAAGATATTTTATTAGATGAAGAGATTAGTTTTGTGCGATTTAACAGCTTTAATACATAGCTATTTTATATCTATGAGGGCATTCACGTTTATAATTCAAAATAGATGAATTTATACTCGTAATTTTTTTTATACACAGAGTTGTTAAAATTTTCATTGTTCCCATCAATTATAAAGAAAAGTGAATAAAATTGTGGTTAAGTTTATTGACATAGTTTTTACTCTAAACTTGAATAGAATAAACAGAATTGATAATTTTGTACTTGTTTCAATTGTTGGGCAACATATCCAATTCTGGGCATTAATCATTGAACTTATTTGATTTGTAATGACTTCTATTTTTAATTCAATTATTGAATATTGAATATTGTTAGAGGCGTTTGTGGTGTAATGGTTACCATAGTAGGAAATGGACATGGTGAGAAGTGTATAATATCCAGTGTTTGTTCTACATTTTCTACACACACACACACACACACACACACACACACACACATATATATATATAAGGATAATCTACTGAGTCAGACGAACCTACTATTAGTTTCGCATAAAGCTCTTCAGGGCTAAAATCTGACTCTTCAGATTTTAGCCCTGAAGAGCTTTATGCGAAACTAATAGTAGGTTCGTCTGACTCAGTAGATTATCCTTATTACTTGGCTCTACTTAGGTATCGAGCACTTTTTACAAATTAGCTTCTCCTAGCGGTTATATGAATATATATATATCTTATATACATATATATACATATAAATTGTTTTTTCTTTTGGCCAAATACTATACCAATAGATTATTTTTTGTTGGTACGAATATCTTGGTCTTTTCTTTTTTTCAAAAAAATTTTTTTTCTTCCTGGTTGATGTTTGGTAGTATATTTTTACAATCAAACTCTCTGCCGGGTTTTTTCTCTCAGCAAGGATCTACCAACACGCTTGGTATATATATATATATATATATATATATATATATATATATATATATATATATATTAATACAATTTCAAAGTCGGTCCTACCATTGGTTTCTGAATAACACTTTTTCGATGTTATTCATCTTCAGAGGCGTTGACTTTATATATATATATATATATATATATATATATATATATATATATATATAAAGTTGAAAATAGAAATGAATCCTACAATAATTTGAAAGGAAAAATAAATAAAGGAAAGAAAATGTTGAAGGATAAAATAGATTTAATGAATTACTAACATGTGTTTCAGCTAGTTCATGTACACAGGTATTCTATTTATTATTATTTTAAATATAAAATACAATAATAGAAGATTATAAAATCTTTAAGCATAGAAAGAATTTCATCTTAGTAAAATGTTTGATATTTACACATATATGTTTGATATATATCCACACTTAGACATTATAGATGTGTGTGCATTTCTCTCTCTCATTTCTCTCTCTCCTCCAAAATAACTGGAATTATTTATTCCCCATCCCATTCACAATTTTGGAAAGAAATTTGTGATTAATTTCAGTCTTGTTCCCTCAAATAGTGGCACACTTTTAAATGAGAAATGAATTTTATAGAAACTAGCAAATATATGCACCCTCCGGGTGCAAGTATTTAAGTTTTAATGTAATAAAATATTGTATTAAATTAGAAAGGCTAATGAAACTAAATAAGAATACAGATAAAAAGATTTGAAACAGAGGGAGTATAATAAAAGATTTGAAACAGAGGGAGTATAATAAAAAATGGAACAACTGAAACTTACTCTTCCATCACTCTCGTCTTTCATTGTTATTTTTTCTAATTTAAATATTTAGTTATAAGAGGAAGTAAAGAATGAAATAACAGTTATTTTATCTTGTTAGTGGATTTCATTTAAGATTCATTGAAGAGATTTTTGCTTATATTCATTAAAATAAAACCAAACAGTTAGAAATCAATAATACTAAGCACATATTTATTAAATTCGATTTTTTAATATTAATATGCAAATTAGCCTTCCCGTTCACACTGTAAACCGCTATTTTGTTGTATATATAAATACAATTGCATGTTTTCAGTATGGAGACATAGTTAATAGTATTAATAATATAAGACAATTTTATTAATAATTGAGGTTTAGATAAAAATAAAATCATGGAGAATGTGATGTCAATAACTAAGAGAATTGTGACTTGAGTAGGAATATAGTTTCAGTTACAGACAGAAAAACACAACAATCTCCATTATAATAAGATGTGTTTTATTTTCAAACCTTTGCTTAACATCTGCCTACGATGAACTTTAAGACAAACCAGTCACCACAGACATTTTATCAATGATCTAATAATGAAATATGTTGATTGTATACTGGTTGGGGGGGACTTTTTCAATCATTTCATCTTGTTAAATGTTTGGCCAAATCATTGTTGGTCTTCAATATTCACTGCTGGACATTTACCTAAAACCTTTTTTTTAAAAGTTTCTTGAAATATTACAACAGTTTAAGCACAAGTTTTTTCCAAAAAGAAAACAAAACTTTATACAGTTTTTTTATTTATTTTATTTTATTTTTATTCTATCATTTATTAATATTACTAGCAAAATAAAAAAAACAAGCTCCTGATGTAAAAATAAATTTTTGAAAAATATTGCTTGAGGAGGTGGAAGTTGGATAGTTTGAATCATAAATCATGAAATCATCAAATTTATTAAAGGAGTAAAAAAAAAAAATAAAACAATTTTAAATCGAAACTAAGTTCTATTAACTTTGAATATCTATTAAAATAAAACTATTTATAAATATATGATACCGGGGATGTATCTATTAAAACTTGTTTAAAAAACCCAATGAGGACTGTCTAATGTTGCATGTTCAAATTTTTAGTGTATTTATTCTATGTTATGACTATTTGGGGTAATGTGACATAAGCAGTGACATAGTTTTTGTTACAGACAAAAACCCGGAAGCGAATCTCCATTATTAATAGTTTTTATTAGGGGTCAGTTTAGCTCAGTTGGTAGAGCACCTGCATTAAGAATTGCAAGGTTCCTAGTTCAATACCAGTCCCCACCAACTCAGACCATGAGTAAAATTAATTTGTAAGGTTGGACTAAATAAGATTTCTTTGTAAGATCTTGTTTTATTCATTTACTAAAAGCGGCTACCCAGCATCATCTGGGTAGAGGGGGAGCAAAAAAGTTAGTCTTGCTGATCCATTATTACTGAATCACGAGTTGGATCCTCACAGGATGCCTCATTAAAATCCGTATGCAAAAAAGGCTGGAGGGCACATCGTCCAAAACGTTGTACAGATAACAATAAAGATGAGGACAATAGTCCGAACAATCCAAATAATACAAGTTCCTTGACTGACAAAAATATTTTTCAAAAACTTGTTGCTTTCAAAGCTGAATCTGTAATAATCTTGTATTCAAGAATTATATATTATATTGAAAATAAATACTTTGTTTTCTTAGCACACACACACACACACACACACACATATATATATATATATATATATATATATATATATATATATATTCAAACAAATTTGGTTAAACATAACAGAATCCATATTGTTTTCAAGAAAAAGAAAAAAAAGACCATGTGTTTATCTGGCTGGTTGGTTGTCAGAAAAAAAAAATGCTCAGACACTCCGGGGGGGGGGGGTGTCTCCCATTTAAAACATTAAATGCAAAAAAAAAAAAAGAATTCAATGCTGTTATCATTTGAATTTTATTTTTCAATTATCTTCACAAATATAAATCATTATTTTTGCACAAAATGCACGAACCAGTGATATTTAATGTGTATATATATTTACTTTTTTGTTAATTGTTTTATTTCGTAGTTTCATCCGGACATACATAGACACTGACTGCCCTTTATATATGTATAGATAGATAGATAGATCCAAAATTCATGATGTTGTTGGTTAATGTTCATTCCAGGTAGGCTTCGTAATAAATGAATTTATTAAGTATCAACTTTGTTCTTGTGAACTTTCTTTTTTTTCACTTTTTTACACAGTCATAGTTGTCATATAATACCTTGATAAAGGTGAAAGTCACCTGAAATATTGGGAAAAAAAAATCGAACCAGGGACAAAACAACGGCTGGGTATTGAAACTCTGTTCTGTTTTTTTTGTTTGTTCTTGTTTGCTTGTTCATTTCCCAGGCTTCATGATATCCAAAAAATGTTCACAATAACAAAGTTGATATGCAATAAATTCATTTATAGATATATCAATAGATTAGATATTGTAGTAACTGACGGAAATTTTGCATTTTACTTTTTATAAAAATCCACATTTTTTTTTTCTATTTTGTCTATTGAATTTTTTTTCTCTTCTAATTTCAGCCACAATCTTGGGTTCCAACTATTCAAAATCCTTACAGAGGAGTTGTTGAATGGAATGTTCCAGAGAATGTTGAAATTACTGTCACTTGTTTCCGTGACACAAGACAAGAACAATATGAAGATAAAGAATGGACTTTTGTTATTGAAAGTGTAAGTAATCATTCATTAAAAATATAAATATTTTATTAGGGCTTTAAAAAGACTAAATATTTTGTTCATTATCGATTAAAAGGAGAGAGGTGAGTAACAGAAATAAGGAATACAAATAGTTACGTTACAATATGACTGTTGTGAAGGAAAGGTACAAGGCAAATATAGCGTGTATATTTGGGTTAACAGTTTATTCTGGGTTAGTAGTAATGTGTTAGAGTGTATACATTTCTTTTGTAAATGTCTTTAAGAGTAGTGTAATTGTCTTTCAGAGTTGCCAGAGGAATTTCTCCTGGCGGGGATATATTTATAGGTAATACAAGGAGTTTCAAATTCACTTATCTTAATTATATTAATCTTTGCAATGTCTCTACGTTGTCCGGTAAAGTCGCGGTAGTTCTATTCTTCTGCTAGTATCAGCTAGTACTGCCCCTGTTGCCTGTCGGGTCTGTTCTCTCGAGTCAGGGTTCTTACCTCTGTCCCCTATTGTCCAGGCTTCCGGTGCGGGCAGATAACCCAATTTCCGATAGAGCTAGCTGACTGGTTTTGTTCCTTGTTCAACAGAGCTAAATATCGAGGAAAATAGTTAACCAAGAACGATTAAGAACATAAAACTGAGACAAGTAAGAAAAAAAAAAAAGATTAAAAGAAGAGGAATAATCCCTTTCTTTTGTCCCTAAAAGAGGAGGAAAATATGAGACTACAAGGTTATAATACTCAGCCCTAGTAAGCCCTCCCTTTATTTGCAGAGGGATGGCTTACTGGTCAAAATATGTAAGGTCTCTAAGATTTTTAAATGGTAAAAGGAGTGTGACTTGCTCACAATGAAGAACCAGTTAACATTGAATAAATTGGTGCAACTAAGGCTATTTACCAGGTGTTTACATATTGATGACCCATAAGTATTCCTCAGTAATTCATTTGGACTGACATTTTCATTTCTAATTTTAGCCGGGACATGCTGTTTAATTCTAGTGTCTAATATATATTTAATCCAGGAGTTATTCAGACTAGCAAGAATATGCGACCCCCAGATGCAAGTATTTAATGTAATAAGATATATTAATTCAGAAATACTAACAAAGTAAAATAAGAACACATATAAAAAGATTACATATATTTTTATTGATTTCAAGTATTTAATGTAATAAGATATATTAATTCAGAAATACTAATGAAGTAAAATAAGAACACATATAAAAAGATTACATATATTTTTATTGATTTCAAGTATTTAATGTAATAAGATATATTAATTCAGAAATACTAACGAAGTAAAAATAAGAACACATATAAAAAGATTACATATATTTTTATTGATTTCAAGTATTTAATGTAATAAGATATATTAATTCAGAAATACTAATGAAGTAAAATAAGAACACATATAAAAAGATTACATATATTTTATTGATTTCAAGTATTTAATGTAATAAGATATATTAATTCAGAAATACTAATGAAGTAAAATAAGAACACATATAAAAAGATTACATATATTTTTATTGATTTCAAGTATTTAATGTAATAAGATATATTAATTCAGAAATACTAATGAAGTAAAATAAGAACACATATAAAAAGATTACATATATTTTTATTGATTTCAAGTATTTAATGTAATAAGATATATTAATTCAGAAATACTAACGAAGTAAAATAAGAACACATATAAAAAGATTACATATATTTTTATTGATTTCTATATGAATCATTAACTATTAATTATTGCTTTACACTTATTTGAAACGGGGGGCGGGGGGTGTATTCAAAGAATAGTACAGTTTGAGTGCAAGCTCTTTCCATCAGTTCTGGCTTTTATTGCAAAATTTTCCTAATTCTACTATTTAACTAAATCAGACATTAAAATTATATTATCTCTTTTTGGTAATGAATATTTTAAAATTATTATAATTAAACCTGTTAGGTACACCTAAAAAGACTTGAACAAAAATAGTTACTTCCCTTTTGTTTTGTTTGTATTCGAATGTTGGAACGCTAAGCATTCACACAGTGACTGGTTAATGTCATCTGCAAGTAGAAAACATTTGTCCACTCTGTGTTTTAATAAATCCTTTTGTTGATTATCCATCGATACCTTTCGGTGGCTAATTTGACTCATTAATAGACGCCAGATTGAACTGTTTGATCCTGGCCGTTGGCTCGCTTTTGAGCTCATCCGCACAGCATGATGTGAGTTACACCGTAGGCCCATTTTGGGTTCGTCCGCCGTGTCTCACATCCACCATGCTGCTACCTATGGTTTCAGAGTTAATAAGATTCCTTGAAAACAAGGAACCTGTCATATTGGAAACATGCTACATTTTCCAAATCTAAGCTGGCCCCAATCATAGGTTTGGTTGGCTCTATGTTATCGATACCTTTCGGTGGCTAATTTGACTCATTAATAGACGCCAGATTGAACTGTTTGATCCTGGCCGTTGGCTCGCTTTGAGCTCATCCGCACAGCATCATGTGAGGTACACCGTAGGCCCATTTTGGGTTCGTCCGCCGTGTCTCACATCCACCATGCTGCTACCTATGGTTTCAGAGTTAATAAGATTCCTTGAAAACAAGGAACCTGTCATATTGGAAACATGCTACATTTTCCAAATCTAAGCTGGCCCCAATCATAGGTTTGGTTGGCTCTATGTTATCGATACCTTTCGGTGGCTAATTTGACTCATTAATAGACGCCAGATTGAACTGTTTGATCCTGGCCGTTGGCTCGCTTTTGAGCTCATCCGCACAGCATCATGTGAGGTACACCGTAGGCCCATTTTGGGTTCGTCCGCCGTGTCTCACATCCACCATGCTGCTACCTATGGTTTCAGAGTTAATAAGATCCTTGAAAACAAGGAACCTGTCATATTGGAAACATGCTACATTTTCCAAATCTAAGCTGGCCCCAATCATAGGTTTGGTTGGCTCTATGTTATCGATACCTTTCGTGGCTAATTTGACTCATTAATAGACGCCAGATTGAACTGTTTGATCCTGGCCGTTGGCTCGCTTTTGAGCTCATCCGCACAGCATCGTGTGAGGTACACCGTAGGCCCATTTTGGGTTCGTCCGCCATGTCTCACATCCACCATGCTGCTACCTATGGTTTCAGAGTTAATAAGATTCCTTGAAAACAAGGAACCTGTCATATTGGAAACATGCTACATTTTCCAAATCTAAGCTGGCCCCAATCATAGGTTTGGTTGGCTCTATGTTATCGATACCTTTCGGTGGCTAATTTGACTCATTAATAGACGCCAGACTTAGAGACGAGGAGCAGTAGTTTCTTAATTGAACTGTTTGATCCTGGCCGTTGACTTGCTTTTGAACTCATCTGCCCATCATCATGTGAGGTACACCATTGGTGACGTTCTCCTGTGGAAGCCAACACATGGGCATGCTAAAGTAGAACGCCCACTAAGGACCTACATTGACCAACTATGCAAGGATTCTGGATGCTGCGCAGAGGACCTCCCAGGGACAATGAGTGATAGTGAATGTTGGCGAGAGATTGTCATGGATATCCGTGCTGCTTGCGCGACATGATGATGATGATTTCATACAATTTCATCTGTACATTAAAAACATAACAAAACCAAACAATTAGAAATCAATAAAACTAACTGTTGTATATCGTGCAACGGAAGAGGAAGCTCCTGGCAAAAAGAGAAAGATAAAAATATATATTTAAAAAAAGGGAGAACGGAAGAGAGGTCTTCCGGTCAAGAAGCAGGGAGAAGATGAAGAAATAGATAAAAGGAAAAAGGAAGACACCTCTTCCGGTGAAGTGGAGGAGAGAAAGATAAAGTAATATATAACAAATGTCCATTATCAGATCAAAAGATAAAGAAATGTGTGGGCATATTTTTTGTATAAAAAGGCTAGTGGATTATGGGTGAGATCAGTCCCCAGTGAGCGTAACCTCGTCGTCTCCCGTATCAACCACCCTCGGAAGTTCATTGTGAACACTGTGCTCTTCACCAGCCATCCGGCATTTTCATTGTGAACATTCGTCGCTCCTCACCACCCACACACAGAAGAAAATAAAGACGGGTCCTATTTTTATATATACGTATCTGTGGTTTTATTGAAGTACAGTAGTTGGCAACATAACCAAATATTTATTAAAGTAAATTTTTTAGGATCGATATGTAAATAATCATTCCCATTCACACTATAATACACTATTTGGCTGTATATATCTTATTATAATGGAGATTGTGGGTTTGTCTGTCTGTAACCGAAACTATATAACTATTCAAGTCACAATTCCCTTTCTTATTTACATCACATTCTCCATGAAATTATGTTTATTTAAACCTCAATTATTATTAAAATTGTTTTACATCATTAAGACTTGACCATATCTACATATTAATGACATGCTATTGTATTTATATATACAACAAAATAGTGGTTTACAGTGTGAATGGAAAGGCTAATTTGCATATTGATATTAAAAATTTGATTTTAATAAATATATGCTTAGTATTATTGATTTCTAATTGTTTGGTTTTATCTTAATGAATATGAGCAAAAATCTCGGAGATAAATCTTAAAAGAAATCCATTAACATGAAGAAATAACTGTAATATCATTCTTTACTTCCTAATTTAACTAAATAGTTAAATTAGGAAAATTGACCAATGAAAGACGGGAGTAATGGAAAATGATGGAAGAGTTAGTTTCAAAGTTGTTCTATTTTTCAATTATACCCCCCTCTGTTCCAAATCTTTTTATCTGCATTCTTATTCAGTAGCCTTTCTAATTTAATATGATATTTTATTATATTAAAACTTAAGTACTTGCACCCGGAGGGTGCATATATTTGCTAGTAAATATAATTGTATGTTGGTATGTTTATAAGGCCAAAAGTATTAATAATATTGGATATTTTTCTTAATAATTGAGATTTAAATGGAAATATAATAATGGTCAATGTGACATAAATAACTAATGGAATTGTGACATCAGGGGTGACGTAGTTTCAGTTACAGATAGACATGCACATAATCTCCATAAGATATACTAAACTTCATAAAGCTATTGAACTGATTAAGAAAAAAAAAAGTTTATCTATATTTTTGAAATGCAAATATAAGGATTTTGCTTTGAATGTCTGCTGGTGTGCGTGTATGTGTGTGGGGACAGGGAACAAACAAATCATCCCACAACCTTGGATGGACCAACAGATAATTTTTATTTATTTTTTTATTATCATTTACCAAATGTGAGTGATTATCTAGTGCAGTAGTTCTTAACCTTTTTTTAAAATTAAAAAAAAATCTTTGATTCCTAATTTACTCTGGTGCTCCTCCCCATAGCCATGTGATGTTTAAAAGACCTATTGTATTTTTATAAATCAAATATCTTTTGCTTGCCTGGACCCAAAAAATGTTATATAGTCCAGTGTTGGTAAATATATCATTGGCATTTCAATCTCGGAAGACTATAATGTAGTTTTTGTGCCCCTGAAGTTACAGCGTCTCCTGTGACTGTGAAGTCCAATGTTCGAAAAAAACATTATCGACCACAGATGTTACATGTGAAGGCTGTCCCTAAAGATGTTGATATACTGGTGCTTTGTTGCCGTTGAATTCTTCTGGACCTCTTGGCTTGATGGTGTTGTGCAAGGGTGGCTTTAGACATGAACAGCCCACTATGGAGAGCCTGCTGCCACCGAGGGCAGTCCTGAGCCAAATTTTCCCAGCTGGAAGGGGTAATGCCAAAGCACCTGAGATCATTCTTACAGACATCCTTGAAATGCAAAAATATATTGAATTAGGCTAATGAAATTAAATATGAACACAAAAAAGATTACATTATTTTTGACCAAATATGTCTCTTACCTTTTTAATGTTTTATTTTGTTTTATTGATTCATTGTTTCTTTTTTTCTTTTTTTTTAATATTTTAGGTTAATAAAGCTGGAAGAAGAAAAATCCTTGCTTCAAAACCAATAAATATGACCAACTTTGCTAGCCATGTCCCAACGCAAAATACGGTAACATTACAACTGAAGCCTGCAACAAAAAAGATAAAAGAAGCAAGTCTTCATTTTACACTCTCTTGTCTCTTTCTTCGTGAGGGAAAAGCTACGTAAGTAAAATAAATCTTTGTTACACTTACTAGCAAAAATATGTCCTCTCTTGGCGCAAGTATTTAAGTTTTAACATGATCAAATATTATATTGAATTAGGCTAATGAAATTAAATATGAACACAAAAAAGATTACATTTATTTTCCTGTATTCTAATTGATTTCAATACAAAATTATACATAGGATTGATTTAATGTTTGAGAATAAAACAATTAATATTAGAAATCAATTACACCAAGTAATTATTTATTAAACCTGGTTTTGTTAAACCAGTATGAAAATTAACCACACCATATATTATGTAAACACTTATTTGTTAATGATATATAACACACATCGCAGGATTTCAAGCACAATAATGATATGGTGGTTTTGGGGCAAATCTATCTCAGTTAGACATTATAGAGACATTGTTGATAAATAAGATACAATTAAGATTAATGATTATTTGATATCCATTGTGAATATAACAAAATAAATAAGGAATGTGACTTTGGTGATGTAGTTTTAGTTACAGAGAGACAAATAATCTCCATTATAATAAGAATTATTCGGCTGAACTTGCACAAAAGGTGTCAAAATTTAAACACCCACAAATTTTGTAATAAATCTGTTAACTGTCCCGNGCGCCATTATTCCCAGGTCTATCCCTTACTGATGGTAGTACCTGTTAGGGTCTATCTATCGGTAGATAGATAAAAGATGAGTATTAAAGGTCGTTTTAAAGAATTTAAATACCCAACAAGAATGACATAAAAACAATGAATTTGGCATTAACCCAACAAGGGTTGACATTGCGTAAAATCTAACAAACGTGATTCTATTCCGTCGTATTCAACATAACATCAACTGTTTTTGATATTTATTTGCTTACTTTTTTATGAGCGGACACACCTACACACTGTAGTTTTTTTTTTCTGGGGTTTGCCTACAGAGACTCTCAATATTCGTAGCAAGCTAGTCTCGCAAATCCAAGTATACTGAATAGCGAGTTCGAATCGCTTTTTGTGCGCTGTACTTTGTCACGTTCTACTCCAAGTGAACGGGTTGGGGTAATTACCTACTTCCCAAGATTTAAACATGAGTGGACCATGGATTCCGTATTGACTGACTTTTTTCTCTCAGGGGTGTATCACCTGACAGTTTGCCTTGGAACGTTATCTTATTTGGATTATATATATATATATATATATATATATATATATATTATATATGTATATATACGTGCATAATGCTAATTTGAAGTCCTATTTTATAGGCAGAAAAATTGCGTCGATATGTACGCGCGTTTTCTTTATCAAAAATATATCTTCTGCCACATCTAATTAAGATGATCCTTCAAGCAATCTTAACGGCAGAAAATGTGTTATTGCCAAAAATTTTTCAGTTAGATGCTATAAAATAATCAGTTGTTCTACCACAAAAACCGTCTTCATTTAAGAAGAAAACAAATAATTCTGTCTGTATTTTGCCTTGTCAATCTTGCCAATGAAACAATTTAATTTCTTTCTGCATTATTTTTTCTTCTTTTCGGAAAATGGTTTGTATTGATCTATTTAACGGACTGGAACAAAAAAAGAACTCAATTTCCGAAGAGATCGAACTCTGGCTTTTTTTATATCACGGGAGCCTGCTACTGTTTAGCAACCTTATAGGGACCGCAGCCGGTGTTAGCTGCAGGGCAGATAGTTTTTTTTATATTTCATACATCATACATACTTTTTTGGCCGATATGATTATATTTTAGTTGATAGCGGAATACTAACTGAAGGTCAAATTGGGGATTAAACTGGAAATGTTTTTTATTGGCATTTTTTCATTTGACATTTCATTCAGTTGATCGATTTGAACAAAACAAAAAATCAAAGTATTTTCTTTTTTAAAACGTTGTCATAAAAAGTGACAGATGTATGAAGAATTGAAAAAACCTGTTGTGCCACAAGACGCAAACTATTTTTCATATTATATTTCTTCTTTCTTTCTTTCTTTGATATTTTTTTTTTTTTTTTTTTGAATCCATGCACTCTGGAGCAAGGCAGAATCATATTTGGGAATACAATAACTTGTGACGAGTCTGAATTCCGTCTTAAACTACTTCACACTGAAACTTCAATGATGACAGTAGAGCCCTCCACCTTTTCCTTCTTTTGATTTTCTATTTTTGGTTTTTTTTTTTGTTCTAACCAAGTTGTGGAATTTTACCTTTATATTCTTTATGTGTATGTGTTTACCCAACCCCTCCACAAGGATTCTTATATGCAACAAGCGTCAATTTCTAAGCAGATTATAACAGGTTTTTGAATTCAGTTTTTTTCTCCTACTGGTTGCCTAATCAAGGTTTAAGGATGGCCCGTCTGCTTCGCAATTTACCCATGGCTGGAGGGAGAATTTGGATGCATGCTTTTCCTAAGTATATATCGCCATGTTGAAATTTTCAACCGGCCTCGTCTATTTGCTGTGTCTTATTCTTTACAACGGGTATCATTACTCTATTGCGCTTTCACCTATCTATGTCATGTATAATTCGAATCGTCAAGACGTATTTTTTTTACGGAATAACTGGCATCGACCTATACATAGTAAAATAATATTGTCTAGGTTAAACTCAAACAGAAGTTGAGGACTTGGAGCACCCTAAGGCTGCATAATTAATTATTTATAAATGATGTTTTGAGCTAATGAGATCAAACTAACATGGGTATATATATATATATATATATATATATATTATATATATTTGACACACAACACAAACCCAATTCCTCCGCACAAGGGGATGTGACACCCAAGGTCAATTTTCTTTATGAAGAATTTAAAGTTTGAATTTAAAGTTTCTCTTCACTAGATTGATCTACTACACCCCCTTCTTTAACCGTGGCTAGGTAAGCCACGGGTTAAAGAAGGGGGTGTAGTTAGATGCATACCTTTCCAAAGGTCATTAGCACTATTTGAATGCAAACAACCTCGTCCAGGATTTGGACGTCGGGTCATAACTTTCTACGGCTCAAAACATTACCCACCGCCTCCAAATAATATACAGAATTTATTGAATGAATCATTGTTAGTTATTAAAATTTTGAAATACTCTCTCATTCTCACCATACACACACTACACAGACAAACTTTCTCCCCACATTCATGACACACAATACATTTAAAATGGTTTTTATTCATTGACATATGTGTGCTGTGCCTTAGAAACTTCTTCTGACAATTCACGTGAGGAAAAAAGCAAACGGATGTAAGAAAGAAAAAAATGACCATTTTGTTCTCTGATGAGTAAACATGTTTTGTTATCAAGTTGGTAAGCTATTAACCATCACTAACACCTGTTTCTATTGCATTACAATCGCTTATTTGTTCATGCCTCTCTTCGGTTTTTGATATGTTCATTACTTTTCAGTTATAGTAGAGAATGAAAATGATTAAGGATGATCCATTATACAGCTGTCTGAATATTCCTCCAATCTCTTTTGAAAATCAGCATTGGGAAACTTTAGCTTTCGTTGATGCTTGAACATCAACCTTCGTATCATCTGATAATAGTTAACAATTCTTAATACTCTCTCACTCTGAATGAAGTAATAATCTTTATTTGTAGATAGATAGCATCTTTTTAGGGATGTAAGGGATCACATATGTCGTTATAAACTAGGAAGGAAAACTTAGCAAAATCTGCTCATTTCCTCGTCCTTTTTTTTCTCTCCTTATTTGTCAGTTACTGCCAATCATTCCTATCCGTTTTTCGGTATTTTAGGCTATAAGAGAATTGGCAGCATTTCCACCCCAAAGGTAGCTCCTTGGTATTTTTCTTGTCGCCCTGGGTACTAAAATATTTCACTAGCAGTAAACTTCGTATCAAATTCCTCCACTATATGAAAAAAAAATTGGGAATTGTGACATCAGGGGTACGTAGTTTCAGTTACAGATAGACATGCACATAATCTCCATAAAATATACTAAACTTCATAAAAGCTATGGAATGATTAAGAAAAAAAAGTTACTATATTTTGAAATGCAAATATAAGGATTTGCTTGTGAATGTCTTGCTGGTTGCTGTATGTGGTGGGACAGGGAAACAAAAGCAGATCATCCCACAACCTTGGATGACAGATTTAATTTTTTTATTTTATTTTATTTTTTATTATTATTACTAGCAAATATATGCACTCTCCGGGTGCAAGTTATTAAGTTTTTAATATAATAAAATATCATTTAAATTAGAAAGGCTATGAACTGATAAGAATTCAGATAAAAAATTTGGAAAGAGGGGGTATAATTGAAAATAGAACAACTTTGAAACTAACTCTTCATCATTTTCCATTACTCCCGTCTTTCATTGGTCAATTTTCCTAATTTAATATTTAGTTAAAATAGGAAGTAAAGAATAGAATTACAGTTATTTCTTTATGTTATACATTTCTGTTAAGATTTATCCCGAGATTTTTGCTCATATTCATTAAGATAAAACCCCAACAATTAGAATCAAATATACTAAGCATATATTTTATTAAAATCAAATTTTTAAATCAATATGCAAATTAGCCTTCCATCACACTGTAACCCTATTTTGTTGTATATATAAATAAATTGCATGTTATATATGTAGATATTAGTTACAGTCTTAATGATGGTAAAACAATTTTATAAATAATTGAGGTTAAAATAAAAATAAAATCATGGAGTATGTGTTAAAATAAAAGGGATTGTGACTGTATAATTAATATAGTTTCGGTTACAACAGACAAACCCACAATCTCCATTATAATAAGATTTTACCCAAATGGAGTTGATATCGTAGTGCAGTAGTTCTAACCTTTTTAAATTAAAAAAAAAATCTTTGATTTCCTAATTTACTCTGGTGCTCCTCCCCATAGCCATGTGATGTTTAAAAGACCTATTATTTTTATAATAAATATTCTTTGCTTGCCCTGGACAAAAAATCTTTGATTCCTAATTTTACTTCTGTGCTCCTCCCCATAGCCATTGATGTTTAAAGACCTATTGTATTTTAATCAAATATCTTTGCTTGCCTTGACCCAAAAAAATCTTTATTCCCTAATTTACTCTTGTGCTCCTTCCCCATACCATGTGATGTTTAAAAGACCTATTGTATTTTTATAATCAAATTATTCTTTTCTTGCCTGGACCCAAAAAAATCTTTGATTCCTAATTTACTCTGGTGCTCCCCCCATAGCCATGTGATGTTTAAAAGACCTATGTATTTTTATAATCAAATATCTTTTGCTTGCCTGGACCCAAAAAATGTTATATAGTCCAGTGTTGGTAAATATATCATTGGCATTTCATTCGAAGACTATAATGTAGTTTTTGTGCCCCTGAAGTTACAGCGTCTCCTGGACTGTGAAGTCCAATGTTCGAAAAAAACATTTCGACCACAGATGTACATGTGAAGGCTGTCCCTAAAGATGTTGATATACTGTGCTTTGTTGCCGTTGAATTCTTCTGGACCTCTTGGTTATGGTGTTGGCAAGGGGTGTTAACATGAACAGCCCACTAGGGAGCCTGCTGGCACCGAGGGCAGCCTGAGCCAAATTTCCCAGCTGGAAGGGGTAATGCCAAAGCACCTGAGATCATTCTTACAGACATCCTTGAAATGCAAAAATATATTGAATTAGGCTAATGAAATTAAATATGAACACAAAAAGATTACATTATTTTTGACCAAATATGTCTCTTACTTTTTAATGTTTTATTTTGTTTTATGATTCATTGTTTCTTTTTTTTTTTTTTTTTTTAATTTTTAGGTTAATAAAGCTGGAAGAAGAAAAATCCTTGCTTCAAAACCAATAAATATGACCAACTTTGCTAGCCATGTCCAACCGCAAATACAGGTAACATACAACTGAGCTGCAACAAACAAGATAAATAAGCAAGTCTTCATTTTACACTCTCTTGTCTCTTTCTTCGTGAGGGAAAAGCTACGTAAGTAAAATAAATCTTTGTTACACTTACTAGCAAAATATGTCCTCTCTTGGCGCAAGTATTTAAGTTTTAACATGATCAAATATTATATTGAATTAGGCTAATGAAATTAAATATGAACACAAAAAAGATTACATTTATTTTTCCTGTATTCTAATTGATTTCAATACAAAATTATACATAGGATTGATTTTAATGTTTGAGATTTAAAACAATAATATTATAAATCAATTACACCAAGTAATTATTTATTAAACCTGGTTTTGTTAAAACCAGTATGAAAATTAACCACACCATATATTATGTAAACACTTATTTGTTAATGATATATAACACACATCGCAGGATTTCAAGCACAATAATGATATGGGTGGTTTTGGGGCAAATCTATCTCAGACATTTATGGAGACATTGTTGATAAATAAGATACTAATTAAGATTAATGATTATTTGATATCCATTGTGAATATAACATAAATAAATAAGGGAATTGTGACTTTGGTGATGTAGTTTTAGTTACAGAGAGACAAATAATCTCCATTATAATAAGAATTATTCGGCTGAACTTGCACAAAGGTGTCAAAATTTAACACCCACAAATTTTGTAATAAATCTGTTAATTTTAACTAGGGGGGTTTAGGGTTAGGCTTTGGGGTTAGGGTTAGAGTTGGTGTTGGGGTTTAAGGTTAGTTTAATGGGAAAATAAATAAATAATTTGGGTTCTGTTTTTTCTGGGTCACTCTAATTTTTACACCTTTGTTCAAGTTCAGCCGATTATTCCATTTAATTATTGTCAGTGTTTCAGTTTCTCCAGCATGATTTGTGTATGACTTAATATATTTGGTCAAAGTATTAATATGACAGAGATTGCGTTATGGTATCTCTGTACACTTCTTTTGACATTGTTTTTCTACTAGAAGGAACTGTGGATATACCACAGTATGATAATTTAATTATTACAACATTTGATATGTTTACTTAAGAGTTATTGAAAAATAGTTCAATGTGTAAAAAGTATAACAATCTTGATTTTAATTTATTCACTCTTTTTTTTCTTTCTTTCTTTTCATTCATGTTTAATTGAAACAGATTAGCGTTATTGCCTCCGAACGCTTTCTTTCCATATTTTTTCTGTGTAGCATGTCCTTTTCCTTTCCTTTCTTTATAATAAAAATGGAATGGTCCATTATTTAGCTGAGGTGACAACACTCCTAAGAAATAAGAATTTGGTGGATAAGCAACAACAGATGATCAAGATTTACATTTTTGCATTTCATCTTGGACAATTTGGATGATCTCATTTTTATCTAGAGGGTGTTGCAAGTTGATAATGGTTATAAGATTAAGAAACACATGTATTATTGTTTTTCTATTAGAAGAAATAGAATAGTTCTTCCAATAACTGGTAATTTTCTCTCTGCTGGGACTTTTCCATGTTTCCACTTTGTTCCTTACTTAGGCTAGATGAGACCCACTCCAATCAATCATATGGCCATGTCAAGCCCTAGCACCTATATGATTGTCCCAGCATTATTGCCCTTATGGCAAGCCCCAACCAACCCTTTTTATCATATGGGTGCTAGAAATCGATGACTGAGGGTCTTCATGCCCTGAGTATGACGTTAAACTGTATCTGATGGTGAGGTTCCAGTTCTGGAGGTCTGGGGAATGTGGAGCACTCCTTCATTACCATTCTGATTTGGATTGGTAATACCTGTTAGTTTCCCATCTATGAGTTAAATAGAAAAATGTGTTTAAAAAAAAAAGGGCTGAACTTGTACAAATGTGTCAAAATTAGAGTGACCCAGAAAACAGAACCAAATTATTTATTTTCCCATTAAACTAACCTTAAACCCCCCAACCTTTAACCCCCCCCCCGTTAAAATTAACAGTTTTATTACAAAAAATTTGTGCTTCTGTTTTTCTGGGTCACCGGTATACAGGGTGACCCAGAAAAAACAGAACCTAAATTATTTATTCATTTTCCTATTAAACTAACCCTAAACCCCAACGCTAATCCTAACCCTAAACCTTAACCCTAGACCCCCATAGTTAAAATTAACAGTTTTATTGCAAAATTGTGGGTTCTGTTTTTTCTGGGTCATCCTAATTTTGACACCTTTGTACAAGTTCAGCCAAAAAAAAAAAAAAAAAAAAGTATCCATTAAGAATGAATTTATTTCAAAACTTTGTTTGCATTAAATGACCGACTAAGGTTAGTAAAACAAAACAAACCTAATCTGGAAAGTATTCATAAAAAAAGAGGACAAACTCATTTTGGCTGATACTACAGAAGTTTATTTAATGATAAAAAAAAATATTTTTAAGTTCTCTTCTTCAAAAGTTGATTAACAGTGACTTTCTTTCTTTATTCAAGGTTATCAATGTCAAAATTATCAAAATATATTCTTTAATTCACTTTTTTAATATAACAAATAAAATAAACATGAAACATTTTTTTCAATTCATTTTAATTTTACGTTGGGCATTTCAGTGACGCAAGACCATTTGTAATGTTTCATTTTTAAAATTAGGTGAAATAAAATGGTACAAATAATAAATGTGATTAAGCAACACAAGATAATCTGGATTTACAGAAAAAAATTAAAGATGAGGACAATAGTCCAAATAATATAAATTATCAAGCCTCATCTCAAAAATTCTGAGAAATAGATTTCTCTCTCTCGGCACAGAACAAACTGATTCTGCTTTCCCATGCTAAAAGTTATGTACTTTTTTTTTTTTTTTCTTAAAGGTTTAATGACCCCCCCCCCCCCCCAGCTGGCTTTCTCCCCCAAATCATAATTTCATATCTATCAACAGAAGGTCAAAAGATCTTTAGCTGAATTTTTCATCACTGTCTATTTTATCATACTCATTGAACTGATCTGCAAGCCCTATGGCTGGGCCTTTAGAATACACTGACTGCACCTCTGAAAAGGGGTAAGACTCTCCCCAGGGGCTACCTGTTTACCGTCGGTGGTGACCCGTGATGCTTAAGGACGGAATCCTAGTGGCTGAGCTGTCCATGACATGCAACACTCCACTTACTTAGGCTAGATGGATGTCGGAGAGGCCTCCTCCGATCAATTGGCTGGTTATGTCAAGCCCTAGTACCTATATGATTGTCCCAACCCTATTGCCCTTATGGCAAACCCCAACCCTTTTTATCATATGGGTGCTAGAAGGCGGTGGCTGTGGGTCTACATGTCCTGGGAATGACGTTAAACTCTATCTGATGGTGAAGTTCCAGTTCTGGAGGTTTGGGGAATGTGGATCACTCCTTCATCACCATTGCTCCCTGCTCCACTCTGACCCAGAATGGTAGTACCTGTTAGGGTCCCATCTATGGGTTAAATAGGAAATTTATAAAAACAAAAACATGAGTATCCATTAAGAATGAATTTATTTCAAAACTTTGTTTGCATTAAATTACCCACCGAGGTTGATATGCTGTAAAACAAACAAACAAAACAAACTGATCTGCTTCTAACCAATCTGAAATAAATTTGAATCCCTTGAATTCTATCTGACTTTAAAACATATAATTTGATAATATTGATATTTTGTACTGTTGTCCTCATCTTTATTGTGTATAAACACAATGTTCAGGCCACTGTAACCTTGGGCTCTGCTTAGGTGTTTTTTAAATTACCTTAAAATAAGTCATATTGTCTGTATTTATGAGATGAGGCTTGATATGAATAATTATGATATTTTGGACTGTTATCCTTATCCTTATCTTTATTGTGTATAAACACAATGTTCAGGCTACTGTAACCTTGGGCCTTGTTCAGATATTTAAAAAAAAAATTACCTTAAAATAAATCAGTCTGGTGGCATTTATACTGCTTGAAGCACCCTTGAAAAGTGCTGTCCATACCAGAAGTAGGGAATGTGAGTTCAAATCTCATCAGAAGTTTGTTCTTTATTTCTGAACCATGCTGCTTGAATAGCCATATAACTATAAGGAATGTGGTGTTATAGTTATCATTTTTATTATATATATAATAATATTTGATATTAAACCATAAAATTTGATATTTAACCATAAAATGCTATTATATTATTTGATATTTAACCATAAAATGCTATTATATTATTTGATATTTAACCATAAAATGCTATTATATTATTGATTTAACCATAAAAAGCTATTATATTATTTGATATTTAACCATAAAATGCTATTATTTTATATTTATATTTAACCATAAAATGCTATTATTATTTTTTGATATTTAACCATAAAATATTATTTGATATTAACCATAAAATTGCATTTAACCATAAATGCTATTATATTATTTGATATTAACCATAAAATGCTATTATATTATTTGATATTTAACCATAAAATGCTATTATATTATTTGATATTTAACCATAAAATTTTGATATTTAACCATAAAATGCTATTATATTATTTGATATTTAATCATAAATTTATATTATTTGATATTTAACTTTTTGATATTAACCATAAAATGCTATATTTATTTGATATTTAACATAAAAACTATTATGTTATTTTGATATTTAACCATAAAATGCTATTATATTATTTGATATTAACCGTAAAAATTAAAATGAATTTGTTGGTTATTGCTTTAAGATTCTTCATTTTATTGAATGTTTACATATCATTAAGAAGATTTGATTTAAATTATTTAAAACCTATTTTAATCTATTAATAATAGAGATTCAGTCTCTATTTGTCTGTAACCGAAACTACTCAGTCATTTCAGAAATTAAGTAAGTTTACCAATGAGTATTTCATTTATAGTCTGTATCATTACTACATAAAATATTAAAACTCTATGAAAAATCAATTAATTGTCAAATTTTCACGATAATTTCGATACTTATTCTCCTGTAGATGAATTTAGGTTTATAATAGTTTTTTTCCTAAAATATATTAGGGAAAATATTTTTTACTAAGTCCACCCCACCCTTGTAAATTTTATGAAATCGGAACAAAATATATTTTACTCATACGATTTTAAAATTTTTCTCTAATGATAGGAGTCGGAATAATTAAATCAGAAATGTTTAAAAACATACTATCATAAAACAGAACAAATATATCAGTGGAGTGAATTGAATATGATACTTTTTAACTAAGTAATTTGTAAGAAGTATTAAATGTTTTATTTTATTTATTTAATTCCCACCCCCACTCAGGCATAATAAAAATGGTTAAATCAAACTTAATGGACCTAAATTCCACCATCATATGTCACCTGCCAAAAGAAAAAAAAAAATACCAAAAATCAGGGAATTAACCGAATTTAATGAAATTTTCAGTGTTGATATATTAATGAATAAAAGATATAATGCACCAGTTATTTTATTTTAAAACTTTTACAATTTTCAGGTCAGTTAACTTTGAACCACGTATCATTGAGGCTTAACACAGATTCTCAAAGATACGTGGTTCAAAGTTAACTGATGTGAAAAAATGTAAAAGATTTTAAATAAAATAACTGGTGTATTACATCTTTTATTCATTAATATATCAAAACTGAAAATTTCATTAAATTTGGTTAATTTCCTGATTTTTAGTATTATTTTTCTTTCGGCGTGGTGATATACGATGGTGGAATTTAGGTCAGTTAAGTTCGATTTAACCCAAAGAAATGTTATTTTTACACCACACAGAGGGTGTTTTTTTATTTTATTTTTGCTATTTCCTAATAATGTATGTTTATTTCTAGTGATGAGGACATGCAAAGTGTAGCTAGTTTGATGAGCATTGGAAGAACAGATGTTGGAAATCTTGCAGACCTTGTTGAAGATGAAGAAGAAAATGAGAATTTTGATATAAACTCTAAATTCTTGGAAGTTTCTGCAAAATTAAGTCAGTTGGAAGTTGGTTCAAAAAATCAAAATGATTTATGTGAGTATTTCTTATATATATATATATGTATTTGTTTTTCATTAAAAGAATTCAGTCACAATGAAAATAGCTGAATTATAAATCTGCATATAATTCCTATAACACTATCCCACTAGTGAAACATGCCAATCTGATTTTCTGTAATGCTTACTTTTACTGAAATCTGCATGTAAGAAAGTTCATTTTACCTTAAGAAACTTTTATTTTTCTAATCTAATTATTATATTGTTAATTATTATATTGATAAAGGGAGTCCATCGCCTTTTCACTAGTGCTAGAACAAGGAGATTGTTTTGTAGCATCGGAGGTGAATGGTCACACCTACCATCAGCTCCTTACTTTACCGCATTGATCCCTGTGCTACTCATACGCTGAGTTGGCAAGGGCCAGTATCAAACCAGGAACCTTGTGGTCCCTAGGCAGATGCTCTACTGAATTAGCTAAACAGGCTCTATGGGAGTAAATCAAAAGGGATAGCTAAATAATATTGATAATGATATCCGAAGGTAATCCCAAACATAAAATCTCCAAAAGTATTTAGAAATCACAGAAACGTTTGTTTATTGTCAATGATGTTTACACAATTTTAAAGTTTCAACATGTATCTATATTTCTACTTAATCACCATTTTAGTCAATGGATTTTTGTAGGCACTGTTGCAGTTTTTATATGCCCATGTCATACCAGCTCACTGTCATGGCATTGAGGAAGTGTTAAAACTCATTGTTGCTGCAAACTCCCTACACCAGTTGCAGACGTTTTTGACATCCATGCACAACTCGCCGTACACTTCTGTTAAATGTCAATGAATTTCACCAAGGTTTAATGCCTTTTGTGTTAAATAACTGAATAAGTGTGTGAACTTCTCACACTTAGTGGTAACCTCAATTAAGAGCTCAGTCTGAAACAACTGCCAATCCAAAACTGAGCAAGACGTGCACAGGTGCATGCATGCTGAGCACAATAGTTTTGACGCATTAACTTTTTCCCT
Source organism: Doryteuthis pealeii (assembly GCA_023376005.1). NCBI lineage: Eukaryota > Metazoa > Mollusca > Cephalopoda > Myopsida > Loliginidae > Doryteuthis > Doryteuthis pealeii. Next base: position 31,888,802 of record CM042179.1, on the reverse strand, counting down.
GCATGCTGAGCGCATTGGAGACCTTTCTCCTCGGATTACCTTTCGTATATGACAATAACATTAATTTGATTCAGCAAATCCATTCATAGAGAAGGACAGTATTTGAAAATAGTCTGCAGAATTAAAGGGAGAAGTAGATTTCTTTCATCTCTGTGGTTAGAATTTTCAACATCAAAAGTAGACATATTATTGGCCTATAGTTGCTGGAGATGGTTCCCTTTTGGTGGTCTTTCTGGATCATGGTAGTTTTTCCTTTTGTCATCCATTTGGGTATGTTTACTTGTTGTAGGAATTTACACAGTTGTCTGGCCACACTCTCATTCAAGAGCTCTATCAGAAATGACTAGGTACATGCACAACAAACACAGCAGTGTTGCCAATAGCTGCATTAACTGTTTTACTGCGTCCCCAGTTCTTTGGTGACCTTACTTTTGGGGTTACCCTTGTATATGATGATAATATTAAAGATAATTATATATTGGTGTTAGTTTTTAGCTTTGGAGTAAATATTAAATAAATGCCATTGACTTCATGTCCACACTACTCTAACTTAGATATATAAGCTCTATCAATGATGTTAAGCACTCTTTACTTATAAATATAGCAAACTATATTATCAATACTAGCAAATATATGCACCCTCCGGGTGCAAGTATTTAAGTTTTAATATAATAAAATATCATATTACATTAGAAAGGCTAATGAAACTGAATAAGAATGCAGATAAAAAGATTTGGAACAGAGGGGGTATGATTGAAAAACAGAACAACTTTGAAACTAACTCTTCCATCATTTTCCATTACTCCCGTCTTTCATTATTTTTCATTTCATAATTTTCCTAATTTAATTATTTAGTTAAATTAGGAAGTAAAGAATAAAATTACAGTTATTTCTTCTTGTTAATGGATTTCTTTTAAGATTTATCCCCAAGATTTTTGCTCATATTCAATAAGATAAAACTAAACAATTAGAAATCAATAATACTAAGCATATATTTATTAAAATCAATTTTTTAAGATCAATATGCAAATTAGACTTCCCGTTCACACTGTAATCCGCTATTTTGTTGTATAGATAAATACAATTGCATGTTATTAGTATGTAGATATGGTCAACAGTATTAATGATGTAAAACAATTTTATTGATAATTAAGGTTTAAATAGAAATAAAATCATGGAGAATGTGATGTAAATAACTGAGGGAATTGTGACTTGTATAGTAATATAGTTTCGGTTACAGACAGACAAACCCACAATCTCCATTATAATAAGATTAATAACTTATATGTATAAAACTTATATGATAATATATTATCAATATTAATAACTTATATGTATAAAACTTATATGTATAAATATATTATCAATATTAATAACTTATATGTATAAAACTTATATGTATATATAACTTATATGTATAAAACAAAAAAAAAAACTTTAAAAACAAAATATTCAGAGGATGTATATTTTTATATATGATGAGATGCCAAAGTTTCAGGTTTTTTTTTTTGTAAAAACATTTTTAGGGTGATTAATAGCAGATGTTAAAATGCTTCATAGGAAAAATATTTTTAAATTAAAAAAATCTTAGTGTTCTATTACCGTTTATAACACAGAGAGCAGAAATAGTATAAATCTGTTAAAAAACAAAAAAATAGTTTAGCGTTAATATTTAAGATACTTTTTATACTCCCTAATAATTGATGTTTATGAACATTTATCAATTAATAACTTGTAAATTTCAGCTCCTGGCTACCAGATGTACCCCGAAGAAAAAGGCTTGAACCCTTTTGACGATTCTGGTAGTTTACAGAACCCCTTTGAAGATGACTTGAATGAGTCTTTTGATTCAACCAATCCATTTTTAGAAAGGGACAGTACTGAAAATGCCTCTATGGATGCTTCTAGTATAAATCCATTTGAAGATGTTGACAAGCATGTTGTGGAAGAATCTCCATTCTCTTCCCGTAAAGCCTTTCCGGAAGTACCAAAATCTAAGGGTAAACATAACAAATCAGAGACCCTTCCTGCTGCTTTCAGGAACAAGAACAACTCTAACCAATTTCCCAAGTTTTCATCAGATGCTGAATCTCTTCAACGTCCACACTATGAAGGTACCCCACCTACCACACCTCCAAATGAAAAACGCGTTGTTAGAGCCATTACGCCTCCTCCTGTAGTATCAGCTCAAAGGTAAAAATATTTTTTTATTTAAAAAAAAAAAAAAAAAAAAAAAAAAAAATTAAATTTCTAAAAATGTTCTTGACTGTTTTAATTGTTGATCAATAAAATCTGTATGACATTTTGTATCTCGTCTGGGGCTGTAGAATACATCGACTGCACCTATACAGAGGGGTAAGACCCCTCCCCTGGAAAAAGGGGCCACTTGTTGGCCGTGGGTGGCAACCCGTGATGCTTAAGTGTTGTATACTCTCTTATCTACTTCTGATCATCTTTGGTATATGTTCTTCTTCTAGCGCCTGGACTTCGTCTTGGGGATTTCATGTTTGGTCTTCCATTGGGGATTTCTCATCTATCATAACCCCTGGGTCATTGGTAGTTTTTAGATAATAACCAAGACTTCAATTTGCTTTAGATCATATTTTATTCCGAAATCCCCACCAGACTGTGCAGATTGAGTCGGCAGTGCTCTTAATGCGACTTACTCACTCTGTGGTTTTGGCCAATACTAACTCTTTCTAATCTAAACCGGAAGAGGGCCTTCTCCACAGATTCTAACGGTATCCATCGGAAAGAACATCAAGGTGTCACTCAATCCTCTATGACATCGTCCTCAAGGCCGCCAGTTGTAACTTATAACAGCCATTTTGGTTTCTACACTAACTGTACATAAGTGTTAGGCTACTAACAATTATGTAACATAAGGACAGAACCCTGATTGATGAGTCTGTGACATGCAACACTCCACTTAGATCTTTACTTAGGTTAGACAGGCAGTCGGAGAGGTCCACTCTGGTCACATCAAACCCTAGCACTTATGATTGCCCCAACCCTATTGCCCTTATGGCAAGCCCCAGCCCTTATCATATGTGTGCTAGAAGGTGATGGCTGAGGGTCTTCATGTCCTGGGAATGACGTTAAACTTTATCTGATGGTGAGGCTCCATTTCTGGAGGTTTGGGGAATGTGGAGCACACCTTCATCACCATTGACCTGGAGTGGTAGTACCTGTTAGGGTACGATCTATGGGTTAAATAGAACAAAATGTGTTTAAAACAAATTTAGTAACCTTTAAGAATGAAGGTTGCCAACCATATGGTCAAGGGCAGATCACTCTGTTCAGCCTAGACACAGAGGCAGATCATTCTATTCTAATTATACATAGGGTTGTTCTGGTGTATTTTCTGCAGATATTCTTTCTCAGGGAGCAATGCTTGTATCTCTTCATCAATCTCATCAAATTAGTCTTAATATTTGCATGTGAAACGTCTGAAATGTTCAAATCACCTTTTGAATAATGCTTACCGTTTTTCTATGAAAATATTTTTTCACAAAGAAAAAAATAAACGAAAACTTCAAATACTAGAAGCTTTATACATAAAACAATATAAACCATCCTTAAACAAAATTAATTTCCAATGCAGTACTCACATTTTGAAATGCCTATAGCACCTTTCCCATCAATTTTCCTCCTTCCAGCCTCCACATCCATTAATATAATTTGAAAAACTGGAACACATCACCTCTGATGATGGCATCGAGGTGCTGAAAGTACTTGGGACATGAACTTTGGTGGACTAATCCAGGAATTCCACCCAAATATTAAAAAGTTGGCCAGAAAACTTGAAATATAAGTTATTTAAAAAAATGTTTTTAGAATCTAATAATGTCATTTTAAACTTAACATCATGCTGCTCATATTTGAAATGAATTTTAATTTATCATAGCAGAATAAATCAGAAAGTTTTGAAATAAAATAACTGACACATTATAAAATTCATTCATTGATAAATCAATATTGAAAATTTCATTGAAATCGGATAATTCCCTGCTTTTTGGAAAAACTTTTTTCAATCGCAAGTATTACATTTATCTTATAAACATGGATTTTACTCCATCTTTAACAGCGTTTACAGTTCTATGTGATCAAAATTGACTTAAAAATCATTTTAAATGTATTAAAAATAAATTACATGTGCAATATTATTTTGCTTTTTTTACTGATCCTTTTCAACTGAGACAAAAATATGACCTTAAATAATCGATTTAATTAATTTTAATTCATTTTTAAAATGAAAAGCAGACGAATATTTGGGTATCCCTAGGTTATAGTCATTTTAAAATGTATACATGTATAGCTTTTCAGCTATTTAAAATGTTTCTATGTCATGAAATACAAACATCAAAACTTAAATAAAACATTAAAATTTAGATTAAAAAATTTGATTTAATAATTTAAAATGCACATATAATTGTGAATCTTTTTCTAAATGTTTGTTGGAACTTTTATTATTTCGTCTCGTGTTTTTCTCCTCTTTAATAGATGGTATTTTTTGTTCTCAAACCAAAATATCTTAAATGACATTCTTATGCACACCCTAAAAGAGGTTTCCTAAAAATATATTCTATTGCATTTTGTCTTTGTGATTTGCAGTATTTTTTAATCATATTAATTAAAAAGAGAAACAAAAAGATATTGTGTACAAATTTACATTAAACATTAAACAATATACATATACAATTGCAACTTTACTAAGCAAATATTCCAAATTATCAATGTGCAAATATAGAATACTTAGAAATACTAGCAAGAATACATGCCCTCCACAGTGCATAAGTATTTAAGTTTTAATGTAAGGAAATATATTAGGAAGACTTATGAAATTATATAAGAATCATATAAATTATAAAAGAACTGTAAAAAGATTACACTTATTTTAATTATATTTTAATTGGATTCTATATAAAATCATTCATAGGATTGATTTTAATACATTAGAGAATAAAACAATAATATTAAAGATCAATATCACCAAGTAATTATTTATCAAACCTGTTTTTGTTTAAAACCAGTATGCAAAATAACCACACCATATATTCTAAAAACCTTAATTTCTTAGTGATATATAAGACACATTGCAGGATTTCAAACACACTAATAACATGAGCTGTTTTGAGGCTAATTGAACTCAGATTTTCATAGAGACATCGTTGATAAGTAAGATTTATTCTATATATTAATGATTTTGATGATAAATTAAATACTCATTGATAAACTTAGGCAATTCCTGGGGGTATTGTGATGTAAGCAATGATGGTGTTTTTGTTACAGACAAATGCTGAATCTCCATTATAATAAGATATTTGGTTATTATTCATTAGTTTTTAGTCAGCTGGGTAGTGAGGAAGTCTATCCCCTTTTGCTGAGGTGGAGCAACCCCACTTTACCACAACAGATAAGATTACTCAATCTGTGCTGCTCATGTACTGAGTTGGCAAGGACTGTTATTGAACCCGGAACCTTGCAATTCCAAGGCGGGTGCTATACTGACTGAGCTAAACCGGCTCCCTATTATTATACGTTAAACTAATAAAATTCTGTACTACATTTCTCCTTGTGCTAAACCAAGTGAGAAAGGGATAGACTCCCTTGCTGTCTATGACTGATACTGACTTTAGGCCACCCCGATGACTTTATTCTGATATCTGGACAATTTCACCCTGATAGTGAGGTCAGTTTATCTCTATTCATTAGATCTGGCCATTGACCACAAGAGTCAAAATATGACATAATTTCCCTTTTTTGTTTTATTAGTAACCTTAAACAATAGTTTGCTTGTTTTTATCATTCACTTGCATTTCAGATTATAAATTCATTTCTCTTTATATTGTTGCATAGCGCCTTCTTCACTGGCACTAAATAATTATAATGTTGCATACCTCTTTCTTTCTTCTATATCTGGTCGTATTTCCTTCTGGCCGGCTTTGCTTCTGATCGTCTTTGGTATTTCTTCTATCATCTTGACTTAGTCTGGAATCTTCTAAGGTCTGGACTTCTCTTGGGGACTTCGGGGTCTGGTCTTCTATTGCTATGTTCCTGCTGGCTGGTCGTCCTGGATTCATTTCTTAGTCTTATTACCAAGACATTCATCAACCACAAGAACATATTACTTATACAAACTTTTATTTCCTTAACTATACATTTCATGTAACTAAATATCTGACTAACATAGCGTGCATGAGTTCCAGTTTTAGGTAGGACCTAAAATGGCCGACTTCTCTGCCTAACGTCTAACTGCAAACTGGGGACTCTGAAAAAGGTCCCACGTGTCTTCACATATTTGGCGGGCTTCTGTAATTTTCCATGGAAGGACCCGGCCATGATATGAAAAGGGTCACCCCCTCAGAATTACAGGGGACTGACAATCTTATGCAACCGCATAGATTATGTAACAATATGTCAACAATCCAATCACAGGTCAATGTTGCATGAATACCTAAACATGTTTGGCATGAATACCTAAACATGTTTGACATGAATACCTAAACATGTTTGGCATGAATACCTAAACATGTTTGGCATGAATATCTAAACATGTTTTGAATACCTAAACATGTTTGGCATGAATACCTAAACATGCATGGCATGAATATCTAAACATGTTTGACATGAATACCTAAATATGTTTGGCATGAATATCTAAACATGTTTGGCATGAATACCTAAACATGTTTGGCATGAATACCTAAACATGTTGGCATGAATACCTAAACATGTTTGGCATGAATATCTAAACATGCATGAATATCTAAACATGTTTGGCATGAATACCTAAACATGTTTGCATGAATACCTAAACATGTTTGCATGATACCTAAACACATGTTTGGCATGAATATCTAAACACATGTTTGGCATGAATACCTAAACATGTTTGGCATGAATACCTAAATATGTTTGGCCTGGTTCTTAATACATTTTCACTCTAAACAAATTACTGTTGTTTTTCAAGCACCATTCTTTTTTCTCAGAAATACATGGTTTTATGAAAACACCACTACCACAGAGATGCTGATAGGTGTGAGTCCTGTGTCTTTGACACAGAAAAATCTAAAAGGACTTAGAAAAATAGTATCTATGCATCCCAGAGTTTTCCTTTTTTCTTCCCTCACCATTTCAAGTTAACTGTAAATACATTTCAATAGTTTCTTAGAAATGAATTACACAGGATAGGTTACAAGGTAGACAGCTTTAGTTGGAACCCATAAATTTTCCCCTGGAGACTGATTCAAAGTAAATATGTGAATCCTAGGAAGCACAAAATCAAAAAGCTATCAGCATTACTGTACCACCAACACCACAAAAAAAAAAGAAAAAAAAAAAGAAGAAAGAACAAAACAAAATCCCTCTAATATTATACTTTAATCTACCACTTTCACTGGGAGATGGGATCATAGCTTTTTGATACATTGGCATATAAAACCATCTTTGTGAATAATAAAATGATATTTTAATTAACTCCACTTACTAACCACCATCTATCCTCTATTGGGGATTTGCTCAATAGGCCCATGGTGTCTTACAAAATAAAATTGAATTTTTAAATGTGTTTTTATAATTCTAAAATCTAAATTACTTTTTTCCCCATCATAAAGCTCATTTTGAAAACCTTGTTTGTAAATGTAATTTATTTTTAATACATTTTAAACTATTATTTTCGTTGAATTTTGCTCAAATATTTTGCAAACATGGCTGCTTCTTTTATGTATTTAGGGACTAAAAAAACATTATTTAGGATTTTAAGGCTTATAACACTTTCTTCTGTGAAATCAATAATAAAAAAACATTAAATACACTCATTACAGAAGAGATAATAACTTTTAAATGAAATATATTTTTCTTTTTGGTCTAAACACAGAAAAAAAGACATTCTAAAAATGTTGTTTACCAAAAAATTTGACCAGAAGAAAATGTCATGTGACCTCTCTTAGTATGGAAGGGTATCATGGATGAAAAACGATTATCAAAATCAGAGAATTGTTGGATTTTAATAAAATTTTCTGCGTTGACTTAATCAATAAATTCTTTTTTTAAAAAAATTACTGAATCGTTTATTCAAACTGATATAATGGAAATAAATCAAAATTCCTTAAAATAAATATTACTCTTACGGACACTCGTACTAGCATCTAAAACAACAATTTATATACCTGATTTATAGATTTCATTTAAAATATAAATTGCTTAATGTTAAGTTTTAAATGTCATATTTTTAGATTCTAAAAACAAATATTTATTTAATAACTACTTTACTTTATTCTTGTTATCTAATAGTTTTTGGAAGAAACTCTGTTGAAAATTTAGACCCCACCCTTTTAAACAGAACAAATATCGATGTATAATTTTTTTCTTATATAATATAATAGGCAATTAAATAATTATCGAAAAGAGTAAAAAAAAAAAAAAAAAAAGTTTTTATTTTTTTACATTTAATTTTCTGATTTTTGGTACTTATTTTCTACCAGAATCGCACCCTTAAAAGTTTTTTTTCTTCTGTTCACACCTTTGGTCTATTGTCTTTACATTTATACTGTAATTAGTTCTGAAATTATATAACCCCACCGATATTTTGCGCCCCAAAAATAAGGGGTGAGGGTCAAAGTTAAGTGACCTGAAAAAAAAATCAGAAAATTTTGGAATAGAATAACTGATGCATTATAAAATTCATTCATTGATAAATCAACACTGAAAATTTCATTAGAATTGGATAATTTCCTGATTTTTGGATTTTAATAAAATTTTCTACGTTGACTTATTAATCAATAAATTCTTCTTTTTTTTTTTTCAATTGGTGGGGAGGGGGAGTAAATTTATTTTGTAAAATACGGCTGTGACATCATATTTGGCAGTATCTAATATATGCAGTAATATTTTTTTGAATTTTTTTTTTTGTTTTTCAGTAAAAATATGACAAAATCTTCAAAGACCTGCTCTGAAAATCAAGGAAAATCTTTGGATCTTTCTGATGCATTACAGGTAGATAAAAAAAAAGATATTTTCCTATTTGTTTTAACAGAATTACAATTAAGGTAAATAGTTTATTATAGAATTTTATTACAGCAATTCTTTTTAAAGAAATTACTTAAATTGTATAAATTGCTCATGAACTATTTTAATTAGTATTATTTGGATTATTTGGACTATTGTCTCATCTTCATTGTACAACGTTTCGGCCGATGTATCCTCTGGTCTTCTTCAGGTATTTCTTGTCGGACTCAGGATCTTTCTTGGACTCGGGAACCTTCTTTTCAAACTCAGGAACCTTCTTGTTGTAATTGTACCTAACCCTTTATTCAGTCCACAGAGGTATCTTGTTCTCATTCCACTAAGCATAGTTCGGGTACAGATATTAAGTTGTGTTAATTATTATTCTATATATATAGAATAATAATTAACAGAGCATTGTACAGATAACAATGAATATTCTGAATATTCCAAATAATACTAATCAAGCCTCATCTCAAAAATTCAGAGAAACTATTTTAATATATTAACATTTTGATTTACTTATTTGAGATAAATCTGAATATGATAATTAAATCAACTCTTAACAGAAATTTTCCTATTTTTATGTGTAATTCATGTTGATGAGGCGTGATATGAATAATTATATTTCCTACTGTTGTCCTCATCTTTATTGTGTATAAATACAACTTTCAGACCATTGTAACCTCAGGCTCTGTTTAAGGTGTTTTTTTTTTTTTTAATTACCTTAAAATGTAATCTTGTCTGTATTTATGAGATGAGGCTTGATATGAATAATTATGATATTTTGGACTGTTATCCTCATCTTTATTGTGTATAAACACAACATTCTGGCCACTGTAATCTCAGGCTCTTTTTTGTCAATAAGTCTGGTGGCATTTATGCTGCTTGGAGTGCTGTTTAGCGAGCAGTAACGATTAACCTCTGAAGTTTTATTTGGATTCATGGGTAATCATCTGAAGATGACTTATTCTAAGATAATTAAAATAAATGAAAAACATCTTAAACAGAGCTTGAGGTTACAGTGGCCTGAACGTTGTTTATACACAATAAAGATGAGCTTGACAGTCTGAAGATTGCTTATTCTAAGGTAATTAAAATGATAAATAAAAAACACCTAAAAACAGAGCCTGAGGTTACAGTGGCCTAAATGTAGTGTTTATACGCAATAAAGATGAGGACAGCAGTCCGAAATATCAAAATTATTCACCTCCATTGTGTTGTGGACTGTAAATATAATTTTTCTCTGCTCAAAATAATCTTTGTCAACAGTGTATGAGAGGTAGGTAAAAAAATATAAGTGTTTCTCTGTATCAAAACAAGTTATCTATATATTAATACTCTTGTTCCTTAATATTCTGACCATTATCATCTTGCAACAACACCTTCCAGTTAAAAATAAGACTGTCAAAATTGTCCAAGATGAAATGCAAAAATGTAAATCTTGATTATCTGGTATCATTTATCGGCTGAATTCTTATTTCTCATGAGTGTCATCACCTCACCATTCCGTTTTTATTATAAAGAAAGAAAGGGAAGAAAAAATACATACTACACAGAAAAAATATAAGGAAGGAAGGAAAGAAAGAGTAGGGGAAAGATAGAGAGCAGGGGGTGGGTGGGTGAGTGCATGAAAGCAATAATGCTAATCTGTTTCAATCGAACATAATGAAAAGATGAAAAAGAAAGAAGAAAAAAAGTTAAATCAAGATTATACTTTTTACACATTGAACTATATTGTAATAGATCTTAAGCAAACATATCAAATGTAGTAATTAAATTATTATCATACTGTGGTATATCTACAGGTCCTGCTAGTATTGAATTATTTTGCAATAGGTCTTAAGTAAACATATCAAATGTAATAATTAAATTATTATCATACTGTGGTATATCTACAGGTCCTGCTAGTATTGAACTATTTTGCAATAGGTCTTAAGTAAATATATCAAGCATATAAAAATAAGAAATAAGTTTTTTTCTTTCTTCATAATAAAGTAATGTATTAAAGTTTGATGGAGTGGCCTGTGTCAGTATCAGAATTAATTAGATTATCATACTGTGGTATATCTACAGGTCCTGTTAGTCAAAATTATTATACTATTTAGCAATAGCTCTTAAGTAAACATAATAAAGATTGTAATAATTAGATTATCATACTGTGGTATATCTACAGGCCCTGTTAGTCAAAATTATTATACTATTTAGCAATAGCTCTTAAGTAAACATAATAAAGGTTGTAATAATTAGATTATCATACTGTGGTATATCTACAGGCCCTGTTAGTCAAAATTATTATACTATTTAGCAATAGCTCTTAAGTAAACATAATAAAGGTTGTAATAATTAGATTATCATACTGTGGTATATCTACAGGTCCTGTTAGTCAAGATTATTATACTATTTAGCAATATCTCTTAAGTAAACATAATAAAGGTTGTAATAATTAGATTATCATACTGTGGTATATCTACAGGCCCTGTTAGTCAAAATTATTATACTATTTAGCAATAGCTCTTAAGTAAACATAATAAAGGTTGTAATAATTAGATTATCATACTGTGGTATATCTACAGGTCCTGTTAGTCAAAATTATTATACAATTTAGCAATAGCTCTTAAGTAAACATAATAAAGGTTGTAATAATTAGATTATCATACTGTGGTATATCTATAGGTCCTGTTAGTCAAGATTATTTTACTATATCTACAGGTCCTGATAGTATTGAACTGTTTTGCAATATGTCTTAAGTAAACATATCACATGCATCAAAATTAGAAATAATATTTTATTTTAATATTTAGAATATGTCCTATTGCCAGTATCAGCCTTAATAATTAAATTATCATACTGTGGTATATCTACAGGTCCTGCTAGTAAATATAATTGTAGAGTAATGGGTTGATAGTGTGATGGATATGTAAATATTTTGAAGCACCAATGTTTCACACATATAGAATAAAACTTGAAAAGTTCTTATAGATTTGTTTTTTGTTTTTTTCATGTAAAGGGTCAACAAGTGGTGTACATGTCTGGGCTGCGAATTGAATTAAAAAAAAAATATTCCCACGGTTAAGTAGAGACGAGAATAAAACTGCACAATTTAAAAAATCTAACAATAAATTTCCATTATAAACTGGTATGATGATTATGATAATTTTCCATGGTAAACTGGGACGATATTAATATTACTAGCAAGAATATGCACCCTCCACCAGGCATAAGTATTTAAGTTTTAATATGAAATATATTAAATTAGAAAGACTAATGAAATTAAATAAGAAAACATATAAAAAGATGACACTTGTTTTGGATTATATTTTAATTGGTTTCTATATAAGATCATTCATAGGATTGATTTTAATACGTTGGAGAATAAAGCAATAATATTAGAGATCAATAACACCAAGTAATTATTTATTAAACCTGGTTTTGTTAAAACCAGTATGCAAATTAACCACACATTATATTATGTAAACCTTTATTTCTTAGTGATATATAAGACACATTGCAGGATTTTAAACTCACTAATAACATGGGCTGTTTTGAGGCAAACCTAACTCAGATTTTCGTTAAGATGTATTCTATTCTATGTATTAAGGATTTTTACTATAGTTTAAATACTCATTGATAAACTTACGCAATTCCTGAGGGTATTGTGATAAATAAAGATTTGGAGTAGCAAGGCACTAAGACTGAAGATTTCTGTTACAAGGTGAGTGACTAACATTTGCAACTCATTTGTTAGCATGTGGGGAGTTTAAGTGTTTGGTTTCTTGTATGAAAGGTTCAATTATATATACTAGCAAAATAAAAATAAAAAACACCCTCCGGGCGATGTAAAAATAATTTTTTGAAAGGTATTGCTTGAGGAGGTGGAAGTTAAAAATTAAACGTTGGAGAGTTTGAACCATAAATCATGAAATCATCAAATTTATTAAAGGAGTAAAAAAAAATAAAAACAATTTGAAATCGAAACTAAGTTCTATTAACTTTGAATATCTATTAAAATAAAACAAACTATTTATAAATATATGATACTGGGGATGTATCTATTAAAACTTGTTTTAAAAAACAATGAGGACTGTCTAATGTTGCATGTTCAAATTTTGAGTGTATTTATTCTATGTTATGACGATTTTGGGTAATATGACGTAAGCAGTGACAGTTTTTGTTACAGACAAAAACCGGAAGCGAATTTCCATTATGAATAGATTTACCAACCCTTCCACATGAGCAGGATGCAACACAAGGTCAATTTCTTAAACAGAGTTTAATAGGTTTGAATTCAGAGTTTTCCTTCTCTTAGACTGGTTACCTTGCCAAAGTTGAAGAGCCCAGTCTGCCCTACTATTTACCCATAGCTGGAGGGAGAGTAGTTGGATGCATACTTTTCTCAAGGGTATTAGTGTGATGTGAAATGCTAACAGTCTCATCCAGGATTTGAACTTGGATTGACGAGTCCATTTCCTATGACTCAAACCATTACATCATGCACCTTCAACTAAAGGTAGTGAACCTATCAACTACAACTAAGTAGAGTCAGTGGGGCAAGAGTTATCTCTAACAATAACCATTACACCACACACCTCCAACGAAAAAATGATCCATTATTGTATTTACCGCGTACCCCACTTGTACGGGTCAGGCACAAAGTCCCTATTAACGTGGACCACCCACAAGCCGAAGCTCATGGAATGGCAGGTGCAAAAATTGCGTCGATCCCGTCGGCATTCCCCTCAAGGGGGCGCCTCAGGCACTGGGCAATAAACCCAACCCTGCCCCTTTAAATCGAGGGGGCAGGTGTTGCCTGGGGGGATGGCCCCCTGGGATCGACGCTATTATTATAAACAACCCGGACCAGCGGCCGAAGCTCGCCGGACCCCCAGTCGAAACCGGGCTGGAAAACCTCTGGTATAATGATCCATTATACTCATCTTAAAACAAAGTTAAAGTTTAAATGTCTAAGTACAGATAACAATGAATGGGACAATATTCCGAATATTCCAATTATTATAAAAAAAAAAAAGGTTGTCGTTGGGCTGGCTTAGAATCAGTATCAACTAGGCAGCGAGGGAGTCTATTCCCTTTTCATTAGTGCTAGCCCAAGGAGATTGTTTTTCTGTCTGAGGTGGAGTGCTATACCTATCATCAGCTCCCCACTTTACTGCACAGATCCCTGTGCTACTCATATGCTGAGTTGATGGGGGTTGGTATGTCTAAATGTCTAAGTACAGATAAAAATGAATGAGGACAATATTCCGAATATTCCAATTATTATAAAAAAAAAAGGTTGTCGTTGGGCTGGCTTAGAATCAGTATCAACTAGGCAGCGAGGTAGTCTATTCCCTTTTCACTAGTGCTAGCCCAAGGAGATTGTTTTTCTGTCTGAGGTGGAGTGCCATACCTATCATCAGCTCCCCACTTTACTGCACAGATCCCTGTGCTACTCATATGCTGAGTTGATGGGGGTTGGTATCGAACCAGGAACCTTGTGGTTCCAAGGTGGATACTCTACTGACTGAGCTAAACTAGCCCTTTTTTTTTTGTTATATTATTTTATTATATTTTTTACATATTGAACTATTCCTTTGTTATGTTTTTAACATACAGATAAAATATGGAGGATTGAAATGATAATGCAAGACCGTGTTGTAAAATTAACAAGGTTTTATTTAACACTCCTTCTACCCTAAAAGTGACTTAACCAGTCCAAAAACGCTGCGTCCAAAACATAAACAAACACCAATCCACAAGTAACATGGCGGAGACCTCATTTTCGGCTTTGACAAATCAAAGGAGAGCAACTCTATATTTTTGTTAGGTCTCCCTAACACCCTCCAATGTTGGGTTTTTCTTCATTCACTTTCTGATTGCATAGAAGAAAGAACATTGCAACAAAAAATAATTTATTCTGTATATTATATTTGGTTCTGTGCTTCCTGGAAATATTCTTACAAGTATTTATTTTCATAGCTCCCAGAAAATTATATGATAATGAAATTTATTGTGTACAGTGCTCAGGTGCACCACAACTCATCAAAGTCTCATGTCAAGTACACAGAATAATGTATTAGTGTCAAGAACATGAACAGAATACAGTAATAATATGCATGATATGTGTGTGCGGAGAGGGTCATCAGGTATTGTGTCGGTGGATTACAGGAAGCATGGAGGCTTTGAAAGATTCAGTGTTTCGGCAGCCTACAACAGACACGGGAAGCTTATTCTATGCCTCCGCAATTCTGAGAGTGAAGAAATGTTTCCGACAGTCACGTGAGCAGTGCTGTTTTCTGACTTTGTTGGCATGCCCACGCGTGTTAGAAAGATGGAGATCAAAAAGGTGCTCAAGGTTGCTGTATATTTTAAAGTAAATGACAGAAGTGATTTATTTATCTATTTATTTCTTCTATATATCATATTTTCTATTTTATGTATCAAATTATATATAAATTATATGGATTTGAATTATGTACAAATATATAGGGCCAGTTTAGTTTAGTCAGTAGAGTGTCTGCTTTGGAATCACAAAGTTCCGGGTTTAGTACAGGCCCTCGCCAACTCAGCATACGAGTAGCACAGGGATATGTGCGGTAATGTGAGAAGCTGATCCTAGGTGTGGCGCTCCACCTCAGACACTAAAATAATCTTGGTATAGCTTGGTCTAGATATGCTGCTGTAAAGTGAGGAGATAATGCTAGGTGTGGCACTCAACCTCAGATGCTAAATAATATCCTTGGTCTAGCGCTAGTGAAAAAAGGGATAGACTCCCTCGTTGTCTGGCCGATACTGATGTTAGGCTACCCCACTGACTTTACTCATTTTACTTTTATCTATTTATTTATAATATTAAATGTGTATGAATTGCTTTATTTAAAATATGTAACTATGAAATTCAACTACATTATATTTAACTTATTTATAAATTTAGCATAGGTGAGCAAACTTTATTATTTACTAGAAACGGTTACCTGGCATTGCCTGGATAGAAGAGGAGATAAAAAGTTAGTCTCGCAGATCCATTGACTGTTTTGGTCTTCCATAATTGATTTGTTTATGTTTTAATCACGAACACTATCTATGACTTTCCATTCTCTTACTATTCAAATTTTAAAGTTATAATTTTTAAATATCTTCATGAATATAGATAAAATATTCATCATTTTTTAACAAAAAGCAAGCTCTGGTGATAGCAAATGTGTATATATATTTATTTTGTCATTAATTGTTTTATTTTAGTAGTTTCCTCCGGACATACATACATGTACACCAACTGCCCTTTATATATGTATAGATTTATATTTATGAAAAAATATATTTTAGGTTTATGGAAGTATTTTAAAAAAATGCTATTTCTTATTTTGTATTAATTTTTATATAAAAAAAAATTCCTTTAAAAATAGATTGTCCGATTTCTGTTTTGATAATTATTTTTCATCTAAATTAAAAAATTTTTTTTTTTTAAAAAAAAAAAAAAAAATTGAAATAGATCACTAAGTAGGCCTGTGCCTATTCTAGTAGATGTCAGGTTTGAATTCAGAGTTTTTCTTCTAGACTAGTTGCCCAACCAAGGTTAAAGAGCCCAGTCTGCCCTACTATTTATCGATAACTGCAGGGAGAATAGTTGGATTCATACCTTTCCCAAGGGTATTAGTGACATGTGAACTGTGGCTTTGTCTAGGAATTGAACTCAGGTCGATGAGTCCATCTAAACACTTGAACATTTGAAATGTGTGTATGGTTTTTGAAAGAATGAAAATAAAATATACATAAATTAATGACCAACTAATAATAAATATTGCTTTGATTAAATTGAATTTAACAGACTTAAATTCCACCATCGTATGTCACCCTGCCGAAAGAAAAAAAAATACCAAAAATCAGGGAATTAATAAAATTGAATGAAATTTTTAGTGATGATATATTAATGAATAAAAGATATAATGCATCAATTATTTTATTTAAAAACTTTACATTTTTTCAGCTCAGTTAACTTTGAACTACGTATATTTGAAAATCTGCGTTACGCCTCAAAGATATTTGGTTCAAAGTTAACTGAAGTGAAAAACTGTAAAGGTTTTTAAATAAAATAACTGGTGTGTTATATCTTTTGTTCATTAATATATCAACACTGAAAATTTCATTAAATTTGGTTATTTCCCAGATTTTTTTTTTTTTTTCTGGCTGGGTGAGATATGATGATGGAATTTAGGTCCATTAAGTTTGATTTAACTCATCTTTTTGATTTCCATATGTCTAACGCATGTGGGTATGCCTTCCAACCTGGGGAATCATTTATAATAGTTTGACAGTTGATCAAACAGGTGTTGAAGAACTTTTAAAGATCTTATTCAAATAATGTCATTGTTTTTGCACACCTATCATTCTGACATGTGTCACGAGAAGAATCACGATCATTTAGGGAAGAAAAAAACCCCAAAAACGTCTGTTTGATCAACAGTCAACCTATTAAAAATGATTTCTCAGGTTGGGTCATTACTATGATTGGACAATCAGGGAATATCTGAGGAAGGCCCGAGGATACAGCAGCCGAAACCTTGAGTTTATACATATCCCAATTAAGATTAGAACAACAGTCCAAAATATCAAAATTATTCACATCAAGCCTCATTTAAAAAATACAGACAAATAAAATAATATTTTGTTGTATATTTTGAAATGTGTATTTCTATATATTGTACTGATATTTTAAAATTGTTTTCCTTAATATAACTGGATTTTTCTTTTTTTTTTTTTTTTTTTTTTTTTTTTTTGTAGAAGGAACTTAGCCCTCCTGATCAAGGAAACTCTGCACTAGATTTGCTTGAATGGTGTAAGGAAATTACAAAGGGTTATAGAGGTGTAAGGGTTACAAATCTGACAACATCTTGGAGGAGTGGATTGGCATTTTGTGCCGTCATTCATCATTTTAGACCAGATTTAATGTAAGTATTCTGTTTACATAACAACTCTTAATATGTCTATCTATACTGTTTTCTTGATCATTTATTAGTTTATAAGAAAAAGTACGAGATTTTATTTATAAGAAAAAGTACGAGATTTTATTTTTAAGAAAACGTACAAGATTTTTTTTTATAAGAAAACGTACGAGATTTTGTTTATAAGAAAACGTACGAGATTTTGTTTATAAGAAAGGTAAATAAGGTAAATTATTTGAAAAATTAAAGGTAAATAAAAATTATTTGAAAAATTAAAGGTAAATAAGGTAAATTATTTGAAAAATTAAAGGTAAATATGGCATTTATTTGTCTGAATTTTTTAAATGAAGCTTCATATGCATTTGATTTTTTTTTTTTTTTTTTTTTTTTTCAGACTATTGTCATCATCTTTATTGTAATTTATAAAACACAACATTTTGGAGATTGTATTCTCCTAATAAGAATATCTAATGCCATTGGAATTTTATTCTTTGAATTTCCAAGGAATGCCAATAAACAATTTCCAAGGAATGCCAATAAACAATTAAAAAAAAAAAAAATATCATGACACTTCTTGGATTAGTGTGCAAAAACAATGATGTCATTATTTGAATGAGTTTCTTCAACACTTTGTTTGCTCAACAGTTAAACTATTCAAAATGATTTCCCAGATTGAATCATTGCTATGCTCAGACAAGGAACATCTGAAGGAGGCCAATATCACGATAAAGATGAGAGTAACAATTTAAAATTTCAAAATAAGGCATTTATATATTAACTAATGTTTCAAGACCTCTAATATCTATTCATTTTATTGTATATTTAATATATACGTTTTTAAACGCAAATGTTATAAAATATTCCGACTGCAGTTTCTTGCCGTAGCAATTCTTCAGGGAATTATTGCTTATTCCAGCCATCTACTTTTATTTGTATCCGGGATGTACCCATTCTTAAGTATGTGGGAGGTGCCACCTAACCTACAGTAGAGAATCATAAAGAGGGCACCTTCACATAAAGGAAACGAAAACCCCTGTATGCTGTGCTTACAAGAGAAGCTAAAAATAGCGAAATGCAGAGATCCAGAGATGATATTGAACTCGCGATCAGAGTTGATAAACAAGTATAGGCATTTGAACAAACATAAACTGTGCCAGGTAGGTTCAGGCAGTACGTAGGGTGGGTGGCACACCCACATACTTAAGAATGGGTACAACCCGGATACAAATAAATAATAATAAATAAGCAATAATTCCCTGAAGAATTGCTACGGCAAGAAACTGTAGTCGGAATATTTTATAACATTCGCTTTTAAAAACGTATATTTAGCTCTTTTTATTAAGCACTTTTTAAATCGGTTTTTATTAACCCAGAAGTAAGTTTGTTTGCTTCGTGGATTAGCAAAGATTTGTGATATATATATATATATATATATATATATATATATATATATATATTTACAAACTACTCCACATGAGTTTGTAAGTGGAGTTTAACAGGTTTGAGTTCAGAGTTTTCCTTCTAGCCTGATTATCTAACCACAGTTAAAGAACCCAGTCCATCATGCTATTTACCCATAGTTGGATGCATACCTTTCCCAAGGGTATTAATGCTATGTGAAATGCAAACAGCCTTATCCAGGATTTGAACTCGTGTTGCTTAGTCCATTTCCTATGATGGTAACCATGTGATATTTATATATAAGCATAAAAATAATAGATATTGGTATATCTTAAAATATGTATAATACAATTTACCTATAATCACACACATTGCAGTCATTCCTACCATCAGCAGTGGCTGAGCAGTCCATGACATGCAACACTCCACTTTGGCCCTTACTTAGACTAGACGGGCAGTCAGAGAGGGCCCCTTCCGATAAATCATTGGTCACATCAATCCCTAGCACCTATATGATTGTCCTGATCCTATTGCTTTTATGGCAAGCTCCAACCCTATTTATCATATATGCTAGAAGGTGATGGCTGAGAATCTTGGTATCCTGGGTATGATATTAAACTCTATCTGATGGTGAGATTCAAATTCTGATGATCTGGGGAATTGGAGCCCCCCTTCATCACCATTGCTGCCAGATCCACTCCGACCTGAAGTGGTAGTACCTGTTAGGACCCTATCTATGGGTTAAATAGAAGAAATGAGTTTAAAACAAATTGAGTACACATCAAGAATGAATTAGACAAAAACGTCTTTGGCATAAAATAACCAAACAAGGGTTGAACCCAAATAACCAACTTTACATTGTTGCATTTTAAGTTATTCAATTTTTTCTTCATTTTCAGTGATTTTCCTTCTCTTTCCCCCCATGACATAAAAGTCAACAGCAAAACGGTTTGTATTTATTTTATTTTAACCTATGTGAATTCTCTTAAATAGTGTCTCAAATATATTACAGGGTGATTGTATAGTAACTCCTTATTTTAAAAATCTTATTTATTTCTGAATCATTATTTTTACAAAAAAAATTAATATTATTTATTATATTCTTTTATATTATTTATTATATTCTTTTATATTATTCAATATATTCTTTTATAGCTCAGTCGGTAGAGCGTTCGGCTAGAAACCACAAGGTTCCTAGTTCGATACCGGTCCTCGCCAACTCAGCGTTATGAGTAGCACAGGCATCTGTGCGGTAAAGTAAGGAGCTGATGGTAGGTGTGGCGCTCCACCTCAGACGCCAAAAACAATCTCCTTGGTCTAGCGCTATTGAAAAGGGGATAGACTCCCTCGCTGACTGGCTGATACCGACTTTAGGCCGCCCCGTCGACTTTACTATTATTCTATTCAATATATTCTTTTATATATATATTCTTTATATATATTCTATATATTCAATATATTCTTTTATATTATTCAATATATTCTTTTATATTATTCAATATATTCATTCTTTTATATTATTCAATATATTCTTTTATATATTATATTCAATACATTCTTTTATATTATTTAATACATTCTTTTATATTATTTAATACATTCTTTAATACATTCTTTATATTATTCAATATATTCTTTTATATTATTTAATACATTTTTAATATCTAATTTATTTTTTAATATTAATTAATATATTCTTTAACATCATTTGATATATTCTTTAATACCATTTAATATATTCTTCTAGTATATCCTTTAATATTATCTAGTATATTCAATATATTCTTTGATATTATTTAACATTCTTTAATATATTCTTTGATATTCTTTGCGATATTATTCAAAATAACCCATAATTTTTTATAGAAAAATTTGTCTTTTAAATATTATTTAAAAAAGATATTTTTGGAGAAATTTGTATTTCTGAATATATTATTAATATTTAAACTTTCTTTTAAAGGCATTTGATGCTGCTGCTAAACTTGGGATTCCTCGATTAATTGAACCCTCTGATATGGTATTGTTAGCAGTTCCTGACAAGCTGTCTGTAATGACTTACCTGCATCAATTAAGGGCCTACTTTTGTGGCCAGATGCTAGAAATACAGCAAGTAGGACCCAGTGCCAGTGAGAGTACATATACTCTTGGAGAACAAAATGAAGAGGAAGATAGAATTATTTCTGAGGAAATGTATGGCAAGAAAGTCAGCAAAGTGGTGCCGGAAAATGTTCCATTACCAAATGCTAATCCTGATGGTGAGGAACAAAATGGTGAAGAAGGTTCCCATTCCAGGTCTCCTAGTGTCAAAGAAACCAGGATGATTTTTGAGAACTTATTAAATGCATCTCCCCAAAGCCCTACCTCCCCAACCGATTTCCCCCCTAGCAGAAGCAGGAGCAGGAGTAGGACACCACCAGAAAAACCTCCGGAAGAAACCCACGTAGACCAGCGAGAAGAATTTAATACAAAAATCTTGAATCATATTGCAAATTTTGAGAAAATTAACACTAGTCCAACTTCGCCTCGTCGTTCTAAGAAGCAAAAGCCAGCCCCACCACCCCCTACATTGGCAAAAGTATCCACTACCCCCCAGGAATGTGAAGCCCCAAAACCTACAACAAGAAAATCACTATCAAAATCACCTTCCCCAGTCACATCACCCCAAAAGGCTCCTGAGAAACCAACACATAATAAAGGAAGGGCTCCTGAAAGGCCTGTGATAATGACAAGGAAACAATTAATGAATCCATTTGATTCTGATGATGATGATGATAATAATGATAATGATGAGGAAGCATCTGCTCCAAAATTATCCTCACCAAGTCAAGAGGTGGTGAAGACGGAAGAAAATATGGAAGAACAGATAGCCAAGAAAGTTCCACCAGAACCAAGAAGAAGAATATCTATTCAAAAATCTCCATCACCTGTTGAACATAAGTAATGATATTTTTCTCTTTTCAAAACTCTTTCACTTAAATCGAACTTAATGGACCTAAATTCCACCATCGTATGTCACCCCGCCGACATCAGGGAATTAACCAAATTTAATTAAATTTTCATTGTTGATATATTAATGAATAAAAGATATAATGCACCAGTTATTTTATTTAAAGATGTTTACATTTTTTCACGTCAGTTAACTTTGAACCATGTATCTTTGAGGCATAATGCAGATTCTCAAAGATATGTGGTTCAAAGTTAACTGAGCTGAAAAAATGTAAAAGTTTTTAAATAAAATAACTGGTGTATT
Source organism: Doryteuthis pealeii (assembly GCA_023376005.1). Lineage (NCBI taxonomy): Eukaryota > Metazoa > Mollusca > Cephalopoda > Myopsida > Loliginidae > Doryteuthis > Doryteuthis pealeii. The sequence continues at coordinate 31,866,206 of CM042179.1, read as the reverse complement.
ATATCTTTTATTCATTTAATATATCAGCACTGAAAATTTCATTAAATTTGGTTTATTCCCTGATTTTTAGAATTTTTTTTTTCTTTTGGCAGGGTGACATATGATGGTGGAATTTAGACCATTTCAATATACAGCATTGACTAAACTATATCTATTGTTGATTGAATTATTTTTCTTTTGGCGGGGTGACATATGATGGTGGAATTTAGACCATTTCAATATACAGCATTGACTAAACTATATCTATTGTTGATTGAATTATTTTTCTTTTGGCGGGGTGACATATGATGGTGGAATTTAGACCATTTCAATATACAGCATTGACTAAACTATATCTATTGTTGATTGAATTATTTTTCTTTTGACGGGGTGACATATGATGGTGGAATTTAGACCATTTCAATATACAGCATTGACTAAACTATATCTATTGTTGATTGAATTATTTTCTGACTTTTACATATGAAATAATTAATGCCACTAAATGCTTAAATAAAAATTTAGTATATAGTTTAAGTAGATGTCTGTTTATCCCTATTCTATTTTGCTTATAAAAAGAATTGTTTTAATAATTGTGTGTTTATTTATATTTGCAGTGCAAACTCTATTACACAAGATGAAGCACAAAATAAAGAATTAGCTTCAACTAAAGAAATTTCAGAAAAAACAGATGATAGTATATCAAATCAACAAAAGGTAAGACTAGGATTTTTGCTTAGGTAAATTAAGAATTGGAGTTTACAAAGAAAGTTTTATACATTTTTTTATAAGAAAAATCAACTGATTATTTGACAAGTTATGAGAAATAGTTAATAAATGTGAAATCTTCTTGGTTAAACTATTGAAAACTATTTTATCCAAGTTTAGATTCAGTTTTATACTTTAAAAGAAAAGAAAAAAAGCATCTGTAATGTTAATGATTTTACAATTTGCAGTATTTTCTTTTTTAATCAGAATTTCTATTAGAAATTCACATATTGTTTATTTCTTTTCAAATCAAAGGGAAATAACTCCTGTTGTGACTGTTGGATGTTAAATGTTAAGTTTCAAATATATATATAAAAAAAAGGAAGCTTTTTAATTTGTGCCATATTTTAAAAGTAAAGCAATGAAACATTTGTATAAAACTGTTGGTAGTTGTTTGAAATTTCACATGTTAAAAAGTAATACTAATAGTTTTTCTAAATGATAATAAATTTGATAAGTCTTCTATTTGAAAATTTGATTATATTATTTGGTCATTTTTAATTTTGCTTTTAATTTGATAAAAACATCTTTATAAAAAAATCATTTGGCTTTGTAAATTTAAGTTCATTTTTTTTTGTTTGTTTAAAATTTCAACCTTATTAAATTTTGTAAAATTCTTATTGCTTTGCTTGTAAGAAAATGATATTTGCTCACTCCATATAAAACTTAATTCAATATTATTTTTAATTCTGCTTGTTATAAATAACTATAAATTATATCACATCTCCTTGCATTTGTTGTTGTTGTTTTTACATGTTATTATTATAATCGTTTTTATTTGGTTCTCTGTATGTTTTCATGTTTGTTCTTTTTTGAATATGTCTCTTGTGAATCCTTTTGTATGAAGTCAGTATATGTAAACTTGTTTCACCGCTTACTAAAATTATAGAAATGTTTAAGTCTCATACTCAGCATGCTAGTTTATAAAGGATTTATAATATATAGTTTTGCATGTTTTTTTTGTTTTACTAACATTTTGCACTGTGCATGCTTCCTTTTGCATAACATGATTTTCACTTTTTTTTTCTATGGAAAAAATTCTACTCACTGATATTTATAGAATGCATTAAATATAGAATTGGATACCAGCATGTACAAAGATTTAATTTAAAAAAGTTTTAAATAAATGTCAGGACTTAATATTACAAAGCCTATTTTGTTATTGTTTCATTTAGGGGAAAAAAAAAAGTTTTGTTTATCTTTAGGTGATAAAAAATAAAGATTGATTTTTATGGTATTATTTGGATTATTCAGACTATTGTCTTCATCTTCATTGTTATCTGTACAACGTTTCGGCTGATGTGCCCTCTGGCCTTCTTCAGGTATTTCCTGAGTCCAAGAAAGTTCGCACGTCTGACATGAAGTACTTGAAGGAGGCTGGAGGGCATATCGGCCGAAACATTGTATAGATAACAATGAAGATGAGGACAATAGTCCAAATAATACTAATTATAAAGCCTCATCTAAAAAATTCAGAGAAATATGATTTTTATGGGTTTTATACTTGATTGCCTGAAAGTGATCAGACAGCAGACTGATATTAAAATGTTAATAACTTGATTTTATAAAATTTCACAGTTGTTTATTGTATTAAAAAAAAAAAAAATTAAATTAAAAGGTAAAAATAAATCTGTCAAGTATATCATAGGAAACTTAGTATCTTTTTTTTAAAGAGGTGATTTTCTAACCGTTATAAACACTTGTCAACCACTATGTTCGTATATAAGGACTTTATGTCAAGAATGGCTAAGGATTTGTTTTCATGTTGGTGGCTATTTTATTAAGGAGTGAACCAGAGTTATGTGTGCATCGTTGATAGTACCTTGTAAGGGGATTATGGCTTTAGCTAGAAATTTGGCAATGTTAGCTAAAACCATATCCCCCTTACAAGGTACCCTCAATGATACACACAGAAGTCTTGTTCACTCCTTAATAAAATAGCCAACACCAACACTGAAAACAAATCCTTAGCCAGTCTTAACATCTTTATATACCAACATAGTGGTTGACAAAATTTGGCAATGTTAGCTAAAACCATATCCCCCTTACAAGGTACCCTCATGATACACACAGAAGTCTTGTTCACTCCTTAATAAAATAGCCAACACCAACACTGAAAACAAATCCTTAGCCAGTCTTAACATCTTTATATACCAACATAGTGGTTGACAAAATTTGGCAATGTTAGCTAAAACCATACCCTTACAAGGTACCCTCAATGATACACACAGAAGTCTTGTTCACTCCTTAATAAAATAGCCAACACCAACACTGAAAACAAATCCTTAGCCAGTCTTAACATCTTTATATACCAACATAGTGGTTGACAAAATTTGGCAATGTTAGCTAAAACCATATCCCCCTTACAAGGTACCTCAATGATACACACAGAAGTCTTGTTCACTCCTTAATAAAATAGCCAACACCAACACTGAAAACAAATCCTTAGCCAGTCTTAACATCTTTATATACCAACATAGTGGTTGACAAAATTTGGCAATGTTAGCTAAAACCATATCCCCCTTACAAGGTACCCTCAATGATACACACAGAAGTCTTGTTCACTCCTTAATAAAATAGCCAACACCAACACTGAAAACAAATCCTTAGCCAGTCTTAACATCTTTATATACCAACATAGTGGTTGACAAAATTTGGCAATGTTAGCTAAAACCATATCCCCCTTACAAGGTACCTCAATGATACACACAGAAGTCTTGTTCACTCCTTAATAAAATAGCCAACACCAACACTGAAAACAAATCCTTAGCCAGTCTTAACATCTTTATATACCAACATAGTGGTTGACAAAATTTGGCAATGTTAGCTAAAACCATATTCCCCTTACAAGGTACCCTCATGATACACACAGAAGTCTTGTTCACTCCTTAATAAAATAGCCAACACCAACACTGAAAACAAATCCTTAGCCAGTCTTAACATCTTTATATACCAACATAGTGGTTGACAAAATTTGGCAATGTTAGCTAAAACCATATCCCCCTTACAAGGTACCTCAATGATACACACAGAAGTCTTGTTCACTCCTTAATAAAATAGCCAACACCAACACTGAAAACAAATCCTTAGCCAGTCTTAACATCTTTATATACCAACATAGTGGTTGACAAAATTTGGCAATGTTAGCTAAAACCATATTCCCCTTACAAGGTACCCTCAATGATACACACAGAAGTCTTGTTCACTCCTTAATAAAATAGCCAACACCAACACTGAAAACAAATCCTTAGCCAGTCTTAACATCTTTATATACCAACATAGTGGTTGACAAAATTTGGCAATGTTAGCTAAAACCATATTCCCCTTACAAGGTACCCTCATGATACACACAGAAGTCTTGTTCACTCCTTAATAAAATAGCCAACACCAACACTGAAAACAAATCCTTAGCCAGTCTTAACATCTTTATATACCAACATAGTGGTTGACAAAATTTGGCAATGTTAGCTAAAACCATATCCCCCTTACAAGGTACCTCAATGATACACACAGAAGTCTTGTTCACTCCTTAATAAAATAGCCAACACCAACACTGAAAACAAATCCTTAGCCAGTCTTAACATCTTTATATACCAACATAGTGGTTGACAAAATTTGGCAATGTTAGCTAAAACCATATCCCCCTTACAAGGTACCTCAATGATACACACAGAAGTCTTGTTCACTCCTTAATAAAATAGCCAACACCAACACTGAAAACAAATCCTTAGCCAGTCTTAACATCTTTATATACCAACATAGTGGTTGACAAAATTTGGCAATGTTAGCTAAAACCATATCCCCTTACAAGGTACCCTCAATGATACACACAGAAGTCTTGTTCACTCCTTAATAAAATAGCCAACACCAACACTGAAAACAAATCCTTAGCCAGTCTTAACATCTTTATATACCAACATAGTGGTTGACAAAATTTGGCAATGTTAGCTAAAACCATATCCCCCTTACAAGGTACCTCAATGATACACACAGAAGTCTTGTTCACTCCTTAATAAAATAGCCAACACCAACACTGAAAACAAATCCTTAGCCAGTCTTAACATCTTTATATACCAACATAGTGGTTGACAAAATTTGGCAATGTTAGCTAAAACCATATCCCCTTACAAGGTACCTCAATGATACACACAGAAGTCTTGTTCACTCCTTAATAAAATAGCCAACACCAACACTGAAAACAAATCCTTAGCCAGTCTTAACATCTTTATATACCAACATAGTGGTTGACAAAATTTGGCAATGTTAGCTAAAACCATATCCCCTTACAAGGTACCCTCAATGATACACACAGAAGTCTTGTTCACTCCTTAATAAAATAGCCAACACCAACACTGAAAACAAATCCTTAGCCAGTCTTAACATCTTTATATACCAACATAGTGGTTGACAAAATTTGGCAATGTTAGCTAAAACCATATCCCCCTTACAAGGTACCTCAATGATACACACAGAAGTCTTGTTCACTCCTTAATAAAATAGCCAACACCAACACTGAAAACAAATCCTTAGCCAGTCTTAACATCTTTATATACCAACATAGTGGTTGACAAAATTTGGCAATGTTAGCTAAAACCATATCCCCCTTACAAGGTACCTCAATGATACACACAGAAGTCTTGTTCACTCCTTAATAAAATAGCCAACACCAACACTGAAAACAAATCCTTAGCCAGTCTTAACATCTTTATATACCAACATAGTGGTTGACAAAATTTGGCAATGTTAGCTAAAACCATATCCCCCTTACAAGGTACCCTCAATGATACACACAGAAGTCTTGTTCACTCCTTAATAAAATAGCCAACACCAACACTGAAAACAAATCCTTAGCCAGTCTTAACATCTTTATATACCAACATAGTGGTTGACAAAATTTGGCAATGTTAGCTAAAACCATATCCCCCTTACAAGGTACCTCAATGATACACACAGAAGTCTTGTTCACTCCTTAATAAAATAGCCAACACCAACACTGAAAACAAATCCTTAGCCAGTCTTAACATCTTTATATACCAACATAGTGGTTGACAAAATTTGGCAATGTTAGCTAAAACCATATCCCCCTTACAAGGTACCTCAATGATACACACAGAAGTCTTGTTCACTCCTTAATAAAATAGCCAACACCAACACTGAAAACAAATCCTTAGCCAGTCTTAACATCTTTATATACCAACATAGTGGTTGACAAAATTTGGCAATGTTAGCTAAAACCATATTCCCCTTACAAGGTACCCTCAATGATACACACAGAAGTCTTGTTCACTCCTTAATAAAATAGCCAACACCAACACTGAAAACAAATCCTTAGCCAGTCTTAACATCTTTATATACCAACATAGTGGTTGACAAAATTTGGCAATGTTAGCTAAAACCATATCCCCCTTACAAGGTACCCTCAATGATACACACAGAAGTCTTGTTCACTCCTTAATAAAATAGCCAACACCAACACTGAAAACAAATCCTTAGCCAGTCTTAACATCTTTATATACCAACATAGTGGTTGACAAAATTTGGCAATGTTAGCTAAAACCATATCCCCCTTACAAGGTACCCTCAATGATACACACAGAAGTCTTGTTCACTCCTTAATAAAATAGCCAACACCAACACTGAAAACAAATCCTTAGCCAGTCTTAACATCTTTATATACCAACATAGTGGTTGACAAAATTTGGCAATGTTAGCTAAAACCATATCCCCCTTACAAGGTACCTCAATGATACACACAGAAGTCTTGTTCACTCCTTAATAAAATAGCCAACACCAACACTGAAAACAAATCCTTAGCCAGTCTTAACATCTTTATATACCAACATAGTGGTTGACAAAATTTGGCAATGTTAGCTAAAACCATATCCCCTTACAAGGTACCTTCAATGATACACACAGAAGTCTTGTTCACTCCTTAATAAAATAGCCAACACCAACACTGAAAACAAATCCTTAGCCAGTCTTAACATCTTTATATACCAACATAGTGGTTGACAAAATTTGGCAATGTTAGCTAAAACCATATCCCCCTTACAAGGTACCTCAATGATACACACAGAAGTCTTGTTCACTCCTTAATAAAATAGCCAACACCAACACTGAAAACAAATCCTTAGCCAGTCTTAACATCTTTATATACCAACATAGTGGTTGACAAAATTTGGCAATGTTAGCTAAAACCATATCCCCCTTACAAGGTACCTTCAATGATACACACAGAAGTCTTGTTCACTCCTTAATAAAATAGCCAACACCAACACTGAAAACAAATCCTTAGCCAGTCTTAACATCTTTATATACCAACATAGTGGTTGACAAAATTTGGCAATGTTAGCTAAAACCATATCCCCCTTACAAGGTACCCTCAATGATACACACAGAAGTCTTGTTCACTCCTTAATAAAATAGCCAACACCAACACTGAAAACAAATCCTTAGCCAGTCTTAACATCTTTATATACCAACATAGTGGTTGACAAAATTTGGCAATGTTAGCTAAAACCATATCCCCCTTACAAGGTACCTTCAATGATACACACAGAAGTCTTGTTCACTCCTTAATAAAATAGCCAACACCAACACTGAAAACAAATCCTTAGCCAGTCTTAACATCTTTATATACCAACATAGTGGTTGACAAAATTTGGCAATGTTAGCTAAAACCATATCCCCCTTACAAGGTACCTCAATGATACACACAGAAGTCTTGTTCACTCCTTAATAAAATAGCCAACACCAACACTGAAAACAAATCCTTAGCCAGTCTTAACATCTTTATATACCAACATAGTGGTTGACAAAATACAGAAGTCTTGTTCACTCCTTAATTAAAATAGCCAACACCAACACTGAAAACAAATCCTTAGCCAGTCTTAACATCTTTATATACCAACATAGTGGTTGACAAAATTTGGCAATGTTAGCTAAAACCATATCCCCCTTACAAGGTACCCTCAATGATACACACAGAAGTCTTGTTCACTCCTTAATAAAATAGCCAACACCAACACTGAAAACAAATCCTTAGCCAGTCTTAACATCTTTATATACCAACATAGTGGTTGACAAAATTTGGCAATGTTAGCTAAAACCATATCCCCCTTACAAGGTACCCTCAGTGATACACACAGAAGTCTTGTTCACTCCTTAATAAAATAGCCAACACCAACACTGAAAACAAATCCTTAGCCAGTCTTAACATCTTTTATATACCAACATAGTGGTTGACAAAATTTGGCAATGTTAGCTAAAACCATATCCCCTTACAAGGTACCCTCAATGATACACACAGAAGTCTTGTTCACTCCTTAATAAAATAGCCAACACCAACACTGAAAACAAATCCTTAGCCAGTCTTAACATCTTTATATACCAACATAGTGGTTGACAAAATTTGGCAATGTTAGCTAAAACCATATCCCCTTACAAGGTACCTCAATGATACACACAGAAGTCTTGTTCACTCCTTAATAAAATAGCCAACACCAACACTGAAAACAAATCCTTAGCCAGTCTTAACATCTTTATATACCAACATAGTGGTTGACAAAATTTGGCAATGTTAGCTAAAACCATATTCCCCTTACAAGGTACCTTCAATGATACACACAGAAGTCTTGTTCACTCCTTAATAAAATAGCCAACACCAACACTGAAAACAAATCCTTAGCCAGTCTTAACATCTTTATATACCAACATAGTGGTTGACAAAATTTGGCAATGTTAGCTAAAACCATATCCCCTTACAAGGTACCTCAATGATACACACAGAAGTCTTGTTCACTCCTTAATAAAATAGCCAACACCAACACTGAAAACAAATCCTTAGCCAGTCTTAACATCTTTATATACCAACATAGTGGTTGACAAAATTTGGCAATGTTAGCTAAAACCATATCCCCCTTACAAGGTACCCTCATGATACACACAGAAGTCTTGTTCACTCCTTAATAAAATAGCCAACACCAACACTGAAAACAAATCCTTAGCCAGTCTTAACATCTTTATATACCAACATAGTGGTTGAAAAATTTGGCAATGTTAGCTAAAACCATATCCCCTTACAAGGTACCCTCAATGATACACACAGAAGTCTTGTTCACTCCTTAAAAAAATAGCCAACACCAACACTGAAAACAAATCCTTAGCCAGTCTTAACATCTTTATATACCAACATAGTGGTTGACAAAATTTGGCAATGTTAGCTAAAACCATATCCCCTTACAAGGTACCCTCAATGATACACACAGAAGTCTTGTTCACTCCTTAATAAAATAGCCAACACCAACACTGAAAACAAATCCTTAGCCAGTCTTAACATCTTTATATACCAACATAGTGGTTGACAAAATTTGGCAATGTTAGCTAAAACCATATCCCCTTACAAGGTACCTTCAATGATACACACAGAAGTCTTGTTCACTCCTTAATAAAATAGCCAACACCAACACTGAAAACAAATCCTTAGCCAGTCTTAACATCTTTATATACCAACATAGTGGTTGACAAAATTTGGCAATGTTAGCTAAAACCATATCCCCTTACAAGGTACCCTCAATGATACACACAGAAGTCTTGTTCACTCCTTAATAAAATAGCCAACACCAACACTGAAAACAAATCCTTAGCCAGTCTTAACATCTTTATATACCAACATAGTGGTTGACAAAATTTGGCAATGTTAGCTAAAACCATATCCCCCTTACAAGGTACCCTCAATGATACACACAGAAGTCTTGTTCACTCCTTAATAAAATAGCCAACACCAACACTGAAAACAAATCCTTAGCCAGTCTTAACATCTTTATATACCAACATAGTGGTTGACAAAATTTGGCAATGTTAGCTAAAACCATATCCCCTTACAAGGTACCCTCAATGATACACACAGAAGTCTTGTTCACTCCTTAATAAAATAGCCAACACCAACACTGAAAACAAATCCTTAGCCAGTCTTAACATCTTTATATACCAACATAGTGGTTGACAAAATTTGGCAATGTTAGCTAAAACCATATCCCCCTTACAAGGTACCCTCAATGATACACACAGAAGTCTTGTTCACTCCTTAATAAAATAGCCAACACCAACACTGAAAACAAATCCTTAGCCAGTCTTAACATCTTTATATACCAACATAGTGGTTGACAAAATTTGGCAATGTTAGCTAAAACCATATCCCCCTTACAAGGTACCCTCAATGATACACACAGAAGTCTTGTTCACTCCTTAATAAAATAGCCAACACCAACACTGAAAACAAATCCTTAGCCAGTCTTAACATCTTTATATACCAACATAGTGGTTGACAAAATTTGGCAATGTTAGCTAAAACCATATCCCCTTACAAGGTACCCTCAATGATACACACAGAAGTCTTGTTCACTCCTTAATAAAATAGCCAACACCAACACTGAAAACAAATCCTTAGCCAGTCTTAACATCTTTATATACCAACATAGTGGTTGACAAAATTTGGCAATGTTAGCTAAAACCATATCCCCCTTACAAGGTACCCTCAATGATACACACAGAAGTCTTGTTCACTCCTTAATAAAATAGCCAACACCAACACTGAAAACAAATCCTTAGCCAGTCTTAACATCTTTATATACCAACATAGTGGTTGACAAAATTTGGCAATGTTAGCTAAAACCATATCCCCCTTACAAGGTACCTCAATGATACACACAGAAGTCTTGTTCACTCCTTAATAAAATAGCCAACACCAACACTGAAAACAAATCCTTAGCCAGTCTTAACATCTTTATATACCAACATAGTGGTTGACAAAATTTGGCAATGTTAGCTAAAACCATATCCCTCTTACAAGGTACCCTCAATGATACATACAGAAGTCTTGTTCACTCCTTAATAAAATAGCCAACACCAACACTGAAAACAAATCCTTAGCCAGTCTTAACATCTTTATATACCAACATAGTGGTTGACAAAATTTGGCAATGTTAGCTAAAACCATATCCCTCTTACAAGGTACCCTCAATGATACATACAGAAGTCTTGTTCACTCCTTAATAAAATAGCCAACACCAACACTGAAAACAAATCCTTAGCCAGTCTTAACATCTTTATATACCAACATAGTGGTTGACAAAATTTGGCAATGTTAGCTAAAACCATATTCCCCTTACAAGGTACCTTCAATGATACACACAGAAGTCTTGTTCACTCCTTAATAAAATAGCCAACACCAACACTGAAAACAAATCCTTAGCCAGTCTTAACATCTTTATATACCAACATAGTGGTTGACAAAATTTGGCAATGTTAGCTAAAACCATATTCCCCTTACAAGGTACCTTCAATGATACACACAGAAGTCTTGTTCACTCCTTAATAAAATAGCCAACACCAACACTGAAAACAAATCCTTAGCCAGTCTTAACATCTTTATATACCAACATAGTGGTTGACAAAATTTGGCAATGTTAGCTAAAACCATATCCCCCTTACAAGGTACCCTCAATGATACACACAGAAGTCTTGTTCACTCCTTAATAAAATAGCCAACACCAACACTGAAAACAAATCCTTAGCCAGTCTTAACATCTTTATATACCAACATAGTGGTTGACAAAATTTGGCAATGTTAGCTAAAACCATATCCCCTTACAAGGTACCTCAATGATACACACAGAAGTCTTGTTCACTCCTTAATAAAATAGCCAACACCAACACTGAAAACAAATCCTTAGCCAGTCTTAACATCTTTATATACCAACATAGTGGTTGACAAAATTTGGCAATGTTAGCTAAAACCATATCCCCTTACAAGGTACCCTCAATGATACATACAGAAGTCTTGTTCACTCCTTAATAAAATAGCCAACACCAACACTGAAAACAAATCCTTAGCCAGTCTTAACATCTTTATATACCAACATAGTGGTTGACAAAATTTGGCAATGTTAGCTAAAACCATATCCCCTTACAAGGTACCTTCAATGATACACACAGAAGTCTTGTTCACTCCTTAATAAAATAGCCAACACCAACACTGAAAACAAATCCTTAGCCAGTCTTAACATCTTTATATACCAACATAGTGGTTGACAAAATTTGGCAATGTTAGCTAAAACCATATCCCCTTACAAGGTACCCTCAATGATACACACAGAAGTCTTGTTCACTCCTTAATAAAATAGCCAACACCAACACTGAAAACAAATCCTTAGCCAGTCTTAACATCTTTATATACCAACATAGTGGTTGACAAAATTTGGCAATGTTAGCTAAAACCATATCCCTCTTACAAGGTACCCTCAATGATACATACAGAAGTCTTGTTCACTCCTTAATAAAATAGCCAACACCAACACTGAAAACAAATCCTTAGCCAGTCTTAACATCTTTATATACCAACATAGTGGTTGACAAAATTTGGCAATGTTAGCTAAAACCATATCCCTCTTACAAGGTACCCTCAATGATACATACAGAAGTCTTGTTCACTCCTTAATAAAATAGCCAACACCAACACTGAAAACAAATCCTTAGCCAGTCTTAACATCTTTATATACCAACATAGTGGTTGACAAATATCTAAAATGGTTTTGGAAATCACCTCTTAAATATCATGACTTGTTGATTAAAGACATGAATAAGAAAATTAAATCTAAGTACAAATAGGACACAGTATGTATAAAATAGATGAAGAGTAAATAATTTTGATTTTTCAGACTGTTGTCCTCATATTTATTGTAGTATATGGGTTAAGAGTAAGGAAATGAATCCGACGGTATATGTATAGATAAAAGGGTATGAAAACCACACATAGTTTTTAAAATGAATATATTCTTTTTTATATCATTTTCATATTGACTATATTTCGATTTATAAAAAATCATCATTGGAGCATAATGATAATTAGGTCTGTTTTTATGCTCTGATGATGATTTTTTATAAATCGAAATATAGTCAATATGAAAATGATATAAAAAAGAATATATTCATTTTAACAATGTGTTCTTCATACCCTTTACTTATTGTAGTATGTTGAAAGGATAAATAAAGGAAAGAAAATGTTGAAGGGGTAAAAATGGTTTAATGAAATGCCAACATGTGTTTCGGCCAAGAGTTTGTCTATGTACACATTATATTTATTATTATTTTAAATATGAAATAAAATAATAATAATAGAAAAATACAAAATATTTAAGTATACAATTGTATATAAAAATCGTATTATAGTATGTATAAACAACATTTCGACCACTGTATTTTCTGAGGTGTTCCATGTGTATCCGAGCATAGTAATAACCCAAAATCATTTTTAGTAGTTTGACAGTTGATCAAATAGGTGTTAGTTTTTTTTTAAAATTTATTTTTTCTTTTCTAAATGATAGTGATTCTTTTCATAACACATGCCAGAATGATAAGCATGAAAAAACAATGACATCATTATGTGAATAAGAACTTCAAAAGTTCTTTGATGCTTTGTTTGAGCAACAGTCAAACTATTAAAAATGATTTCCCAGGTTGAGTCATTGCTATATTCCAATACACAGGGAACACCTGAGGAAGGCCGGAGGATACAGCAGCCGAAACATTGTGTTTTTAGTTACCACTGTAAAGATGAGGACAACAATCTGAAAAATCAAAGTTATTCACATCAAGCCTCATTTTAAAAAATACAGACAAGTAAGATGAAGAGTATATGGTTAAATTATACTTAACGGACCCAAATTCCACCATTGTATATCACCCTGCCAAAAGAAGAAAAATACCAAAAATCAGGGAATTAACCAAATTTAATGAAATTTTCAGTGTTGATATATTAATGAATAAAAGATATAACACACAAGTTATTTTATTTTAAAACTTTGACATTTTTTCAGCTCAGTTAACTTTGAACCATGTATCTTTGAGAATCTGTGTTATGCCGCAAAAATATGTGGTTCAAAGTTAACTGAGCTGAAAAAATGTCAAAGTTTTTAAGTAAAATAACCTGTGCATTATATCTTTTTTTCATTAATATATCAACACTGAACATTTCATTAAATTCGTTTTATTCCTTGATTTTTGGTATTTTTTTTCTTTTGGCGGGTTGACATATGATGGTGGAATTTAGGTCTGTTAAATTCGATTTAACCGAGTATATAAATTATTGATGAAAAGGAAATATACTATTATCATAACCCAAAATGCATACTCATTTATGTAGGAGTTTTATGTAAGAAAGGAGTATACATACTATATTTTATTTGTTTATAATGAATTTTTAAAAAATTGAATATGTATGATTATGACATGATGTTTATTTAGTGTGTGGGTGGGTGTGTGTGTGTGTGGGTGGGTGTGTGTGGCATAACAGCTATAGTCACAGAAAATGGACTTAACAAGTTCTAATCCTAGATCAAGTTGTTTGCATTTACTCTGTGCTAATGCCCTTGAGAAAGGTATGAATCCACCCCCCCCCAAGCTATGGAGCAGATTGGGCTCTTTAGCATTGGTAAAGCAACCGATTTTTTTGTAGCCAAGGGATTGGGTAGATATATACATATTTTTACACAAAAGCAATAGATTGATATTTGTAAAATAGTGTGTGTGTGTGTATATATATATATATATTATATATATATATATATTAGCATCTGATGAGTTGGGAGAGTTAGACACTTTGTCTAAGCTCCCTGAAATAGACTATAATGCTCAATCTCTAAGTCTTTTGTTATTTCTTACTATATATATATATATATATATATATATATATATATATATATATATATATATATATATATATATATATATATATATATATATATATATATATATATATATATATATATATATATATATATATATATATATATATATATATATATATATATATATATATATATATATATTTATAAAGGAAAAGGTGACTTACCGGTGAATTTGGTCACTATGGTTAGTAAGTGTGGAATTCAGAAGGGTAAGACAGCGATATAACAAATACAAAGTGCTCAATACTAAGTAGAGCAAATTTATTATAAAATGGGTACAAGAGGTAACCTACTCGAGTTTCACCATAAAGATCCTTCAGGGTTAAATCCACTGAATTAATCGAGACACCGATTAATAGCAGTCGATTTCACATTGCAATGAACACACACGTGAAATCGACTGCTATTAATCGTTGTCTCGATTAATTCAGTGGATTTAACCCTGAAGGATCTTTATGGTGAAACTCGAGTAGGTTACCTCTTGTACGCCAGTAATGTCATATTACCATTAATTTCTTCTATCATCAACACTGTATTTGAACAACACCACCTGGCTGAATCTATTGGCCAGAGCACCCTAATTACACTACCCACACCCAAGAAACCACCCAGTCCTCCACCTACCAACCTGTGAAGCATCTGAAAGACCCTGTCCATAGGAACAGTGCACTGCATCCATGACAAAATCAACCACCTCACAAGACATACCAGAATGGTTTCAAGTGGGGGGGTGCAGCTGTGCTAAAATTGAGTAGGCACAACACATTCCTTCGACCTTTGACATTATTAAAAGACGAAGGATCTTGAATGTAATTGAGGATGAGATGCAAATGGTCAGATTACAGCTGGCAGACACTAAATTAAAGGTTTGCATCAAGATAGCCTATACCACTGAATTTAATGGAAGTGCGTGGTGTAATGGTTAAAGTCATGGGAAATGGACTCGTCGTCCCTAATTCAAATCCTGGACGTGGTAATTGCATTTCACTTAGCTCTAATACCCTAGGGAAAAGTATGAATCCTACTCTCCCTCCAGCTATGGATAAATAGTAGGGCAGACTGGGCTCTTTAACCTTGGTTAGGCAACCGGTCTAGGAGAAGGAAAACTCTGAATTCAAACCTGTTGAACTCCGCTTAAATTGTCTCTGTGTCACATCCTGCTCGTGTGGAAGGGTTGGTAAATATATATACCACTGAATTTAGGACAACAATTGCCTCTCCACAGGGAGACTGTCTTCCTCCTATTCACGTGCTACCGCGTTGATGTCTTGTTGTCCGTACAAAGATGTTCTACATGACCCGATCCCCCTATCTCATTGCTAGGCACAAAATTGCTTGGTCAACTGCGAGCAGATCTCCAAAATGCAGGACTGGGAACCCGAAGATCTGGTAAGCGATGGGTGGGGGTGGGGAGAAGGATCCTCACAAAGGAAAAGAATCTGAGCGGCTTCAAATGAAGAATGACTGAATGATGTAGCGTGTTATAAACTATTATAGACTCAGAATACTATAAATCATCATCATCATCATCATCATCATAGCATATTTTATGTAGTAATGGTTGCCTTTAACATCTGAATTTAGAGAATATTTATGAAGCAAACATGTCTTCTAGGACATTTCTTTCTTAGTAGTTTTTTTGTTTTCTTCATTACAAAATGTTTGAGGAAATAGATTTGTATATAGATTTTGTACATAATTCATATGCATATAGTATATATAGTTATATATATATAATTTGTATATATAATTCATATGTAGATATGTGTGTATATATTTATATATATTTTATATATAGATTTGTTCTACATTTTCTCCACATATAGATTTTGTATATAGATTTACAAAACAAAAAAAAAAAAACAAAAAAAAACTGCTGTGTCACATTTGAAAATTAAAATTTCTTAAATACAAAGAATTAGATATATCTTCATTTTTATACATCATTTAATTAAATTGAATCATAACCATGTATCATAAACTATTCACCAAGTGCGAAAGAATTTGATATCCATTTAAATATGAAAAATCTTTTTGCTTATCTGATTTTTATAGAAATTAAGAAAATGTTTTTATTTTAGATAGTAACATTTTTCATTTTAATAGTAAACTGGTAAGTGTAACGTTGTGAAAGTCATACTAATACAATTTCAGTGGTTTGTATTTTTCTTTTCAAACATTATACCTGTTTTTCATAACCCTTTTTGCAAGTTAAGCCATTTGTCTGTGGTATTCCTCCAGACATGTTTCTTTCTTTTTTTTTTTTTTTTTTTTTTTTTTTTTTTGAAAAGTAAGAATTTTTTTCCTTCATTTATTATTTTCAAAATCATTTGTCACATAATTCCAGTGGAGTCCTTAACATTTGCTTTTTATAGAATAATTCTTTCTGAATAAGTTTCATTGGTTATAAAACAAAATTAACACAGATCTGATTTTCATTTGAATTCAACATTTCAAAAAAGTCTTTTCTAATGTCTTCACTGTGTGAATCTTTTTAAAAAGATAAATTGGTGGACGGCTTTTGAATTCTAAATATCTTCTCATACATGGAGGCTATTCTTTTTGTCATTTTCTACAAAGGTACAGAATTTTAAAGGAAACATCTCACAAGTCATTACATCTGATTATAAAGGAAAAAAGGAAAATGTATCTGACAATAGAATAAATCTTTTTGAATAAATTTCAATGGTTATAAAACAAAAGTAAACAGATCTGATTTTCATTTAAATTCAAGATTTTAATGTCTCTCTAAACGAAAATCTATCTGACAAGTTATTTCATCTGATTATTAAAAACAAAAACAAATTTGTCAGTTGAAATTTTAACTATTCAATATTTAAAAAAAATTAAAATGCAATTGTGAAAGAGTTTTGAAAATTAAGTTTTAATATACATGCTGAAATATTTTACTCATGGGGTGGGGATATTTCTTGATTCTTATAGATAAAAGTTTTATAGGGGGAGGAATATGACTTGATTCTTATAGATAAAGTTTTATAGGGGGAGAATATGATTTGATTCTTATAGATAAAAGTTTTATAGGGGGAGAATATGATTTGATTCTTATAGATAAAAGTTTTATAGGGGGAGAATATGATTTGATTCTTATAGATAAAAGTTTTATAGGGGGAGAATATGATTTGATTCTTATAGATAAAAGTTTTATAGGGGGAGAATATGATTTGATTCTTATAGATAAAAGTTTTATGGGGGAGAATATGATTTGATTCTTATAGATAAAAGTTTTATAGGGGGAGAATATGATTTGATTCTTATAGATAAAAGTAATCTTTTTTAATTCTGTACCATCTTTGTCATCTAGTTGCATATAGAATGTTGATCAAACTGTGTTCCACTCATTTATTTTTGTGGCATATGATTATATCTGTGCATGTTAGAATGTAAGCATTGCATCACTGCTTATAGTTACAATTAAATAAAATTAATTTAATTATCTACCTAATCTTTTTTACTTATCAGCTGAATTAAGAACTAACTATTCACTAAAAATACCAATTTTACTGAAACAAAAATAATTTAAAATCTCGTTTTAAAAAACAACAAAACTATTTGAGATTAATAATCATAAAAAAATAAACGATTGTAAAATTTGTATATTTGGAAAAATGTTTAATCATTAATAAAAATGACTATGAATATTATGATTATTAGTCAACTAATTACTAAACCTTGCTTAGTTATTAGTCTTGTTAGATTCTATATTTTCTATCTGCCTCTTAAAAATGTTTAATCATTAATAAAAATGACTATGAATATTATGATTATTAGTCAACTAATTACTAAACCTTGCTTAGTTATTAGTCTTGTTAGATTCTATATTTTCTATCTGCCTCTTAAAAATGCTCCCAGCTTTCAGCTTTTATTCAGAAGTGTTCAAGTTTGTTCATAAAAGTAAAATGGAACAGTATTGAAATTTATATAACTTAAAAGTAAAAATATAATTTTAGATGTATAATTAAAACATCTACATGTACCACCAAAATTGTAATACCTTTTAAAAATGAGTAAAATCCAAATTGTAATTGAATATGCAGAAATTAAAATTGTAATTAAAAAAGTTTTGTAAAATCATACGTATAGAAGAATATTGGGCAAAACTTGCAAATTGTTGTCAAAATTAAAATGGAAAATTTTGACGATGATTTTCAACACATCAAACTAAATTTTGAAATTTAAAATTAATTTTAAAAATCCGATTCAAAATACTTGACTTTTTTTTTTTGGTAAGTCAGGTTAGTAATTGTTTTATTTCATTTATCTAACGAATCTTGAAATATTTTCTAAACTAAAATATTTATGTGCAGTTTAGAAAATATTTCAAGATTTGTTAAATAAATGAAATAAAACAATTACCAACCCCAGGTTAATAACTTGACTTACTAAAAAAAAGTTAAGTAGGGAAAAAAAATAAAAAAAGTAAATAAAAAAAAAAATAAAAAAAAGTAAATAAATAAAAAAAAATAAAAAAAGTAAATAATAAAAAAAAAAAAAAAAGAAATATTTTTTTTAAGTTAAAAAGAAAAGTTTGTGAGATTTTTATTTTTATTTTTTTACCATTTTTGAAGCAGATTTTTAAAATTAATTTTAATTTCAAAATTAAGTTGGGAAAATAGGTTTTATCAACATGTGTAAAAATATAAATTGTAGTTTAAAATCTTCAAAATGTTTTGAAAGGAAATGTTTAAAGTCTTGTTTTTTTTTTTTTTTAAATATTTCTTATTCAAGTTAAAATATATCCCAGGGATATTATTGTTTACAGATTTGATATTTTTTCCAAATTTATTTAGTCAATTACTTTCTTTCTCTATAAGCTAGGTAGACCCAATTTGTCAAAAAATCTGTGTTTTTACAAAACAAATTAAAAAAAATTTACCAAAAATCTGGCAATTATCCGATTTTAATGAAGTTTTCAGTGTTGATTTATAAAGGAATGAACTTGATAATGCATTAGTTATTTTTTGTATATTTGGTAAACTTTTTTCAATCAAGAGTGTTAAATTTATTTTGTAAACACGGATTTTAAGGCAACTCTGGTAGCCATCTTAAGATATCAAAATTGACTGAAAAAATAGTTTTAAATGTATTAAAAATAAATTACTTGTGTAATATTATTGTCTTTTTTTTCCTGATGCTCATTATGTTATTACTTTTCAACCTTAAATAAATGGTTTAATTCATTTTAATTAATTTTTAAAATAAAAAGCAGACGAAAAAATGGGTATGCTACTATAATCTGGGGGAAAAAAAAGAAATAAAAGTTGATTATAAACTTTTATAATCTGAATAATTGAAAAATAGTTAACAATGTTAAAATTTATTTGAATAAACTTGAACACTTCTGGTTATATATATTTAAAATGCTTGAAACAAAAACATAAAACTCTTATTCTCTGCTTCTTGCTCAGCAAATTTTCCTAAATTGCCTTTCTCCCTTCCCACTTTTTTTTCCATTTTTTTTTTTTTTTAATTCTAAAATATATTTTCTCGCAATAATTTTTGTCTGTGTTCAAAACTTTTTAGCCCAGAAAATCCCGCCATGATGAATTGAAAGAAAGAGCTAGAGTTTTGTTAGAACAGGCAAGAAGGGAGGCAACCCTTAAGGCAGCTAAAGAAAAAGAATCTAAAATTTCCACTACAGGAATCAATCAAAATGTATGCATTCTTTTTTTTTTTTTTTTTTTTTTTTTTTAATAAATTTTTTTATTAGCCCCCCACCCCTCAAAATCATTTAGAATAAAACATTTTTTTCTTAGCCTTTATATAAAAATCCTAATGATTTAGTTTAACTTTTCTATTCAAATTTTATTTTCAGTGTGAGAAAAAGTAGCGAAAGATTTTCAATATTCAATTACTTTTAGAATTTTTTATTCATTTTTTTTTCTCTCTCAAAATCATTTAAAATAAGACCTTTTTAGCTTAAGGAACATAGTTTTAAACATATATTTTCTTAGTCTCAGTGTGAGAAAAAGTAGCGAAAGATTTTCAATATTCAATTACTTTTAGAATTTTTAAATTTTTTCTCTCTCTCAAAATCATTTAAAATAAGACCTTTTTAGCTTAAGGAACATAGTTTTAAACATATATTTTTTTCTCTCTCTCTCAAAATCATTTAAAATAAGACCTTTTTAGCTTAAGGAACATAGTTTTAAACATATATTTTTTTTCTCTCTCTCAAAATCATTTAAAATAAGACCTTTTTAGCTTAAGGAACATAGTTTTAAACATATATTTTTTTTCTCTCTCTCAAAATCATTTAAAATAAGACCTTTTTAGCTTAAATTTTTTATTCAAATTTTAATTTCATGAAAAGTAGAGAAATATTTTTAATAGGATTTATTCAATTACTTTTAGAATATTGACAACACTGATTTCTTTTTGAATCTTAATTTTTTTGCAAATGGATTTTTCATTTTAATTGAATATGATATGATCATTATTCCACATCTATTTTTTGACTATTATTATTTTTATTTATTTATTTTTTTATTTTATTATCTCTCTATCATTTTTAGCTGATCTTTGCATTAAAATGTTGGAACTCTGAAAATAGCTATTAAAGAATACTAAACTTAGATTTATTTTATCTTAGAATTTCAGTTTATTTTGTATTGTGATAATTTTCCAAATTCTTTGTTAAAATCATTTAGGACTTTGTCAGTTTCTATAGCCCCCCCCTCCCTATCCAATGCACACCTGATTTTAAAAAACTGCAATGTTAAAACGATTTACTTTAAAGAAACAAAAAGTTGAGACATGTTTTACTTTTAACTAAGAATATATAGATTAAAAAAGTATTAAATTTAATTTTATTTCAATGTACAAAACATTACTTTTAGAAATTAATAGAAAATAAAGAATTTTAAATCTTAAATATTTATTCACAATTATTATCCCAGGCAGTTATTTATAGTATATTTTTACTTGCAAATTATTTACCTGTTTTTCTTTTTCTTTACCACAAGGGTTTACTAATAGGATTAGTAATTAATATGTATATATTATATATATATTATATATGATATATAATATTGTGTGTGTGTTTTATGATATAACCAACTAACTAGATCTATAGAGGTTGCCATTTATTGTTATCATTATTTCTATCTAATTTAATTTTGATTTTTATAGGTCTTTTTTTTCTTTCTTTTTTAAAAAGGTTTTGTGAGTAATTGATTTGAGTGTTATTTTGTTCATTCATTTTATTGATACTGGTGCACACCCGACAATTATTCCTGAAATTGTGTAGGGATGCGTTCATACCAGGCCAATACACTGAATCCTGTTCACAGCGCCATATTGAAGTAAGTAAGTCAGTCAGTCAGTCAACAATTGGTTTGGGCAATGTGACTGGCCAAGCACAACTGTCAGGACAACTGGTATTTATGGGAATTCAGAACAGTCCACCCATGCATTTGGGGGAGTCCATTCCCCGAGTCCTGATTGGCTGCTTGGTTTGTAGGATAATCTGAGGCTCCATAAATCCTGCCACTTTGTAGTGGTCTTTACGGCATCTCATAATCGTATTGAGTTACGAATGTGTGCCGTCTTGTCTTGCCAATTCGACGGTAATTGGACTTAGTATTCTATACATTTAAATTTTTTTCTTCACAATTTTAAGGTGCAACCCCCCAAATAATCAAACTATTTTAAATCAATATAAGATAGATATTTTATACTTATTTTTCTGGATACCATGTTTCATCTTTATATTTGTTTATGGTGTGTGTGTGTGTGGGGGGGGGAGGGGGGTCAAAGTATAAAACTTTGTCAGGCCTACTGTAAGTTGGTATAAGGTATAAAAATTTGAAACTTTTTGCCTTGCACAGTTCCAGGTTTCCCTTGTTTAGAACTTGTCATCATTATTACAGTAAGTGAAAACTATGGTTATTTTTTAATTTTTTATTTAAAAAAAATAATTTGATAGATTGATTTTAATGGCATGTCAACCCATATAAGATTATTTTATGCTCAGAGATTAGGGAATTGTGGGACCAAGTTACCTTTAAGCACCCCAGGGGTGATCTGGATTCAGAGGGATATGTTTCGATTTGCACTGTCAACATCCAGTTGTTTGTTAGGGGTTAGGGTTAGCAGTTAGTTTTATAATTAAAAAAAAAAAAAAAATCGTCTAAAAATCGTCTGTTAACAAAGAACCAGATGTTGATGGTGCAAAGCAAAACATGTCCTTCTGAATCCAGGTCGCCCCTGGGGTGCTTAAAGGTAACTTGGTCCAAATTGTGTTCATCATATGTTCATATTTACATCTTTTTGCGTAGTTGTATTTTAAGAGATTTTTTTTTTTTTTTGCACGCATATATCAAATAATTCTATTTATTTTGATTACAAAATTCTATAAACTTTTCTGAAATACCCTGTTGTTGTTGGCATCATTCTGAGCAGACCAATTTTTGAATGGCAGTCTCTGGTGCACTGATTGCACACAAACAGTGATACTTGCTGGGGCTGCTGTTGTCGCTCCTTTCTTTTGCCTATCTTTACTGTGGAGACTACTTTCCTCTCTGTTTCACTTTTTTAAAATTACTATTTAAAAGAATTACTTTTGCTATTTGATTGTTATTTAAAAAATAATTTTGCTATACAATAATATCTATGATTTAAATTTATGTCCCCGCCCTGTCGGCTGGGGCATTAGAATGCACCGACTGCACCTCTGCAGAGGGGTAAGACTCCCCCAATGGGGCCACCTGTTGGCCGTGGGTGGCGACCTGTGATGCTTAAGGATAGAGTCCAGGTGGATGAGCAGTTCATGACATGCAATACTCCACTTTGGCCCTATCTTGGGCTAGACGGGCGGTCGGAGAGGCCCCCTCCGATCAATCGGCTGGTTACGTCAAGCCCTAGCACCTATATGATTTTCCCAACCCTATTGCCCTTATGGCAAGCCCCAACCCCTTTTTATCATATGGGTGCTAGAAGGCGGTGGCTGCGGGTCTACATGTCCTGGGAATGCCATTAAACTCTATCTGATGGTGAGGTTCCAGTTTTGGAGGTTTGGGGAATGTGGAGCACCCCTTCATCACCATTGCTCCCTGGTCCAGTCTGACCCGGAGTGGTAGTACCTGTTCGGGTCCCATCTATGGGTTAAATAGAAAAATGTATTTATAAAAAAATTGTATTATCCATTAAGAATTGATTTATTTCAAAACTTTATCGGCATTAAATGACCCACTGAGGTTGATATGCCGTAAATATAAGACTGCGTTATTTTTTGTTTGGTCTGCTTGAGAGGTCTTAAATATTCCTTTAGTTTATTCTTTTAATTGTTTAAATAAATGGTATCGTAGTGTTCATTGAAATAAAATTTGTTTACAAAATGACGGCGGCCTAAAGTCTGTATCAACCAGTCAGCGAGGGAGTATATCCCCTTTTCAATAACGTTAGACCAATGAGATTGTTTTTAGCATCTGAGCTGGAGCGCCACACCTACCATCAGCTCCTTACTTTACCGCACAGATCCCTGTGATACTCATACGATATCGAACTAGGAACCTTGTGGTTTTTAGCCGAACGCTCTACCGACTGAGCTAAGTTTATATTTTTGTTATGTTTTTAAAATACAGAAGAAATTATATGGAAGATAGGAATGAATAAATGCAAGACCTGATTATTATAAAAATTAACAAGGATTTATAAAAACACAGTAAAAAATGCTTCTTCCTCTCAAACAATCTTAACCAGTCACTGAAGAGTTTACAAAATAAGTATATTTATTTAAATGATTATTACATACATTCAAAATATTGTATAAAGTGAGATGACAGATATCTTTATGAATTATATAGATTGTAGATATTGATTTAATGTTGTAGACTTTATGATAAAGAGGTGTTTCGGAATATTTTCATAGCAGTCTGATTATCTGGATGAAAACAATTGTAAAATATTTTATTTTCACTAATTAAATAAAATATTTCTGTGGCTTTATTGTGAGGTGAATACTTATCACTTCATTCTTTTAATTTTGAAAAAAGTACTTTTTTTATGTATGTTGAAAAATTGGATCTTATTTAAGCAGTATGAATAATCTTTAAAGCACTATAATTAAAAAATTGAATCGGTAGTTTTTTCGTTTTTTTTTTCAGGGGAGATAACTAAATATGATCAGTATTTTTTTCTCAAGGGAGATAACTATTATTTATTTATAAATGAAAGCTATTTGCATTTCACATAGCGCTAATACCGTTCAGAAAGATGTGAATGCAACTATTCTCCCTCCAGCTATGGGTAAATAGTAGAGTAGTCTGGGCTTTTCAGTTAACCAGTCTGGGAGAAGGAAAACTCTGAATTCAAATCTGTTAAAAACCTGCTTAAGAAATTGACCTTGTGTCACATCGTACTTGTACGGGAGAGTTGGTAAATATGTATGTATTTATAAATGAATATATTACGATTTTTGTGTCCATCCTTAGGCTTAAAGCAAGAGTACTGTCCAGTGGAGATCCTTTGTGTTAAGCAGAGAGTGATCCTTAGTGAAGATTCCTTGCATTCCTTCTTAGTGTCTGTTAATATTGGGTATGATTCTTTGGTTGTTCCTTGGTGCTCCTCACTCTTGTTTCTTTCACTTTGAGGAAGCCTTATGTTTTGGTTGTCCATTTTCATTTCCCCGTAAATCTACACTGAAAATATTAATTTGTTCGAATCAATACAACTGCATGTTTTAACACGAAAATATCATAAAATGTGTTCTTAATTGTGCTTGTGCATTATTTGAAATTAACTTAATTGTTACTAAGAACACATTTTTTGATATTTTCGTGTTAAAACAGGGTTGTATTGATTCAAACAAATTCATATTTTCAGTGTAGATTTACGGGGAAATGAAAATGGCCGACCAAAACATACAGCTTCCTCAAAGTGATACAAACAAAGGGAGGTTACTCTTATTTATGTAGCTAATGTTCAGATTACCCATCACCTTTCCCCTTACGGCAAGCCCCAATCCCTTTTTATCATATGGGTGCTAGAAGGCGGTGGCTGTGGGTCTACATGTTCTGGGAATGACGTTAAACTCTATCTGATGGTGAGGTTCCAGTTTTGGAGGTTTGGGGAATGTGGAGTACCCCTTCATCACCATTGCTCCCTGGTCCATTCTGACACGGTGTGGTAGTACCTGTTAGGGTTCCATCTATGGGTTAAATAGAAAAATGTATTTATAAAAAAATTGTATTATCCATTAAGAATTGATTTATTTCAAAACTTTATCAGCATTAAATGACCCACTGACGTTGATATGCCGTAAAACAAAACAAACCAAAAACCAAAAAAAAAACCCATTACCTTTCAAAAAAACCAAAAGCTCCCAAGACATAAGATTTTGACAAGCTGGAAATCAGAGGAGATTCACTGTTAGAGTTGGTGTGAAAAGCATACAAAAACCCTGCCTGAACCCAAGAGTTATCATCTGATGAAGGTTTTGTTAGATGCAATGCTATTATGCAAACATCAGTCGTTGTATAAAGTTATTATAGGATAATAATGTACTGTCCAACTGTAACATTTAGATCTTTTAACTCAGTCGGTAGAGCGTTCGGCTAGAAACCACAAGGTTCCTAGTTCGATACTGGTCCTCGCCAACTCAGCGTTATGAGTAGCACAGGGATCTGTGCGGTAAAGTAAGGAGCTGATGGTAGGTGTGGTGCTCCACCTCATACGCTAAAACAACCTCCTTGGTCTAGCGCTAGTGAAAAGGGGATAGACTCCCTCGCTGATTGGCTGATATCGACATTAGGCCGCCCCTACGACTTTACTTACTTACTTACTTTGCAAGTAATTTGCTGAATAATACATTGATTTACTTAGGATAATTAGGTATACTTTTTATCTTATTTTGTATGGAAGAGTAATTTTTTTCCCCTGAAATTTTCTTAGAATAATTTCTAACAGTTTAGATGATTAAAATAAGGTTTGTTCTCAAAATTCAATCATTGAATTATCCTTTTGAACCCTAAGAGGAATCCTCACCTATAATAAATGTAATCGGTAGTTGTTTTTTTTTCAAGGGAGATAACTAAATATAATCAGTATTTTTTCTCAAGGGAGATAACTATAACTTATTTATAAATGAAAGCTTTTTGCATTTCACATAGCGCTAATACCGTTCGGAAAGATATAAATCCAACTATTCTCCCTCCAGCTATGGGTAAAAGTAGAATAGACTAGGCTTTTTAAACTTGTTTAGGTAACCAGTCTGGGAGAAGGAAAACTCTGAATTCAAACCTGTTAAAAACCTGCTTAAGAAATTGACCTTGTGTCACACCGTACTTGTACGGAAGAGTTGGTAAATATGTATGTATTTATAAATGAATATGTTACGATTTTTGTGTCCATCCTTAGGCTTAAAGCAAGAGTACTGTCCAGTGGAGATCCTTTGTGTTAAGCAGAGCGTGATCCTTAGTGAATAATCCTTCTTAGTGTCTGTTAATATTGGGTATGATCCTTTGGTTGTTCCTTGGTGCGGCTCAGTCTTGCAGGTTGTTTGTCAATGAATGCAAACGGACGTCTATCAATATCAACTGATTAAGTAGTTAACCAACCACGTATTCGGGCTGTTGATTGGTTGAGGTTTAAACCACATGACCTTGCTTAGTCTATAAATTTAAGTGGTGGAATTGCAGCAAGGCTTATATCACGAAAAATAATCCTAGAATATTCATGATGTATTTATTCCATTTAGTTGCTATTAATTATAATGAAAATTATCAAAGATGCAACTTTATATTGATATTAACGGTTAAACAAAAAGGTAATCTAAAAAGTGTGATTGTCAACTAGGATTAATTGTAAGAGAAGATAACTCATAAAATTTAGCTAGCATAAATTATTGGAAATTTAAATTAATTCAATAAGTGAATTTTCCATATAACAAATATCCTGTTATAACCAATTTTTGATTTTTGATTATATTATTAATACATTTAACATTTTAATAAATAATTAATTTCATTATATATATATATATATATATATATATATATATATAGAATGTAAAATGTGTTAGCCCCAATAGAAAAAATTCTATATTATAAGAATGTAATTATTTTTGAAATAAGAAATTTTTTTTTTTTTTTTTTTTTTTTTTTTTTCAATGTAAAAAAAATATTAAACTAACCATATTTTTAAATAGTTAATATTTTTTACAAAATTGATTTGAACAGTCGGTGGTAAATTTCCACTGGCTCCCTTGATCTCAAAGTTAATGGCCCTTATTTAATGAAACATTAAAAATCTATTTCTGATTACAATGGAACATTTACAAATGAAGTTTTGCTGATATCTGGAAGTTGTTTTGAGTAACTCAATTAGTCAGTGTTTTTTTTATATTTTTTTTTAGTGTCTGAATCTGTATCGGTATCGGGTGGTCCTGTCATCCAACGTATCAGGTTACAGGAAGAAGTTGAGAATCCACATTCAAATTCTGGTTTACTTGATGATGAATTAGAAATTTTAAAAATAGAATAATCAAACATTGATATTTTAATTTGGTCAATGATTACATCATCCTCATGATTAGCTTATCAGTTTCCGCCCTGTCGGCTGGGGCGTTAGAATGCAACGACTGCACCTCTGCAGAGGGATAAGACTCCCCCAATGGGGCCGCCTGTTGGCCGTGGGTGGCGACCCGTGATGCTTAAGGACAGAGCCCAGGTGGATGAGCAATTCATGACATGCAATACTCCACTTTGGCCCTATCTTGGGCTAGACGGGCGGTCGGAGAGGCCCCCTCCGATCAATCGGCTGGTCACGTCAAGCCCTAGCACCTATATGATTTTCCCAACCCTATTGCCCTTATGGCAAGCCCCAACCCCTTTTTATCATATGGGTGCTAGAAGGCAGTGGCTGCGAGTCTACATGACCTGGGAATGACGTTAAACTCTATCTGATGGTGAGGTTCTAGTTTTGGAGGTTTGGGGAATGTGGAGCACCCCTTCATCACCATTGCTCCCTGGTCCACTCTGACCCGGAGTGGTAGTACCTGTTAGGGTCCCATCTATGGGTTAAATAGAAAAATGTATTTATAAAAAAATTGTATTATCCATTAAGAATTGATTTATTCAAAACTTTATCGGCATTAAATGACCCACTGAGGTTGATATGCCGTAAAACAAACCAAAACTTATCTGTTTGTTTGTATTCTTACATTGAAATTTAGTCTAATTACAATATAATTATCTCAGTCAGTAGAGCATCTGTCTAAAAACCATAAGATTGGGTGTGGAGTTCTACATCAGACAACAAAAAAAATCAATCTCCCTGGACTTGCATTAATGAAAAGGGGATAGACTTGCTCGTTATTCGTCTAATACTAACAAAAGCACCAGCCACAGACGTTTACAATGTAATTAAAAATATATATAGATCTGATTATCTTAAACTGTAAATTTACTTTGAATTTTTGAAGAATAAAAATAGTGAAATATTTTCATTTTATGATATGAATATTTTATAACTATGTCAAGATAATAATGCCTAATTTTCCTTTTGCATTTATTTATAAATCAATGAACTGATGTTAAACTGCATAACTCTGCACATTTCAAAGAAGGAAATAGTTATGTTTCTCATGACATTTATAAAATACTTACATTGTTTAAAAAAATAAAAAAATAAAATTTTTAATTTTAATTTAGATTGAATTTTGAATTTTAAAATTAAATTAAGTTTAAATTTAAATTAAATTAATTAATAAATTAGATTGATTTTTTTCAATTAGATTGATTTTTTTGTTACTTAAATTTTTTAATTTTAATCTTTTTGTAAATTTTTAAAAAGTTTTTTTTTATTAAAATACTTACATTGTTTTTTATATTATAATTATTTATGAAAACTTCCATAACAGCAAAATGGTGTTAATTTTCACCTTTAGTTGTCAGAATTCCTAGCAAATAAGGCAATTAGAGTAACCTCCCTTGACTTTCACTTTGAACCAAGCCAGTAGCTGTTTTGAAAGTCTCCATGCGAAATAAACAAATCTTAGAAACTTTTTCGAAAACAATACAACTGCACAAAAATATCATAAAATGTGTTCTTAATAACAATTAAGTTCATTTCAGATAATGTGTATGCACAATTTTATGCTAGGAATTTTAACAACTAAAGGTAAAAATTACCAAAATGGTATATTAGAGTTTTTGTTAGCACAAGAACATTTAGATATTTTAACTTTGAGAATAAAGCAATTTCCAATTCTATGAGGTTTTGTGTTTATCTTAATTTTTCAAGGGAGATAACTATCATGGTGATTTCCTATATAATAATAATAAATGTAGTGTAATGATTAGAATCACAGTAAATTGACTTGTCGACCTGAGTTCAAATCTTGGGCGAAGCTGTTTGTATTTCACATAGCGCTAATACCCTTGGGAAAGGTATGCATCCAACTACCCTTCCTCCAGTTATGGCTAAGTAGTATGGCAAACTGGGCTCTTTAACCGTGACAAGGTAACCAGTCTAGGAGAAGGAAAACTCTGAATTCAAATCTGTTAAACCCCACTTAAGATATTGACCTTGTGTCACATTCTGCTTGTTCGGAGGCGTTTGGATATATATATATATATATATGAGAATTAGTCTGTATTTGTCTTTAACCTAAACTATGTTATTGCTTATGTCACATTACCTAAAATCATCAATACATAGAATAAAGAACAACCTTGTTTGAATTAATTTGAATTAACTGTGAAAAAATTGATTTTATTAGAAAGAAAACATTTATTTTAATTTTGACATGAAACTATTTTTTAAAACTTTTTTTTTTTTTTTTTATTACAAAACGAGTATTCTTTAAAAAATATTTTTTTTTGCACTAAAATTAAAATATTCGTTCAATTTTGATAAAATCTTGTTGAATTATGTAAAATTGATTGTATTCTTTTAAGAATACACTCAATTTTACATAATTGTTGTCTGTCATAAAACTAAAAAAAAACTTTCTTAGGCAGTAGTTTTCAAAAATTAACTTTTACACCGCCCATAGGGTGTTTTTTTTTTTTTTTTTGTTGCTAGTAAGGATAATGAGATTGTGTACAGTGCTCAACTACAATTCACTACATCTCATCAAAGGTACATGTATAATGCCAGGAAGATGAACATTGTATGAGTCATGATATATATATATATATATATATATATATATATATATATAATATATATATATATATATATATATAAAAGTAATTGGTATTTGCTTGAAGCATTGTTAAGTATGTTATAAAATAATAAAATTCGAAGGCAATACAATGCGTAAAAAATAAAGACAAAAAGATGTTTTATATGTCTAATCGATTTCAAAGCAAAGCTTTATCATCAGAGTGTAATTTCAGAAATTACACTCTGATGATAATTTCTGAAATTACACTCTGATGATAAAGCTTTGCTTTGAAATCGATTAGACATATAAAACATCTTTTTGTCTTTATTTTTACGCATTGTATTGCCTTCGAATTTTATTATTTTATATATATATATATATATATATATATATATATATATATATATATGTGTTGTGTGTTTGTGTATGGAGGAGGAATATCAGGTATAGTTTTGGTGAATTACAGGAAGCATGGAAGTTTTGAAGGATGCAGTATTTAAAAACTCTTCTTTTGACAATATACTCTTTTTCCACAGATAATTTTAATTTAAGATTTAAAAATTTACTGAAAAACAAGTATTCTTTTGTGATTTTTAAGAAATAGTTTTTACTCATGTGTTGTAGAGCATGTTCTGTTTTTTTTTTTTATTTTCCCCCTTTTTTTTTTTTCCCTGGTGATGGTTGTTGTGGTTATGGCAATTGCTGTGGGTTGAAATGCAGTTTTTTTCTTTTCTTTAATTTATTTTTAAATAAAGTTATTGCTGAACTTATTAATTGACTAATTACTCAAACAAAAACATTTTAACTAAAAATATTTCAAGTGGACATTTTTTATTATTATCTTTTAAAAAATAATTTTTATGAGAAACTAAAACAAATAAAATTTGGTGAAATATTTGTAAAACAAAGAATGTGACATTAGGGTAGGTTGATTTTTCACATTTTGAAAAATATCAAATTCTCTCAAACACTGAAAGTTGTGTATTGGTATAATGAATACTGATACCAAAAACTAGATCTCTTACTTGCACCATTGTTTGAGGAAATAGCATCAAAGATCATCTACTAAAATGCACCAAAAATCATGTAGCCTAGAAATTGGTTATAAAATTTAGCAATTTCAATATTTAAAACAGAAAAGGTTGTCATTTTAAACAAAACAAATAAGATAACTAGAAAATATGCCCTCATCACCACCAACACCTCTGATATATTGCTATTTACCTAATAATTAGGCTGTAACAGTGATAGTACTTTAAAAAGATTGAAATATATTTCCTCAAACGAAGACAGTTTTGAAAAAATATATTTTGTGTGGTAATTCTTTGTTGATTTTTGCAACTTTCGCTACATGGGACATGTAACAGTTCCAAAATCGACCTACCCTAATGTGACATGGTTGTTTCTTTGAAAAAAAAAAAAATTTTTTTTAATTGAATGAAAATTCCCATAGTAACATTAACACTTAGAAAATAAAAATTTGATGATTTAGCCACCAAAATTTGCAATTTCTGATCAAGACTTTATTTTAGAAAGTTTCAATAATGTTATTTATTAGATGATCAGAAAGGAAAAGATTACTCATGAAATAGGATTATTGTATAATTCATAGTGAGGAGTAACAGACTGAGTAAATCCAACAAAATGTGATTGAAAATAGAAGGAAAATGCGGATAAAACTCAAAACAACTAAGTTCAAATGATATTTAGCTTTGGAGGCAAAATATAATTTAAACAGTTGTTTTGTGTTTTATCCGCATTTTCCTCTATTTTCAATTATAATACATAGTGTAGATAACTGTTATGGCTTTAAACTGAAATCTTTTGTTTAATATCTACAACATGGGAAATATAGTGTAAATAAAATATTTGAATGATATTTTAGATATAGAAGGTTATGATATAATTCTATTGTGATATTCTTGTCAATTGATATACATCTATATTAGTAAGTAATTGAAAATTATTTCCCAATATTAAAAGAGAAAAAGTTAGTATAAAAGCCCCCCCCCCCTTTTTTAGGCCAAAGTGAATAAAAAATTATACAGGGTGTCCCAAAATAATGTATACACTCTTTAGATATTAATAGTTAATTTCTCTTGTATCAATCTTATTTACAAGTCGAAATACATAAATTGAATAAGTTATGATTCAAAGAGTGTATATATTATTTTGGGACACCCTGTATTTGACTAAAGCAGTTGATTATCACTTCTATAGTAAATATCATCATAATTATCATTGTATTGTGTTAGTATAACATTCAGTTCTAAGACTAACAACAACAGGAAAGGAATTAATATTTCCTTTAATTCAAACTATTTATTGGCTAGACATAAAACAACAATATAAAGTCCTTCCTGTATATAAAGTTGAGTTTAAGGGACTTACCGGCGCGTTGGAGAGATATCTTAGGGTGGTTTCCTTGAGCCCCTGAATTCGTTGCCTCGTGGTACCGCGGGTGGAATCTGTCTGACCACTTTTTGGATATTGTGCCTAAAACTCTGGGCTATCACGTGATTGGTATATCCAATCACAGAGCCTCTCCCTCACTCACTCTATATACAGGAATAACCATTTTACTGACCCAACAATTGTATCATATTAAAGAACTTAGAGAGTGAATGATGATGGGTAGAAAATTGAAAGTATTTATATTTTTGTCTGCTTTGCTTAGAATTTTTCTTTGGTCTTTTTTATTATGATAAGTTTGACTTATTGTTTTGTTTTCTCATCTGTGTGTTACCAAAAGCTTTGCGTGCTTTGCTTAAAGATAAATTTAAATTTGTGTAAAAACAGTTTTTTTTAAAATTTTGTGATTCATACAACTATGTGCTTATGAGAAAATGTGTATTCATTGAACATTTTTAAAACAGTTGTATTCCCTTTTTTTTTTTTTTTTTTTCTATGTTTGAATATAGTCCATAATATCACAGTTGGAAGCCTGTATAATTGTTTTTTTTTTTTTTAGAAAAGTGAATGAAATAGATTCATTTTCATTAAGAAAATTGTATTGGTTACTTATCTGGATGTTTACATTTATTAATCATGTTTTTAAACAAGTGAAGAGAATGAACTTAGTATGGTAATTTTCACCTTTTAGTTGTTAAAATTCCTAGCAAATAAGGCAATTAGAGTAACCTCCCTTGACTTTCACTTTGAAACAAGCCGGTAGCTATTTTTAAAGTCTCTGTGTGAAATAAACAAATCTTAGAAACTTTGTTCGAAAACAATACAACTGCACACTTTAACACAAAGATATCATAAAATGTGTTCTTAATAACAATTAAGTTCATTTCAGATAATGTGCATGCACAATTTTATGCTAGGAATTTTAACAACTAAAGGTGAAAATTACCCTTAGTATCTGTATTTCTAAAGGTTGGAAGTCATTAGAAAATACGGATGAAAAGTACATTTTTTACAATTGATAATAATAATTCATACAATTACATTTAATACAATTCTACTATTATATAGTGGTATACCAGAGAGATTGTTTTGCATCTGAGGTGGAGTTCCACACCTACCATCAACTCCTGACTTTAACACACAGATCCTAGTTAAATTGAAAACTAAACCTTTCATTATGTGTGACATATTAAAATGGCTTAATTATATACAACACAAGATAAACAACTAAATAATATTTAATTAACATCCTTCTATTATAGTCATACCTAAATAAAGTCTTCCCTTTTCTAGTATTTCAGTTTGTGTTTGTTTTTGTTTTTTTTTCCTCACACAATATTCCATTTTAAGTTCCACCATTTTAAATATAGTACACCTGCACTAAAATAGCATATAGTGCAATTTTAAACAATCATTTTGTATTATCCCTATTCAAAATCTATTTTTTTCGTACAATTAACTTTCTGTACTTAAAGATCCTGAGGATTTCTTTAACTTGTTATTACTGTTTTAACAATGATTCTTTATTTCTACTAATAAAGTATTCATAATGATAGATATTGGTTGTTTACAGAATTTATTTGTAATTTAGAAAGACAAATATGAGGTTAAGTAAACAAACAAATGTTTTATTTTTATATGGCTTTAACTTGAAACCTCGACTATCAAGCTGACAGGCGAAGTCTCTAACCGTTACACTAGCTTGCCATTCCCATATTCCTCGTTCGTTTTGAAACTTATTTATATTCCACTTTTTATTGACTTGCTACACGACAGTATGAGGTTAAGTAAACAAACAAATGTGTTTTATTTTTATATGGCTTTAAGCCGACAATTTTTGGAGGATATGTGCTTAATTATAAGTCATACCTAATTTTGAGAATTAATTAGTTAATGATTAATGAATTTAGGCGGGCATATATGTTCAAATGTAAGGCTAAACGAATCGAGAAAATGTCAATGTGGGAATGGCAAGCTAGTCGAGGTTTCGAGTCACACACGGAGCAGTCTCCCATGTCTATAACCTTGCTGATGAGACCTAATAGGTCGAAATGTACATTCAGGGATTGACATTTTCTCGATTCGTTTAGCCTTACATTTGAACATATATGCCCGCCTAAATTCATTAATTATTAACTAATTAATTCTCAAAATTAGGTATGACTTCAATTAAGCACACATCCTCCAAAAAGACAAATATGTAATGATAAGCTATTATGATAAGCTATTATGATGCTACGTGTTTTTATTTTCATTTATATCTGATAAAATATCAGTTATAAATAAAGAAAAATAACATCATAATAAAAATACCAACTTTGTAAGTTTTGTTACCCAATCTATTTAAATATTATGTGACAATAATTTTGTAAGTTTTTCAAAACTTTCATTTACCTTATATTTTAGCCTATGTAGAAACAAAAAACAAACCAGTAAATCTGTGTAATATGACTGGTCGACACTTGCCAACAGTGATATATGCAATCACTAGGCTGTGGTAGTAAGAAATAAATTTGATATCCTCCAGGACACATCTGAAAGCTTCACACCAAATGAAGAATATGAAAACTTTGTCAATGCTCACTTAGAAGCAGCAGCTGAGTGCATACCGACCAAACTAAGAGCCAAACACTCCACTCCCTGGGAGACAGAAGCAGTTAGAGAAAAGGGAAACAATATCAAAAAAGCAGTCCAACTTAATAAAACAAACCCAACCAACACCAATTTACACAACCTTAAGAAAGCCTAGATAGAACTAACCAAAACATACAAAAAAGAACAAATAGAATACATCCAAGTACAAATAAATAACATCAGACAATCGGTGGAAGACAGATAGTCGCGATAAGCATGACAATCAGTAAATGAAATTAGTTGTAGGAAAATGTACCTCTAGATCAAAGATTATTTTTTAGTTTAGCAGGTCAAATTAGTTAAGTCCTTGTTTTTCTTTAAAAATTTAAACTAATATTTGCTTAGTAATACTAAGATAATTTTCTTTCTTCATTGAACATGAATATGTCAACAAAAAGAAAGGGTAATGAAATGAAAACATTTTAACTAATTATTGAAATTTATTTAAAATTCTTTGAAGAGAAAAGAGAGCTAGATAATTTAATGTATTAATTGACCTGCTTAAATCAAGATATTCATTTTACTGTTTAGAAAAAGAAATTAAAAAAAAAAATAATAATAAAATGAGTGAGATTGTTTAGGCCAGGGGTCGGCAAACCCCAGTTCGCAGGCCACATCCATCTCTAAAGTAGTTTTTATCTGGCCCGTCAACTTAACAGCTGGACTCTGACTATCCAATAAGTATTGAATAGAAATACAGCAGTTCTATTAAAGCTGACCCATTAAAGACTAGAGGCAAAGATTTTTTATTTAAACCTTAAAAAAAAGACAGCTTTATGGACAGAGTGGTTTGAGTCCAAGAAAATTAATTTTCATTATATTTAATACCATGGCCCTTCACCGAGACACTGCATAGCTAATTGGCCCCCTCTCTCCAAAAGCACCCCTTTATCACCATTGCTCCCTGGTCCACTCTGACCTGGAATGGTAGTACCTGTTAGGGTCCCATCTATGGGTTAAATAGAAAAATGTGTTTATGAAAACAAAATTGATTATCTATTAAGAATTAATTTATTTCAAAGCCTTATTGACAACCTGAGGTTGATATACCGTAAACCAAACCAAACCAAATCAACCCCCTCTCTCCAAAAGGTTGCCGACCCCTGGTTTAAACTATACTCATTATTAAAAACATAAAAAGAAAATTTATTTTCATTATATTTAATACCATGGCCCTTAACTGGGACAGCTTTGTGGACAGAGTGGTTTGTGTCTGAGAAAATTTATTTTCATTATATTTAATACCATCGCCTTTGACTGAGATACTGCATAGCCAATTGCCCCCCCCTCTCCAAAATGTTGCCGACCCCTTGTTTAGGCTATACTCATTATTAAAAACATATAAAGAGAAATGAATAAAAACAAAAGTAAATTGAATCTGTAAAGTTTTTATTCATTTAAAAGTCTCTTTTAGGATATGATGATTTAATATACCAAGCTAAAGAAAACCTTTAGGATTTTAAAATAAATTTAAAGCTTTATATGAATAATATAAATGTAAAAGCAATTGTAATGTTATTGAAACTTTGCATATATATATATATATATATATATATATATATATATATATATATGTTTGTAGTATATTAAGAAAATTGAAAAAACACAGGTTTAAATAAGTTGAGTGGTAAGTTTAAGATGATCTAATTAATAGATCGAAACACTGCAGTGTCGGCTAATAAACTTACCACTTAACTGATTTAAACCTGTTTTGTTTCTATTTTCTTAATATTCTACATACCGTCGGATTCACTTCCATCTCTTCACATATATGATGTTTATATCCAACATTTCTGTCCATTTATTTTTTCAGCAGGATACTGAAAAACAAATACGTTTACGTAAAAGAGCCCAACAACTGATTGCAGAAGCCCGTGCAGGTTTAGAGAAAGACTTTTCTATTTATTCTGGTATGTTTATTATTGCTATATTTAGTTATTTCCTATAAGTCTAACATGATCAAAGGGGAACCACTCTTGGCTGATAAAGTATTTATTTATTTATTGATCTACTAGGAAAAAAGACAGGGTTAGGGTTTAGGGTTAGTTTAATGGGAAAAATAAATAATTTATCAGTCAAGAGTGGTTCCCCTTTGTTTATGTTAGACTTATAGGAAATAACCCTATATTGTTACTATTTTTGTTATGTTATTTATTCAGTAAATGATTTTGTCCTAAGGATGACATTAAAATGCATCTAATAGTGAAGTTCCAATTTTGGAGCTCTGGGCAGTGTGGAGTACCCCTTCATCACCATTATTCACAGTGTAAGATTCAAAGGTTATGACAAAGTCATAACTCGTTGGAACGCAAACAAACTCTGACAAAGGTTGATGGACAAAACATTTAATAGGTATACAGCACATGGATATGACGAGATACATAAAGTACATAGATACATATACAAGAGTAGAGATAATGACACATTCATGAATGGTAAAATACAAGATATTTAGGTATCAAAGAGATACCTAAATGTACATAAAAACGTAGTTACGGACACATGACTAAAGAATAGTCATATATCGTATAAGAGACTTACTAGCAGTGAGTGGCCAGTGTTAAGGGCCGAAGCCCCAACAAGAAAGGGGTAGTCATAAGACTACCTCATTGTGTCTCATAGGTTGAGCAGCAGGCAAAGAGAGGAAGTGAAGTTAAAATCTGCCGCTTAAATACACAAGGACCCTAGCGGGAACCAGCGACATTAAACGGGCAGACAACTCCCAAGGCAAATACGAAAATAACCCCCACAACAGCTTCATCCTGACCAGGAGTGATAGTACCTGTTAGGGTCACATCTATGTTAAATAGGAAATTCTGGTATGTTTATCGTTATAGTGTTATTATTTTTGTTATGTTATTTTAGCTTTGTCAGTAGAGTGTCTGACTAGGAACCACAAGGTTTTGGTTTTGATACTGGCCCTCATCAACTCAGTGTATAAGTAGCACAGGTATCTGTGCGGTAAACTTTGGAGCTGATGGTAAATGTGGCACTCCGTCTCAAACACCAAAAACAATTTCCTTCGTCTAGCGCTAGTGAAGAGGGGATAGACTCCCTTGCTGTCCGGCTGATACCAACTTAAACTGCATCCAATGGAGAAGTTCCAGTTTTATTTACTTAGCTTTGCTTAAATGTGGCATAAAGCCGAATATAAGGGGCACCCAATGAGGCTTGAACCCCACTAGTCATGGTGTGCCAGTCTACCTTGCTAACCATTACACTATGAGAGGTGCCCTGTTGTTTTATTCTTTTTTATTTAAACCTCAATTATTAATAAAATTGTTTTACATAATTGATACCGTTGACAATATATAAATACAATTTCATGTTATTAATATGTAGATATTAATAACATGCAATTGTATTTATTAATATGTACATATTAATAACATGCAATTGTATTTATATATATACTACAAAATAGCAGTTTACAGTGTGAACGGGAAGGCTAATTTGCATATTGATATTAAAAATTTGATTTTAATAAATATGTGCTCAGTATTACTGATTTCTAATTGTTTGATTTTATCTTAATGAATATTATCTAAAATCTCGGGGATACATCTTAATAGAAATCTATTAACAAGAAGAAATAACTGTAATTTTATTCTTTACTTCCTATTTTAACTAAATAGTTAATTTAGGAAAATTTAGCAATGAAAGACGGGAGTGATGGAAGAGTAAGTTTCAGTTGTTCTATTTTTTTTTTTTATTATACCCCCCTCTGTTTCTCATCTTTTTATCTGCATTCTTATTTAGTTTCATTAGCCTTTCTAAATTAATCTAATATTTTATTACATTAAAACTTAAATACTTGCACCCAGAGGGTGCATACATTTGCTAGTATATATATATATAATATAAATCCATTATAAAGATGTGTATATATAATTTATAAATTCTAGATCCAAATTCTGAAAATGGTTCCCCTGCCAAGATGGCACCATTGCAGTTCCGAAAGGTTATATTACCCAAACCAAATGCCTTCACAGTATCTGGTAGCTCCAATTCATCTCCACAAGCAAGTCCAAACCACGAAGAAAATAAAAAGGTAAATAATTTTTTTTTGTTTTTTTTGACTAATTTGAATTTTTTCATCTGCACGCTGAGATTTTTTTACAAAACATTTTGGTGTTGTGCTAATACTACTGAGCAACCATATACAAGGAAACTCAGTTGAAAAAGACTTTAAAAAGGTTTAATTTGATCAGTATTTGTACTATTATACGAGGAAAAGATTGAACATAGGATAAAAACACTTAATTTACTATTTTTTAGGAAATAATAAGGATAATGAAATTTATTGCATACAGTGCTCAGGTGCACCACAACTCATCATAGGCTCATGTATAGTACATAGAATAATGTATTAATGCCAGGAAAATGAATAGTGTACATTAATAATATACATGTATGTGTGCATATGTGTATGGAAGTGGGTATCGGGTATAGTTTTGTTGAATTACAGGAAGCATGGAGGTTTTGAAAGATGCAGTGTTTTGGCAGCCAACAACGGATGCAGGCAGTTTATTCCGTGCCTCAGCAACTCTAAGCAGGAAAATATGTTTCCGAAAGTCATGTGAGCTATGCTGTTTTCTGACTTAGTAAGCATGCCCTAACCCTGCCCACATCTGCAAGTCCAGAATTGGACTAACGAGCCACCATAGCGTCCACAAATGACGACCTGGAGTGATGTCATCGTCGTGTGCGACTGACTTCGAAAAGAAAGAAAGAAAGAAAGAAAAGCATGCCCACATGTTAGAAACAAGAGGGGGGAAAAATTGTGTCTCCGTTGCTATTTTTCATTTTCAGACAAACATTTTCTGTTCTGCTTTTAAAAAAAATTTTTTTAAAGATCTTATTATGAATGAGTAAATGAAAGACAGCAAAATTCAAAGACACATGGAAAATTATTACCACTTCAGCAAAAAACCAATATCCCAGGTATAGCACTAGCAAAAAGGGGATAGACTCCCTTGCTATCTGGTTGATCTAGCGTCAATGCCTTGTTCCTCAGAAGAATCAAATGGCATTCTCTTGTTACTATCAGTAGGGAGAGACATTGCTTCTGGAGAGAGTTGCTCTTCTATCTGCTTTGTTAACACACAAAATCATTGAAGGGAAATTTCTATTTCCTCATGCCGGGGTGTTTGTTGTGTGCATAGAGTGGGTTGGCCTTGAGCAGTTCCACCATGCACCTCATTCTTATATTATAGGTATACCCAAAATTGACCTAAAATGTGTTTTTGACAAAATGGATTTAGCCCCCCCACCAAAAAAAAAAAAAAAAATCAGGGAATTATCAGATTTTAATGAAATTTTCAGTGTTGATTTAAATGAACTTCATAATGCATTATTTATTTTATTTCAAAACTTTGATTTTTTTCAGGTCACTTAATTAAAAAAAATTTTTTCTTCAAAACTTATACTTTGTTTGACTAAAATAAGGTTTGCATTAAATAGATATTTATTTCTAGAATCTAAAAATATAACATTTTAAACTTAACATCAGAATATTTTTATTTTAAATGAATTTTATATATTAATTATTCATAGCAAAAATACTTAAAGCTTTGAAATAGAATAACTGATGCATGATAAAATTCATTAATTGATAAATCAATACTGAAGATTTCATTAAAATCTGATAATTCATTGGTTTATGGTAAATTTTTTTGCAATTGCGAATGTTACATTAAATTTGTAAACAAGCCATTTATACAATTTATAAAGAGCATTAATGGTCGAACGTGGTCGAAATTGACCAAAAAAATCGTTTTAAATGTATTAAAAATAAATTGCATATGTAATGATATTTTTCCTTTTTTAATGATGCTCATTATGTTACTGCTTATCGTTTTAGACAAAAGTTTGACCTTAGATAATAGTTAATTAATTTTAATTCGTTTTAAAAAAAAATGTAGCAGACGAATTTTGGGTATATCTATTATATTAATATAGAATTGAATTTTTCTGTGAAAACGGATTT
The DNA here is from genome assembly GCA_023376005.1 of Doryteuthis pealeii. NCBI lineage: Eukaryota > Metazoa > Mollusca > Cephalopoda > Myopsida > Loliginidae > Doryteuthis > Doryteuthis pealeii. Next base: position 31,824,550 of record CM042179.1, on the reverse strand, counting down.
AATGAAATAAATGTAAGGGAGACTACTCTTTGAAACTGGTATGCATTGAACCCCCTCCCCCCAACAATTTTAACGTTTTCGTGTATTATCTACATATTCAAAGTATAAAAACAAAAAAGGTATAAATATGCATTCTAGAACTGTTATCTATTTCATGAAAGTTAAATTGAAAAAAAAAAAAAAAACAACAACCCCCCCAAAAAAAAAAAAACCAAAAAAACTTCTATATTTTAAGACTTCTGACAACTTATCGGGAGTTGCGTGCCATCAAGGGAGGCAACTCTTAAAAATAAGTTTTTATTTCATTTCGTTATTATAAAAAAAAGAAAATGTTTAGGATTAAGTTGCTATTGACGTGATAAATTTTTCATTTTAATAAAGTGGTGACAGTTTTTGATTATACATTTGCAGGTATACAAATTAGATTTTAATATACTAATGATAATCCCCTCCCCGAAGCTTATGAAAGAGAAAAGATCCAGCTTTTCAGAATAAGTTTTAAGTAGATCTATTCACAGATGGACAAAACAATATAATGCCATTATACAGTACTAGCAGCACCCGTGGATATACCACAGTATGATAATTTAATTATTACAACGTTTGATATGTTTATTTAAGAACTATTGCTAAATAGTTCAATATATAAAAAGTATAATAATCTTCATTTAACTCTCTTGCTATTTTTTCTTTCTTTCCTTTTTTTCATCATGTTCGATTGAAACAAAATTGCATTATTGCTTCTGTGTGCTCACCCCCTCTCTCTTTCTTGTATTTTTTCTGTGTAGCATGTCCTTTTTCTTCCCTTCCTTTCTTTATAATAAAGATGAAATAGTCCATTATTTAGCTGAGGTGACAACATTCATAAGAAATAAGAATTCAGTACATAAGTAACACCAGATAATCATGATTTCCATTTGTGCATTTCATCTTGTAGATTTGGACGGTCTCATTTTTAACCAGAGGGTGTTGCGGGATGATAATGGTTGGAAGATTTAGAAACAAGAGCATTAATACATTTGAAAGTATTTGGGAAAAAATATTTTTTAATGTTTTTTTTTTTTCTTTTAAATATTCCCTAAAATCTTTTTTAATATTCCAAACTTAGAAAATTTTAAGACTGTTTCTAATTGTAAAACAATAAAAGATTGCTATAGTATGATTTAAAATTTTTAATTTTAAAAACTTGTTACTTTGTTTTCTTTGATTTCTGTTGTATATAATTGTAGAATATATATATATATATATATATATATATATATATATATATATATATTCATCTGAAGAAGGGAATATAACGATCCCAAAAATTTATGATAATAAATAATAAAAAAAATAAGTGATTCCAGTACTCCATAACATTGAGTTCCTTCATTTATTTTTAAATGCTTCATAATAACGCCCAACTTCATCATAAAAAAGACATATAAATATGTACTGAGAGAAGCATATGGAGACCCCTAAACTACAACATGAATGAATATATATATATATATATATATACACACACACACACACACACACACACACACCAACCCCTCTGTACAAGCAGGATGTGACACATAGTCAATTTCTTAAGCGGAGTTCAATAGGTTTGAATTCAGTTTTTCCTTCTCCTAGACCGGTTGCCTAACCAAGGTTAAAGAGTCCAGTCTGCCCTGCTATTTATCCATAGCTAGAGGGAGAGTAAGATTCATACCTTCCCCAAGGGTATTAACGCTAAGTGAAATGCAATTATCACATCCAGGAATTGAACTCGGGGTGACTAGTTCATTTCCCATGGCTTTAACCATTACACCACGCACTTATATATACTAGCAAATATATGCACCCTCCGGGTGCAAGTATTAATGTCAGAAAATATCATATTAAATTAGAAAGTCTAAATAAACTAAATAATAATGCAGATAAAATGATTTGAAACAGAGAGGGGTATAATCGAAAAATATAACAGCTGTAGCTTCCTCTTCCATCCCTTCCCCCCCGTCTCTCCTTGCTAAACTTTTCTAATTTAACTATTTAGTTAAATAAGAAAGTAAAGAATAAAATTACAGTTATTTCTTTTTGTTAATTGGTTTCTTTTAAGATTTATCTCCGAGATTTTTGCTCATATTCATTAAGATAAAATCAAATAATTAGAAATCAACAATACCAAGCACATATTTATTAAAATCAAATTTTAAATATCAATATGTAAATTAGCCTTCCCGTTCACACAGTAAACCACTTTTTGTTGTACATATAAATACAATTGCATGTTATTAGTACGTAGATATGGCCAGCAGTATTAATAATGAAAAACAATTTTATTAATAATTGAGGCTTAAATAATAATGATTCATGGAGAATGTGATGTATAATAACTAAATGGATAGTGACTTGAGTAGTGATATATTTTCGGTTACAGACAAACAAACACATAATCTCCATTATAATAAGATATATATATATATGAAAAGTAAAATGGATATGAATCTTACAGTATGTGTCGAAAGTTTGTAGAAAAAACAAGATGTTAATAGTTTTGCTGACAGAATCTTTTTTGACCACATAAAGCGGTCTTTATCAAAGCAACTATGTATAATAGGAAAGACGAAATGAATAGATCGTTATTCATGAAGCACAAAACACTCGATTAGGGCCAGAATTTTCAAAAATTTTATATATATATATATATATATATATATATATATATATATATATATATTATTTATTTTTTGTTTTACTATGATTTATTAATTGTTTGGTTTTCTTATTCAAATTTATTAAAAATGATTATATTTTGAATTCTACTTAGACTAGTTGAAGTTAATAACAACCTCTCCTTAATCATTTTAAACCTTTTTAATATAGTCTAGACAATTTTTTGTTCTATTTTAGATATTAAATTCAAACATATACATTTTGAATATATCCAGTTAAAAATGAAATTCAAAAGATACATTGTAACCTTGTTAGCTTGCTTGAATTTGTAAACTCATATTTGCTGTTTGACACACATTTGAGGGATTCTGGTAAAACTTTTTTCAGGTTTTCAATTCATTTTTATCTGTGCCGCCTGTCTGACGAAACTGAAATTTTAAGGAGTTTTAGAAATTTATTTAAATTTCTAAAAGCCTTTTAAGTTTTGGTTGAAATAAATTTATTACTGGATGACTTTATTTTAGTTAGTTTTTCCTTCCTTTCAAAGGTATATATATATATATATATATATATATATATATATATATATATGTCATCCACAGACGCGTGTTTCAAAGTTTACTTTTTAACAGCTACCTCTAGCTGGGATCGAAACCCAACAGAATTTTCGTCTGCCAAGTTTCTTACCCTTGCAGCTATCAGTGGCCGTCAGTCTAGGGTGAACAATTAATTACTACATACTTTACAGTGTTATGTTTTTACAATCACCAGAGAACTCAAATCTATAAACAAACGGAATCTTGAACCCCAGGTGCAAGTCACCACCAGGGAAAATTAGAAAAGGAATAAAAGATAAATTTACTGGTTATTTCCTATAAGGCTAACATGATCAAAGGGGAACCACTCTTGACTGATAAATTATTTATTTATTTATTCATCTACTAGGAAAAAAGAAGATGGGGTTAGGGTTTAGGGTTAATTTAATGAGAAAATAAATAAATAATTTATCAGTCAAGAGTGGTTCCCCTTTGATCATGTTAGTCTTATAGGAAATAATCAATTTACTAAACTGGCCCAGTTAAGGGGAAAATTCTTTAGTATTTATAGTGAACTGATTCAGGGGGAGACAACTATGGTTGACTTAACCACAGTAAGTTTCTTAGATATTTTTTTTTTATGGTGAATTTTATTTATCGTCTAATAGAGTTCAAATGGTCAATCATAGTGGAAACAGAGTAGGAAACCAATTTCAGTAAATTGGTTGACCTGTACTTGGGTCCAATTTCTCAAAATATTCTATATTGATTTTTGTGACAGTAGTGATCCCACAGCCATACTTTTCCGTCGTTGTTATATATCAAATTTCAGTTGGAAATATATTGCTTATCTTATTATAATGGAGATACGGTGTCTGGCTGTAACCAAAACTGTCCCTGCTTATGTCATAATACCCTCGGGAATTGGTTAAGTTTATTAATGAGTATTTAATTTATAGTCAAAATCCTTAATAGAATAAATCTTATTTATTAATGAGGTCTCTATGAAAATCCTGCAATGTGTCTCATATAACATTAAGAAATAAAGGTTTATATAATATATGGTGTGGTTAATTTGCATACTGTTTTTTTTTTTTTTTTTTTTTTTTTTAAAACTAGGTTTAATAAATAATTACTTGGTGTTATTAATCTCTGATATTGTTTTATTTTCAAATGTATTAAAATCAATCCTATGAATTATATTGTATAGAAACCAATTAAGATATAATTTAAATAAGTGTAATCTTTTTTTATGCGTTATGTAATTTCTTTAGTCTTTCTAATTTAATATATTTCATTACATTAAAACTTAAATACTTACGCCTGGCGGAGGGCACATATTCTTGCTAGTATATAGAATATTCATATTTCAATTAAATTATCAATTAAGATGTTAGTGTAATATAGAGTAATAACAAATTATTTCCCTTGAGTGGAACTCTTCACTGATATCACTCTGGAGATAGAAACTAGTCCTCAGACTTTTTTTTATCTTGGGACTTCAGTCAGTACAGACATATAATGTATAGCTTGTAAATAAACTTAAATGTACACCGTGTATCCCTCTTGTTCTTAATGCATGACTTGTCCCAATAATATTACAGTTAGTACTTTCTGTTAGAGATAACTCTTACACCACTTGACTAACACTACTTAGTTGTAGGTGCGTGGTATAATGGTTTGAGTCATAGGAAATGGACTCGTCGATCCAAGTTCAAATCCTGGACGAGTATGTTTACATTTCACATAGTACTAATACTATTGTGAAAGGTATGAATCCAACTATCCTCCCTCCAGCTATAGGTAAATAGTAGGCTAGACTGGGTTCTTTAACCTTGGTATGACAACCAGTCTAGGAGAGGGAAAACTCTGAATTTAAACCTGTTAAACTCTACTTGGGGTGGTTACTACTAGAATAGGCTCAGTCCTAATTAGTGATATATTAGCAGGACCTGTAGATATACCATAATATGATGATTTAATTATTACAACGTTTGATATGTTTACTTAAGAGCTATTGTGAAATAGTTCAATACTAGCGGGATATGTGGATATACCACGTTATGATGATTAGATTATTACAAAGTTTGATATGTTTACTTAAGAGCTATTGCAAAATAGTTCAATATGTACAAAGTATAAAGTATAATAATCCTGATTTAACTCTCCCCCACTCTTTTCTTTCTTTCTTTCATTCTTTCATTCTTTTCATTATGTTCGATTGAAACAGATTAGCATTATTGGTTTTGTGTGCTCACTCTCTATCTCTATCTTTCCCTTATTCTCTGTCTTTTTCTTTTTCTTTTTTTTCTTTCTTATTTATTGTATTTTTTTCTTTGTAGCATGTCATTTTTCTTCCCTTTCTTTCTAATAAAAATGAAATGGTCCATTATTTAGCTGAGATGATGACACTCATAAGAAATAAGAATTTTGCGATTAAGCAACACCAGATAATCAGAATATATATTTTTTGCATTTCATCTTGGATGATTTGAACAGTCTAATTTTTAACCAGAGGGTGTTGCAGGATGATAATGGTTGGAAGATTAAGGAACAAACATATTAATATATAGATTATTCCACTAGAATCATATGTTCAACATATACTAAATAATCTAATCTTTTTCATTGCTTAAAAAAAAGTAAAAAGAATTTTAGAAAAAAGAAAAGAAAAAAAGATGCATAAGTGTTCTCAGTTTTGAGTTTAACAGATTTTCTGCTAAATGTTTTTTTTTTTTTGTCAAACTTTGAATTTTGGGGAAAAAAAAACTTATGTAAATAAAGCTGCACATGCAGGACATGCTTTGTTAAATAAAATTATATAAAGAGTTATTCTATTTATATCTAATACAACATAGCAGGTATTTATAATGATATTTTTTAATTCCAAAGTTATGTTATTTATATAAACTAGCAAATATATGCACCCTCCGGGTGCCAGTATTTAAGTTTTGATATAATAAAATATCATATTAAATTAGAAAGGCTAATGAAACTGACTAAGAATGCAGATAAAAAGATCTGCAACAGAGGGGGTATAATCGAAAAATAGAACAACTTTGAAACTAACTATTCCATCATTTTCCATTACTCCCCTCTTTCATTGGTAAATTTTCTTAATTTAACTATTTAGTTAAAATAGGAAGTAAAGGATAATATTACAGTTATTTCTTCTTGTAAATAAATTTCTTTTAAGATTTATCCACAAGATTTTTGTTTATATTTCTTAAGATAAAACCAAACAATTAGAAATCAATAATACCAAGCACATATTTATTAAAATAAAATTTTAAATATCAATATGCAAATTAGCCTTCTCGTTCAAACTGTAAACCGCTATTTTGTTGTATATGTAAATACAATTGCATGTTATTAGTACGTAGATATGGTCAACAGTATTAATAATGTAAAACAATTTTTATTAATAACTGAAGGTTTAAAAGAATGAAATCATGGAGTATGTGATGTAAACAATTAAGGGAATTGTGATTTGAGTAGTAATATAGTTTCGGTTACAGACAGAAAAACACACAATCTCCATTATAATAAGATCAATACTATGTGTATATATGCCATATTAAAATGTAAATGTTGAATAATCTGTGGGGAAAAAACAAAAAACAAAAAACAAAAAAATATCAATCTATCATATTTTTGAGTCCAAAGATTAGAAAAAAAAACCTAAAAAAACAAAAACAAGTTCCTGCTTATATTTTAAGGTGTGTTCTAAGTAAGTGTAAAATTTCAAGAATATTGATAAAGATTAGCCACTTTGATTTTAAGAATGAAATTAGTGTAAAATTTAGCCGGGGGGGGGGTACTCCTATTACACATTTTCGGTTGTTGAAGCACAATACCATTTTAACTCCAGTAATTCAATGGATAAACCAAATAAAAATTACATATTCAGAAAGATTATTTTCTTTTCTTTCTAATCATAAAAATATTTTAAAGTTTGGATCAGAAATACATGAGAAATTGCAATTTAAACTGATTGAGGTCGGAATTTGTCAATGTCCACCAAAATCAACGAAAGTGCTGGGGTTGCTAACTCAATATATAAAAGTATATTTACTTCAAAAGGTGTGAATTGAACCTTCACCAGATATAAGCAAATCACCTGTGTAATTCATTTGATAAGCTTCTTCTTTGTTAATGGTTATCATCATATCAATAGATGAACATTATTATTATTATTATTATTATTATTATTATTATTATTATTATTATTATTCCTTTTTTATTTAGAATTTTAAGACTTAACATTAATATAGGTATACCCCAAAATTCAGCTGCTATTCATTTTAAAAACAAATTAAAACAAATTTTTGTCTAAGTTGAAAAGTAGTAACATAATGAGCATTAGTAAAAAAAGCAAAATAATATTACACATGTAATTTATTTTAATACATTTAAAATGATTTTTTTGGTCAATTTCGATCATGTATGGCCTGAAATGCTGTTTAAAATCCATGTTTACAAAATAAATTGTAACATTTGCAATTGAAAAAAAATTACCAAAAATCAGTGAACTATCTGATTTTAATGAAATTTTCAGTATTGATTTATCAATGAATGAATTTTATAATGCATCAGTTATTTTATTTGAAAACTTTTATTAGGTATTTCTACTATGATAAATTAATATATAAATTTCATTTAATATATGAGCAGCATGATTTTAAGTTTAAAATGTCATATTATTTGATTCAAAAAAATTTTTTTTTAATAACTACTTTACTTTAGTATCAATCACCCATATCTTTTTGGTCAAAAACTGCATTGGAAATTTAGCCCCCCCCCCCAAACGGAACAAATATTGATGTATATTTTTTAAAAATAAAATAATAGCCAAAATATAATAATTATCGAAATGAGTAAATTGGGTATACCTACATTAGTATCTTATAATGTATCATCATCTTGTCGTGCTACCAACCATCCCTATCATTCATTGCCCCTGGCAGGTCCTCTGCACAGCATCCAGTATCCACACAGAGCTGGTTAATGTAAGTCTTTACTGGGCAGCCCAAACTCGCATTTCCATGTGCTGGCTTCCACACAGGAGAAAGTTGCTTATGAGTTCATCCTTGCTTCTCCAGCAATGTCCAGCATGCCTTGTCCGTCTCACTAATGTAAGATTAAATGATTTCATATTGGATAGATACAGATTTAAAATTAATATTTCTAGGCAAAAATTAATACACTTATTGATTATATTATAGTTATTTACTAAGCTTAGCTGAGATGTGGCACAAGGCTGGAAATATGTGGCACCCAATGAGAATCAAACTCACTAACAATGGTCTGCGAATCTCACTTTCTAACCATTACATCACATGAGGTGCTCTGTTGATTATATTATAGTTATTGTTTGTATTTAAAAAAAAAAAAATTGTATCTAGAGATTTTTTTCTATTTCACTCTTATTCTTCTTTTTGTTTTTTTATTAATATTATATTTATTTTAAATAGCCTCTCTCTTTTTCTCTCTTTT
>CM042179.1:31778375-31813375 GCA_023376005.1 Doryteuthis pealeii | reverse complement strand
GAACAATAGACTTGACAGTCACAGGAGGCACTGTAATTTGAAGGGCACAAAAACTATATTATAGTCTTCTTCCAAGACTGAAATGCCAATGATAATCTTGTCATGATTTAAGCAGAATCCAAAAAGACATCACATCTAATAGAGGACATGATTAATGATTCTTAGAATTGATCCATACTTTACATGTTATCATAATGGAGATTTGGTGTCTGTTTGTAATGAAACAATACCCTCAGGAATTGCATAAGTTTAACAATGACTATTTAATTTGTAGTCAAAATCATTTATATTAGGTTGTTACAAAAATAATGGCCGATTGAAGTGCTCGGTTTTGCGGAATTTCTGGAACCACATTCGTACTGTCCAATCACTTGTGGATTCATCTCCCCATGCTTTGTTGATATTGGCAGCAGTTTCGGAGGCATCGTGCCCAAGCTTGAGCTCATGCAAAATAAGGCGAAGGTCATGTTTAGGCATGTTCATCTTTGAAGGCCCCTATTTTTCAAAAATGCTTTCTATCTGAAAATAAATTAAATTTTATTTTTGAGCACATATTAATTATTATATATGCAAAAATTCACCTGAAATAAACAACAAATTCTATGTTAAAATGACATTTCAAAACCGAGCACTTCAATCGGCCATTATTTTTGTAACAACCTAATACATAGAATAAATCTTACTTACAAGGTAGGAGTTAGATGATGGCTTTAGTTGTTGACCCCCCCCCCCACTGATTCTAAGCAAATATGTGTGTCCCAGGATGCACTAAGACAAAAAGCTAGCAGCAACACTGTATTTGTGTATGTGTGTGTGTATATATATATATATATATATATATATAATCCACAGACAGTGTTTTGACTTATCAAGTCTCTTCAGTGTGGCTAGACATTTGTAAGCTACCTACAGTCGGAATTGAAATCCGATCGGTTCAGCATCAGTCAACACCCTAACCGCTAGGCTATAGTCACCTACAGAATGCGAAGAGGATTTTAATACACACATCCCTATGTATGTAAAGGCCGCTATATAGTGCTCCATCCCTTCTTTTGGAGAGAGTGTGTATATATATATATATATATATATATATATATTCCCGCCACCACATTAATGTAATTTAAAAAAAAAATTGGAATACATCACCCCTGATGATGGCACTTCGAAGTGCCGAAAGTACTCGGGAACTGAACTTTGGTGGACTTATCCACCAATTCCACCCAAACATTAAAAAGTTGGCCAGAAAATTAGAAAAGATAAAAAAATAAAATTGCTAAACAGGAGATGGGCCTTTTGTTTAATTCTACATACTAGCAAATATATGCACCCTCCGGGTGCAAGTATTTAAGTATTAATGTAATAAAATATCATATTAATTTAGAAAGGCTAATGAAACTAAATAAGAATGCAGATAAAATGATTTGAAACAGAGGGAGTATAATCGAAAATTAGAACAACTGAAACTTACTCTTCCATCACTTCCGTTTTTCATTGTTATTTTTTCTAATTTAAGTATTTAGTTAAAAGAGGAAGTAAAGTATAAAATGACAGTTATTTTTTCTTGTTAATGGATTTCATTTAAGATTCATTGAAGAGTTTTTTGCTTATATTCATTAAAATAAAACCAAACAATTAGAAATCAATAATACTAAGCACATATTTATTAAAATCACATTTTTAATATCAATATGCAAATTAGCCTTCCTGTTCACACTGTAAACCGCTATTTTGTTGTATATATAAATATAATTGCATGTTGTTAGTATGTAGATATGGTTAACAGTATTAATAATGTAAAACAATTTTATTAATAATTGTGGTTTAAATAAAAAATAAAATCATTGAGAATGTGATGTCAATAACTAAGGTAATTGTAACTTGAGTAGTAATATAGTTTTGGTAACAGACAGAAAAACACACAATCTCCATTATAATAAGATATATATACACACACACACACACACAGAGAAAAAGACATCTGGTGATTTATAGATTAATCTATTGCCAGTAATTATTTTCAGATTTACACAAAGTTAATCTCTTTATTTTTTATGATATTAGAAATAAATTCGATTTATTGTATATACTTTTAATGAGTTAGTCTTTTTTGTATTGTATTTTTTCCAGTAGAATCAATATTGTTATATCAAACAAAATTAGAGTAATGCTATGTTATTGATACAGCCCAATTTAATAAGAATTTGTTAAAGAAATTTAACAAAATATATCAAAAATATAAAACGGTCATTACACTGTTAAAAAAATGAGCTTTTATAATTAGGGATATATTTTGTCTTTGTTTTTAATCTTCTTACTAGGTATACTGTTGAATGAATAGCTAGTAACTTGTCTGAAAGCAAAAGAAAAATCATATTGCCTTATAACAGTATGCCATATATATATATATAATATATATATATATATATATATATATATATATATATATATATTCACAAAACTTGGTTAACTATATATATATATATATATTCACAAAACTTGGTTAAACTATATATATATATATATATATACAAACTTGGTTAAACTATATATATATATATATATATTCACAAAACTTGGTTAAACTATATATATATATATATTATATCACAAAACTTGGTTAAACTATATATATATATATATATTCACAAAACTTGGTTAAACTATATATATATATATACTTGGTTAAACTATATATATATATATATATTCACAAAACTTGGTTAAACTATATATATATATATATATTCACAAACTTGGTTAAACTATATATATATATATATATATTCACAAACTTGGTTAAACTATATATATTAAACTTGGTTAAACTATATATATATATATTCACAAAACTTGGTTAAACTATATATATATATATATTCACAAAAACTATATATATATATATGTATATATACAAAACTTGGTTAAACTATATATATGTATATATATTCATAAAACTTGGTTAAACTATATATATATATATATATATTCACAAAACTTGGTTAAACTATATATATATATATATATTATATATATATATATTCACAAAATTTTGGTTAAACTATATATATATATATATATATATATATTCACAAAATTTGGTTAAACTATATATATATATATATATATATATATATTCACAAACTTGGTTAAACTATATATATATATATATATATATATATATATATATATATATTCACAAAACTTGGTTAACTATATATATATATATATATATATATATTCACAAAACTTGGTTAAACTATATATATACTAGCAAATATATGCACCCTCCGGGTGCAAGTATTTAAGTTTTCATATAATAAAATATTGTATTGAATTAGAAAGGCTAATGAAACTAAATAAGAATACAGATAAAAAGATTTGAAACAGAGGGAGTATAATAAAAGATTTGAAACAGAGGGAGTATAATAAAAAATGGAACAACTGAAACTTACTCTTCCATCACTTCCGTTTTTCATTGTTATTTTTTCTAATTTAAGTATTTAGTTATAAGAGGAAGTAAAGAATAAAATGACAGTTATTTTATCTTGTTAATGGATTTCATTTAAGATTCATTGAAGAGATTTTTGCTTATATTCATTGAAATAAAACCAAACAGTTAGAAATCAATAATACTAAGCACATATTTATTAAATTCGATTTTTTAATATTAATATGCAAATTAGCCTTCCCGTTCACATTGTAAACCGCTATTTTGTTGTATATATAAATATAATTGCATGTTGTCAGTATGTAGACATAGTTAACAGTATTAATAATGTAAGACATTTTTATCAATAATTGAGGTTTAGATAAAAATAAAATCATGGAGAATTTGATGTCAATAACTAAGAGAATTGTGACTTGAGTAGGAATATAGTTTCGGTTACAGACAGAAAAACATACAATCTCCATTATAATAAGATATTCACAAAACTTGGTTAAGCTATATGTGTGTGTGTGTGTGTGTATATATATATATATATATATATATATATATATATATATATATATATATATAATGTATGTATATATATGTGATTATAAAAATAAATTATTACTGCTATTATTATTATTAACTTTTTCCTCAAACCAATGAAAGCCCTGATAAAGATCTATCGAAACAGATTGAAACAGTGCAGCATAGGCGAAATAAACTTAATTCATTTATAAACTTGTGTTTTTTCAATTTTTTACAATATTACATACTGTCAGATTCACTTCCACTTTTTCTTCATATATATATATATATGTATATATATATATTCACAAAATTTGGTTAAACTATGCATATATATACATTTAGAGAGAGAGAGAGAGAGAGAGCATACTACTGAAGGCATACCTAGTGAAAACAAAATATCTAACCAAGTTGTGATTCAATAAATAAATAAAAAATAATTAACATTATTTAAATAAATATGATAAAATCTGGTGTTTTCTTGAATTCAACAGTCAAAACTGGAGAAAATTAAGATTTTTATTTATTTTTTTACAAAAAGTATTCATCTTCTCAAAGTTAGAATTTATTTTACTTATTCACTTTTATTATTATACTTTTTTTAATTTTTTTATTTTTTTTAGTGCATTCAGTATAACCAAGCATGAATTTTAATAGTAAAATTAAAACCTTGTACTTTTTGGCTGGAATAAGTTATAGGCATACAACTGAAATTCAAATGTATTCATAGAATTCAAAGAATTGAAAAAATTAAACTCTTTGTTTTTATTATTAATTATAATTCTTTAACTCTTTATCTACCAGAGTACCTCAAACTGCTCAACAATCAAAATGCTAGACCCCCCCCCCCAAAAAAAAAAACTCCTGATGTGAGCTCTTTAAAAAATAGTAAAAAAGAGAAATGAATTAATTTAATAAATGTCAATTCAAAGATTGAAGATTAGTGATATGGTACTAGCTCGTTAACCATTGGGGACATTGCTATTTCCATGGTGGCAGGGGTAGATATAGGGTTAAAATTGGAAGCGTGGTGTAATGGTTAAAGTCATAGGAAATGGACTCTTCGCCCCGAGTTCAATTCCTGGACGTGGTAATTGCATTTCACTTAGCGCTAATACCCTTGGGAAAGGTATGAATCCTACTCTCCCTCCAGCTATGGGTAAATAGTAGGGCAGACTGGGTTCTTTAACCTTGGTTAGGCAACTGGTCTAGGAGGAGGAAAAACTCTGAATTCAAACCTGTTAAACTCCGCTTAAGAAATTGACCTTGTATCATATCCTACCCGTGCGGAGGGGTTGGTAAATATCTGTAGGGTTAAAATTGAACAAGATAAAGAAAGTGGAGAAAAAAGGTGTGTTGGTGTGGTCCAGGTAGACGTAGTAATATTTTTGATACAGACTAAGTGGCTTTAAATTATATCATGAGAAGTATTTTTTTTTTTATTTTTTAAAGTTGGTATTAGAAAGATAATAGATGCAAATATGTTAATATATTTTTTATGTGCTCACTAGGTACCACCAATTTGACCCTGTGAAATTTACCCCCCCCCTATATTTAACACAATGAAACAGTTTGGTGGTACCTAGTGCTCACACTATGAAGTTAGAGAATAATTCTAATTATATTATTGGATTACTTAATTTGAATTGCTTTTGTATCACATTAAGTTTGAATTGCTTCAAGCGATTTGAATTGTAGTCAGTGGTAACATTGATAGACATTCTAGGAGTCATGTTATTCTTATGAATGTATTGTGACAACATCCTGTTGAGAATTTTCTAAGTCCAGAGCATAAGGGTATATAAAAAAAAAATGGGTAAAAATGACCTTTGCGTCTAAAGTTACCTGTTATGTCACTTAAATCAAAGACTCCTAAATATGTGTAATATTACATTTAAACAAAGGCTATCATTTAGGGTGGATTAGGAAAACGAATGAGACTTCCGGCTGGGTGGAATGAGGCGGTACAGGATGTTAAGAGCTGTTTTTTTTTTCAGCATATCAACCCCCTGTTTGGGTCATTTAATGCTGAATCAAGTCATTTTGGTATTCGGTTTCTCACAGTACCTGCTGTTGCTTAAATGGTCACCCATCTAAGTATTGAATTAGATCATCACTGCTTAACTTTGGTTACCTAGTGGGAACCATTGCTTTCAACATGACTGATTTATTTGATTATTGTGCACACTTCCCCCCAAAAAATTTGCTGGAATTTTATTGTTCATAATAAGAGTAGAATAAGGGCTGGGTTAGCTCAGTTGGTAGAGCGTTCGGATAGAAACCACAAGGTTCGAAGTTCGATACCGGCCCTCGCCAACTCAGCGGGACTAACTTAAAAACGTCCCCTCTACCCAGGCGATCCCGGTTAGCCGCTGTTAGTTTAATATATTTCATTAAAATATAAATACTCATGCCCAAAGAGAGCATTTCTTGGTAGTGTTATATAAAATTACAAAGAACTACTATCTAATTCATAGGGCTGGGATAGCTCAGTCAGGATAGCTAAGGCGGTAGAGCGTTCAGCTAGAAACCGCAAGATACCTAATTCGATACCGGCCCTCGCCAACTCAGCATATGAGTAGCACAGGGATATGTGCGGTAAAATGAGGAGCTGATGGTAAAAGTGGCGCTCCACCTCAGATGTAAAACCAATCTCCTTGGTCTAGCACTAGTGAAAAGGGGATAGATTCCCTCACTGATTGGCTGATTCCGACTTTAGGCCAACCCGACGACTTTACTTTATTCTTTCAAGCTGTAGTTGTATTAGTGCTACTGTATGGCTGCACCACTTAGAACCCAATGAAGCGCCTAGATGGGAGCTGCACAAGAATTCTGCATGTGTTATTAAACAAATTGTGGGAACAACACTTTACAAGAAAGCAACTGTATGACCACTTGCCACCTATCACTCAAAACATCTGAGTGATATGAACAAGACACTGCTGGAGAAGCAAGGACGAACTCATAAGTGGTGTTCTCCTATGGAAACCAGCACATGGGCATGCCAGTGTAGGCCGTCCGGCAAATACGTACTTTGTACTAGCTCTGCATGGATACTGGATACTGCACAGAGGACCTATCGGAGGGGGAAGTATGAATTATAGGGAGGGGTGGTGAGATTGTCGTAGATATCTGTATGAAAGTTTTGTGCGAATTTTATTTCATCAATTTTATTAATTTTAGCATAAATCAGTTTTTAATCCATTAATTGTTTAGGTATTAAAAAAAAAATTGGGACTTTCTTTTTGTTAGTATTTGTATTATTCGGACTATTGTCCTCATCTTCAAATTGTTATCTGTACAATGTTTCGGACGATGTGCCCTCCGGCCTTCTTCAGGTATTTCTTGTCGGACTCAGGAACCTTCTTGTTGTAATCGGAAACAATCACGGAACTTTGAACCTAGCCCTTTATTCAGTCCACGGAGGTATCCTGTTCTCATTCCACTAACCATAGCTGTGTTAATTATTATTCTATGTTACTGCTGCCCCTGACCAGGATTGAACCTGCAGTCTAGAGATAACTGTCACTTAGAACTGTCTTAACCTAACTGCTTTATCCACTAAACCATGTGTCCAATTCTTTTTGTTCTTTTTTAATAAATGCTGTGATGTACAAATACTTGGTGAAAAATATTTTAGAAGTTTTTAATTTTATATTTAAATATGTCCATACATTGTTTATTTTGATTTTCTCTGTGTAATAAATTAAAAAAAATTATACTTGCATTTAAAAACAGATATGCCTGGATCTTTTTATTATTTAAAAAAAAAAAAAAAAAAAAAAAATGTAACTAATTTCTGCTTAACAAGATCAAACTTTCAGACTCAAATATCAAACTGTGCCTATTTTTTGTATTTTTTAATTTTTTTTTTTCCAATGTGTATGATCCCTCTCCCAGCAAATATCCCAGTGAATCTAGAGACCCATCTTCAAATTCCCTGAAAAAAAAGCCCCACCCCACACACACACATACACATGTAAAAAGAAATGAGAGGAAATAAAAAAAAAAGAAGAAAAAGACCTTGTAAAAACAACTTTTAATACGGATTACATTGATACTTAACAGTACACTTTTAAGCTTAAAAACAAACAAACAAACAAAGAACATTAAAAAGGCAAAGAATTACTTGAAAATCTTATTCTGTAAAATTGTAGCTTTATACTGATATGGATTTTAAAACATTTCTCAGACATTTTTTTTTTCTCCTTGTATTTTAACTTCAATATGGAGGTTGGTGGGGGGGATGGGGGGAGCTTAAAAGAATCACTCAAGTGTAATAAACATTTGAAAACCAATTTTGTCTCCTTTCATTATTATAGACTATCAATTCTTAGTCTTGAACATACTCCTAACTTTATCATAAGCTTTCTTCTTTCTTCTTCTCTTCTTCTTTTTCTTCTTTTCTTCTTTTTTTCTTCTTCTTCTTTTCTTCTTCTCTTCTCTTTTCTTCTTCTTTTTCTTTCTTCTTCTTCTTCTTTTTTCTTCTTTCTTCTTCTTCTTCTTCTTCTTCTTCTTCTTCTTCTTCTTCTCTTCTTCTTCTTCTTCTTCTTCTTCTTCTTCTTCTTCTTCTTCTTCTTCTTCTTCTTCTTCTTCTTCTTCTTCTTCCTCCTCCTCCTCCTCCTCCTCCTCCTCCTTCTTTTTCTTCTTCTTCTTCTTCTCCCCCTCTCTCTCTCTCTCTCCCCCCTCTCTCCTTTCTTTTATTTTTTAAACAGTTTCTTTTTTTTTTTTTTTTCTTCAAGAACCTTTTATTAAAAAAACAATCAAACAAAAAAAAAAAAAACCCACATTGCTGGTGAGTTGGAAGAATCCAGACTTTACATTGTTTGAATTTTTTTTTTTTTTTTTTTTTTTTTTTCATTTTCATTTTTTAATATCTTATTTCCATTCTTTTTATATTTTCCTTAAATTTTTGACTGTCTTTGCAAAAGATAGCAACCGTTTTAAAAACTTATGGTACACTTTCTCATCCATACTAACCTGTATAGACATTTGACTATAGATCTTCAGACAAGCATACAATCCTAAGAAAACAATGATCATAAATTTGTTCCATATAAACCACTTCAATATTTAATATTGTATTAGATTTATAGTGAAAGTAGCAAACATATCTGTATAATAAATTTAATAAAAAAAGGGTTGTTGACAGAGTGGCATATTCTCTATATCAACCATGCAACGAGGGAATCTTTCCATTTTTTGCTAGTGCTAGACCAGAGAGGTTGTTTTTGCTGATGTGAAGCACCACACCTACTGTCAGCTACCAGATATTTTACCATACAGATCAGATAGCCCAAGATATGCTACTCATATGTTGAGTTGGAGAGGATTGGTATCAAACCCCGAACCTTGCCATTTCTTGCTGAATGCTCTACTGACTAAGCTAAACCAAATAAAAAAAAAAAAAAATGCCAAAACCAATCCAGAATAATTGGTTGGAAAATTTGGGTGACCCAGAAAAAACAGGGTTAGGATTTAGGGTTAGTTTAATGGGAAAATAAATAAATAATTTGGGTTCTGTTTTTTCTGGGTCACTATGTATACAGGGTGACCAAGAAAAAACAGAACCTACAAATTTTGTAATAAAACTTAATTTTAACTAGGGAGGGTTAGGGTTTAAGGTTAGTTTAATGGGGGAAAATAAATAAATAATTTGGGTTCTGTTTTTTCTGGGTAACCCTGTAAAATGTTTTAATTTTCCAACTGATTTGCAAGTTTAGCCCCAGAATAATCTATTTGAATTAAATTTTTAGATTTTTCTAAAATAACCCAAAATTAACATTTTAACCAACTCAATATTTATTATTAGGTCTTTATTTATAACCAAAACTATGTCACTGTTTACGTCACCTTACCCAAAATCGTTATAACATAGAATAAATACACTCAAAATTTGAGCTTGCATCCTTAAACGGTCCTCATTGTTTTTTAAAACAAGTTTTAATAAATACATGCCTGGTATTATATATTTATATATAGTTTGTTTTATTTTAATATATATTTAAAGTTATCAGAACTAAGTTTTCATTTCAAATTGTTTTCTTTTTTTTTTTTACTCCTTTAATAAATTTGATGATTTTGCTTACTTATGGTACAAACTCTCTGGCATTGAATTTTTAATTCCTTCTCCCTCAGGCAATATCTTTCAAAAATTAATTTTTACACAGCTCGGAGTGCGTTTAAAAATTTTTTTTTTTAGCTAGTATGACTAATTGAGATACATATAGAGATGTAATCATAGCTAAACACAAATTTGACTACTTTACACTAATCTTCTGAATTTAGTATTTGGTAACTTTTATTATTAGTTTTAGGAAATATCAGTTGATGCGAGGTTCTGTTTTCATTTTGAATTTTATAATTATTTTGTTATCAAAAGTAAACCTAACAAGAAAAAGCAATATACTAATGTTAAACTAATTACATAGTAACACCTACTGTCAGCCCCCCCCCCTACACACTTTATCACACAGATAAGATAACCCATGCTGTGCTACTCATGCGTGGAGTTGGCAGGCACCGGTATTGAACCTGGAACCTTGCAACCCCTAGGTGGGTGCTCTATCGCATTATACTGAAACTTCTGTAAATCAGTTACTAGATCAAGCATACTTTGAAATAACTGAATCTCTATGCACTTAGTGATGTTTAATGATTAGTGTACTGTAGGTATCTGTTTCTTCCTTCAATATGGCCTAAACTGCTCAAGTAACATTTTGGTGGTACCTAGTGTGCTGGGATAGAAAACAATTAATAGTAACTATTTCTCTGAATTTTTGAGATGAGGCTTGATAATTTGTATTGTTTGTATTATTCGGACTATTGTCCTCGTATTTATTGTTACCTACACAACGTTTCAGCCGATGTGTCCTCTGGACTTCATCTGTTTCTTGTCAAATTTTTGAGATGAGGCTTGATAATTTGTATTATTTAGATTATTCACTCTGTTGTCCTCATTTTTATTGTTATCTACACAACGTTTAGGCTGATGTGTCTTCTGGCCTTCTTCAGGTGTTGTCAGACTCCGGAACCTTCTCTTCAAAATCAGGAAACTTCTTGTCGAAATTGGGAGCCTTCATGTCATAATTAGGAGCTTAACACTTGTACCTGGTCATGGTTAACAGAATGAGAACAGTCTGCCCTGTGGATTGAATAAAGGGTTTGGTTCAAAGTTCTGTGAAGGCTCCTGATTATGACAAGAAGGTTTCAGAGTTCGAGAAAGTTCCTGCGTCTGAAAAATAACTGAAGAAGGCCAGAGGATACATTGGCTGAAAGGTTGTGTAGATAACAATAAAGGTGAGGACAATAGTCCGAATAATCCAAATAATCAAGCCTCATCTCAAAAAATCAACAAGAAGCACTTGAAGGAGGCCAGAGGACACATCGGCTGAAATGTTGTGTAAATAACAATAAAGATGAGGACAATAGTCCAAATAATCAAGCCTCATCTCAAAAAATCAACAAGAAGCACTTGAAGGAGGCCAGAGGACACATCGGCTGAAATGTTGTGTAGATAACAAAGATGAGGACAATAGTCCAAATAATCAAGCCTCATCTCAAAATTCAACAAGAAGCACTTGAAGGAGGCCAGAGGACACATCGGCTGAAATGTTGTGTAGATAACAAAGATGAGGACAATAGTCCAAATAATCAAGCCTCATCTCAAAAAATTCAACAAGAAGCACTTGAAGGAGGCCAGAGGACACATCGGCTGAAATGTTGTGTAGATAACAAAGATGAGGACAATAGTCCAAATAATCAAGCCTCATCTCAAAAATTCAACAAGAAGCACTTGAAGGAGGCCAGAGGACACATCGGCTGAAATGTTGTGTAGATAACAATAAAGATGAGGACAATAGTCCAAATAATCTAAATTGCTAGTGAGTTTGATTCTTCATATTTCTAACCTTGTGCCAGAACTAAACTAAGTAAATAAGGAAACAACTAACAATTGCTAACTTTTCTAGCAAATGAATTCATTTTTATAGTTTTTAATAGAGTACAGACTTCCTCAAAAAAAAAAAAAAAAAAAAAATAACTGATTGCTTTTAAGATGAGACTTGATAAGCCAAAGTTATCCAACTCAATAACATGTACAATTTAATGAATTTCCTTTTTATTTTTATTTATTTTTTTAGATAAAATAAAAAAAGATTTCTTGATACAATGTGATTAGTTGACGATATGGCTGGAGATTAAGATTAAATTTTATAACATTCATAATAAATAAAAGGGTTTAAACTTTACTATTTTTATTTATTTTAAAGACAAATGCCCTCTTTTAGTTCAAAATCTAAATTAATTTTTTTCAAGTATACCGTCTTTAAATAAGACTGTTACAATTTTCAGTATCATTTATTGATTCAACCACTCATTCTCTTTTAAAAGAAAATGTACATGGTAAGAATATAGAATGTTTAGATACATTTTCTCTTGGTCTATATTAATATATTCTACATAATTATATGTAAAATTAGATATAGGAACAGTTGTATATATTGTAAGGAATATAAGATGTTTAGATACATTTTCTCTAGGTCTACATAAATATATTCTACTGAGATATATGTAAAACTTTTCCTCCCCCTTCCTCTATCTCATCTTTTTACATTTTCCTCATGCATGTATATCAGTTTGTTTTAAAATAAAGATTCATTCTGGTGAAGCTTCTAAAACCAACAGAGGCGAAATATTAAAAATGAATGTAATTATTTGTGTTTGTTATTCACTTTCCCTTTAATTTTTCCTCAAATGTCAGATTTTTCATAATCTGTTACTTTCTTCATATATATATATATATATATATATATATATATATATATATATATATATATATATATATATATATATGTAATATAGTGAAAATTGATTGACCAACAAAAGACTCTCACAGTCTCCTTATTCTCTGTGATAAATTTATTTTTCCTCAAATTAACAAAAGCCCTGATGAAGATCTACTGAAACAGATTGAAACACTGCAGCATTGGTGAAATAAACATTTTGTTTTATGAACCTGCGTTTTTTCAAATTATTCACTATATTACATACTGTCGGATTCACTTCCATTTTTTTCTTCACACACACACACACACACACACACACACACATATATATATATATATATATATATATATATATATATATAATATAGGTATATGTAAAAACAAAATTTTTTTTGCGATGAAACAAAGAAAATACAGTGCTCAATCACAATTTGTAAGAGCTAATATATATATATGAATTATTTCTAGGTGAATAAAGTTGTGACTGTAGCAGACTGAATAGATTTATCCTTTGTATTATTTGGATTTTTCAGACTGTTGTCCACATCTTTATTGTTATCTACACAATGTTTTGGACGCTGTGTCCTCAGGACTTCTTTGGGTGTTTCTTGTTGAATTTTTGAGATGTAGCTTGATAAATTGTGTTATTTGGATTATTCAGACTATTGTGGTCATATTTATTGTTATCTACACAACGTTTTGGCCAATGTGCCCTCCATCCTTCTTATGTAGATAACAATAAAGATGAGGACAATAGTCTGAATAATCTAAATAGCATAAATTTATTTTCTTGTCTGATGAGGATAATTTTAGATCCAATAAGACAGACAATGGTATATATATATATATATATATATATATATATATATATGGTGATGCTGATAACTTTTTATTTGCTTTGAATAGGTCCCCCAGGGAAAATTTATGGGTCCCAAATAAAGCAGTCTAACTCCTACCTTGTAACCTATCCTGTATAATCCGTTTCTAAGAAACTATTGAAATGTATTTACAGTTAACTTGAAATGGTGAGGGAAGAAAAAAGAAAAACTCTGGGATGCATGGATATGATTTTATTGAGTCCTTTTAGATTTTTGTGAGTCAGGGATGTAAGACACTTACCTATCAACATCTATGTATGTGTGTGTGTGTGTATATATATATATATATATATATATATCTCTATATGTAATATATCAAGAAAAATGAAAAATTACATACCGTTGGATTTACTTCCTTTCTTCACACACACACACACACACACACACACACACACATATATATATATATATATATATATATATATATATATATATATAAACCAGGTAAGTTGGTACAGGGAATGACTCTAAGCAAGACCTTTTTTTAATATTGAAATATTAAAGTTGGTATGATGAATGTTGGGAGCTCAATATATAATAATTGGGGAATTATATACAGAGCAATATATTCAACAAAGAAAAGTTTTAAATATTGGTTATATTAATAGTTATAAATTCATTTCCACCAATATCTTGTATTTCAAGTGTTACATACGCCTATCGCCCGACGCCGTACAGCGTTTCCATCAGAGACGCAGAAAGGATTATAAGGCATGCACATAGAAATATAGCAATAACGACAACAAAACGTATTATTTTAACACATAATATTTACTTCAATGTTTAAAGTCCTTTGGAATAGAAATGCGGCCGCCGACAGGCTAGAGTCTTTCAGTGTTCGTTGGTGGAAATGCTCATTCAAAGTTGATATATATATATATATATAAGGCATATATGAAGGAAGTGACACTTATCTTTCCTTTGTACGGGTTATTCCTTTTCCATGGATATTTTGTTTTGGTATTATTCCTTTATCCGGCATTGTCATTTTGGTAATTTTGTTTCGGGAGACATTCTTCGTCTTCCCTTCCCCCACGAGATGTTCACTGGTCGGCCATCTGGTATAAAACTGACCAAGACTGATAACAGTAACCCTTTTGCCCCTTCCTCTAACCTGTGTCCATACGTTTTACCGACGTAGGCAGGCAGCGAGGTAGTATCAGGCGTTCCTCTTTTTAGGATCACTACAGGCAAGGGTAAGCAGTTTTTGAGGTCAAGTTCTGTGACTCCCCCCCCCCTCTCCCAGCGTCATCACGTCTATCAGAATGTTCTAAACGTTCCATGGTTTGAGGGAACGTAACACAAAAAAACCAGATTCTTCAGACTGCTATATTAGTAAGAATTATTAGTGGAAAGGGGGTGGGGGGTTCTCTTAGTTGGTAGAGTACCCACCCTGGAATCGGATGGTTCTGAGTTTGATACTGGTCCCTGCCAACTCAGCGTATGAGTAGCACAGATTGAGGGTAGAGTACCCACCTTGGAATCGGAAGGTTCTGAGTTTGATACTGGTCCCTGCCAACTCAGCGTATGAGTAGCACAGATTGAGAGCTGACATTAGGTGAGGCCCTTCACCTCAGCAAAAACAATCCCCCACGGTCTAGCGCTAGGAAAAAGTGGAGAAACTTCCTCACTGTCTAGCTAATACTGACAATAGGCTGCTCTGCCAACTTTACTTTTTACTTATTAGTGGAAATAAATTTATAACTGTTAATGACATATATAAATAATATATATATATATATATTATTTATATTTTGCTTGAAGGCAATTATAATGCATGTATCGCATAAAATTCGATAATTATAGAAAATAATCTTGACAAGTGAATCCCGGCAAAGGATGGCTCGCTATGCAAAACACCGTACAGACTGTTTTGACTTTATTAAGTCTCTTCAGCGATGTATACTAACAACTCCCCTCTGACAGGAATCGAAACCGGGACTTCACAGGCATAGTCAGAGACCATATCCGTTCGGCCGCCGGTACATAGCGAACAATCCCTGCGAAATTAACCTTGTCAATATATATATATATATATATATATATATATATATATATATATATTATATTATTTTTTTTTTAATTTTTTATTTAAAAAAAATTTTTTTTTTTTAAGGATTTTGTGTGAAGCATGGTGGTGAAATGAATGAGAAACTCCATTAGATGTTATGCGTTAGGTTTCATTCAATATTTCAAAGGTAGGAGCCTTCTTTATCAAGGATGTCTAGACTGACTGATTAGTGCTGTTCTTGATACTTTTACAAAAACAACAACATATAAACAACGAGGCTAAGGGAGTAAACCCCGAATACAAATAGGGACCCGGAATCCCTAAGGGTGTGTGATGCTGGAATCGAGTGTTACCCAGCAACTCCTGTGACACTACCGTTGCCAAACTGCATTGGTTCCTTCCATTTCCTTTGGATTACTGTGGCAGTGTGAAGAGCAGGGGGATTTGCTGCATGGGCAATGGCTCATCCTCCATATGAACCTGCCCAGGTTACGTAGTTAAACAAAATTGGACACTACTCCATCATCTCTTATAGATGGAAGGATGCCAACAACAAATATATATATATATATATATATATATATATATATATATAATGTATTAATTTGAAAGTAATTACAATGCAAGTAAAAAATAAAAACAAAAAGATGTTATTTTTTGTCTTATCGATTTCAAAGTAAAACTTTATCTTCAGAGACGATTTTCGGAAATCGTCTCTGAAGATAAAGTTTTACTTTGAAATCGATAAGACAAAAAATAACATCTTTTTGTTTTTATTTTTTACTTGCATTGTAATTGCTTTCAAATTAATACATTATAACATACTTAACAATGCTTCAAGCAAATTACCAATATGTGTGTTCTTGGCAAACATTGAAATATATAAAATTTATATAAATTTACAAAAATTGCTCATCTTACTTCATTTAATAATTTTTTTTTTTTTCCAGAATTTATTTTGAAATTCATTTCCTAAATAATTTTTTTTTTTTTCCAGAATTTATTTGGAAATTCATCTCCTAAATAATTTTTTTTTTTTTTTTCCAGAATTTATTTGGAAATTCATCTCCTAAAACAAATGCAGAAACAACAATCTAGAAGCAGTAAGTTACAAAAATTTTTACATTTAAGAAAAGAAGTATAAGAATTATTTTTTTTAATCCTCAAATAAAATTTTAAAGAATTTTTAGGAAAACAAACAGAAAAAAGTTATTAATGAAATCTTAATAATCAAATTCACTGAATCAATGAAAGTTTCAAGTGTAAAACAAAATATTCTTGTCTGAATAGCTTTGTTTAAATACACATACACATGTGCAATGTGTGGAACACTGGACAGCTGTTTCGACCTATTAGGTCTCATCAGCAGATAGAAATCACGGTATACACTGCTGATAATATATATATATATATATATATATATATATATATATTTCATTTTTTTCATTAATTCTTAACTAAATAATTTAGCAGCATATTCAAATTAACTGAATTTAATGAAATTTTCAGTGTTGATATATAAAAATAAAAGATATAATGCACCAGTTATTTTATTTAAAAACTTTTACATTTTTTTCGGGTCAGTTAACTTTGAACCATGTATCTTTGAGAATCTGTGTTACGCCTCAAAGATATGTGGTTCACAGTTAACTGGCCTGAAAAAATGTAAAAGTTTTCAAATAAAATAACTGGTGCATTATATCTTTTATTCATTAATATATCAACACTGAAAATTTCATTAAATTCGGTTAATTCCCTGATTTTTTTTTTTTTTTTTTTTCTTTAGGTGGGGTGAGATAAGATGGTAGAATTTAGGTCCGTTAAGTTTGATTTAACCAACTAGTATCTGTAATTTGTTTACAAAATGTCTAAATTTTATTTTTGTATTTTTACACAGGAGAAAAACAAGAATATGAGAAAAGTGAATCCGAATCCATTTTGGAGGAACTCTTAGCATCTCATGGGGTAAAACATTTTTTCTTTTTTTTGTATTTTATGACTTATTAACTTTGTATTAATAATTCTAAATGTACTGTGTTAAATGTTATAATAAAACTATTCATTCTTATAAAGTAATGACAATATTGAATGCATGGTAGATTACTAGTAATCATTACTGTTTTGTAATCGTTACTAGTAGTCATTACTGTTTTGTTTTCAGTTATTTTTATGTAAGAGATGTGTAAGATTTAGTCTCAACTATTGTAAGATTTTGATGTAGAAATATGAACTTTTAGGTATAAACACCTTTTGTGTATATACCACGTATCCCATGTATACGGGTCAGGCACAAGGCCCTATTAATGTGGCACCGCCCACGAACCGAAGCTCATGGGTGGCGGGTGCAAAAAAATATGTTGATCCTGTCGGCATTCCCCCTCAAAGGGGGTGCCTCAGGCACTGTGTAATAAACCCATACCTGTCCCTTTAAATTGAGGGGACAGGTGTTTCCTGGGGGGGATGGCCCCCTGGGATCAACGTTGTTAACTTCTGTGGTCCAGGGCTGAAGCCACTGGACCCTCACCCGAGAGTATATACACCTTTTGTGTGAATAGAAGTATTTATTACTGTACCTGATTGTGAAGTCATTCTTAAACCATTGAAATATAAAACCAGCAGTATTCAAATAGTATATATCTTTAATGTAGCATGTTATATTGGTTGGCTGGATTTTACGGCATGTCAACCCCTGTTGGGTTATTTTATGCACAGGAATTTTTTGTTTAATTCATTCCTGTCGGGTATTTTATTTTTAAGACTCGCCTTTTTTTAAAACTCGGTGTTTGATCTATTTAACCCATAGATGTGACCCTAACAGGTGTTACCACTCCAGGTCAGAGTGGACCTGGGGGTAATAGCAATGATGGTGTACTCCACATTACTCAAATGGAACCCCACCACTAGATGAAGTTTAACATCATCCTAAGGACCCAACCCAAACCCAAAACTATTTAACCTATAGATGGGACCCCCTAACAGGTACTTGCACTCAGGTCAGAGTGGACCTGGGAGTAATGGCAATGAAGGAGTAACCCCCCCCCCCAATGGAACCTCACCACTAGATGCAATTTAATGTCATTTCTTAGGTGAATAAGGACCCAACCCAAAACCAAAACAATTGAAATCATTGATGGGACCCTACAGGTACTAACACTCTAGGTCAGAGTGGACCTGGGAGTAATGGCAATGAAGAGGTATTCCGCACACCCTCCAGAGCTCCAGAATTGGAACTTCACCATTAGATGCAGTTTAGTGTCATACCCAGGACACTAAGACCCTCAGCCACTGCCTGTTAGCAAATATATGATAAAAGGGCATGTTGTATTGCAGATATTTGCATTAAATTAATGAACCTTCTAGTGTGTTGAAATAACGTGTGTTAATGTGCAAGATTATTTTTTATATTTAATTTAGATTAATTATATAAGTCGTTATATAAACCATTCATAGATATTAAGTTCATATAATAACATGTGTGTTAATGTGCAAGATGATTTTTTATATTTTAATTTAGATTAATTATATAAGTTGTTATAAACCATTCATAGATATTAAGTTCATATAATAACATGTGTGTTAATGTGCAAGATGATTTTATATTTAATTTAGATTAATTATATAAGTTGTTATAAACCATTTCATAGATATTAAGTTCATATGACTTGCTGTTTGCCCAGAAACATTGCTTCCAATGAATCTTTCATCAGATGATAACTCTGGGTGAGGCATGGTTTCATTACCACTAGTCCAGAGTGCCCTACCAGTATCTCACAATACCACTAGACTTGTTGGGTTGTTGCCACTCTGAGATTGCCATATCTACACTGATGCAGTTAGGGCCTAATTTTGGATCTCTATTTATGTATTTCCTCTCGTCTAATGGAGAAAGTCCAAGATTACTCAGGTATACGGAAGTTGAATTGGTAATGAAACTTTGGCATCCTACCTCAATATGAAATACATGGTCAAGACATTAATTCTCACTCCTGCCCTATGTTAACCATTCTTTTCTTTTCGAAGTCCGTCGCAGATGACGACGATGACGTCACTCCATGTTTTCATTTGTGGACCCTCTGGTGGCTCATTAGTCCAATTCTGAACTTGCAGATGCGGTCACACACATTGCAGGGCAGAATCCCATCTACATTTGGTTGTTCATGACGACAAAGACGCCGTCGCTCTGCAGTCCTGTTTATCTCATTATTGAGCTGCTTAGCTCCTGTGCCACAGGCATCTTGCCAAACCCTGTCTGTTAGAGGCCAGATCTTCCACACTTGAAGGTGTGATGTTACATTTCCTCAGCGTTGTCTTAATATAGTCTTTGAACTGCTTTTGGGAGGCCCCTGTCTTCCGCGTGCCATCTGTGAGTTCACTGTAAATTAGTTTACGGGGGAGTCTGTCTGCAAGCTGCTAGCTCCTGTACGGCAGGTGTTTCGCCAACCCTGTCTATTGGAGGCCAGATCTTCCACGCTTGAAGGTGTGATGTTACATTTCTTCAGCATCGTCTTAATATGGTCTTTGAACTGCTTTTGGGAGGCTCCTGTCCTCTGCGTGCCATCTGTGAGTTCACTGTAAAGTAGTTTACAGGGGAGTCTGTCTGCAGGCATAGTGTGACCCAACCATCGCAGTTGGCGTATATATGGTATTGCTAACATTTATAATCTAGGTTGTCACTATTTTTTGATTAATGTTTATACTCATTAAATTCTGACACCTAGCAATAGCATAATCTTTACAGATCATTGCCGTCCCTCACAATCCTATAAACCCACCACCAGAACCTTTCCTCTCATGAGCACTCAAATGACTCATCAAACCCCACTGCAGATCCACAAAGTTTGATGCAAATATGACATAGGAAGGACGTCCTTCTTGTATCAGATGATAAAATTTTATGCTTATGCACCACCATATGTCTCTTAAGACACATAAATGGTATATAAACACATATTTTATTTATGATATTCTAAATTACCTCAACCCCTTTTTATCATATGGGTGCTAGAAGGTGGTGGCTGCGGGTCTACATGTCCTGGGAATGACGTTAAACTCTATCTGATGGTGAGGTTCCAGTTTTGGAGGTTTGGGGAATGTGGAGCACCCCTTCATCACCATTGTTCCCTGGTCCACTCTGACCTGGAGTGGTAGTACCTGTTAGGGTCCCATCTATGGGTTAAATAGAAAAATGTGTTTATAAAAAAATTGTATTATCCATTAAGAATTGATTTATTTCAAAACTTTATCGGCATTAAATGACCCACTGAGGTTGATATACTGTAAAACAAAACAAACCAAACTAAATTACCTACATTCTCTTGTCATATATTGATGGGAGAACTGTTGTTTTTTTTTGTTTTTTTTAGACAATGTAGAAACAAATTTGAGTTCTGGGTTGTTGAATTCAAATCCAAAACGTTAGAGTGATTGGCACCTGATAGCCTTAGCATAACCTTCAATTTACGGTTACGCAAATGGTGGGAAAGAAAGCTTAGTTAGTTGCTCAACCGCTAAATATCCGAATGTAAGGATGGACTTGGCATTGGTGCCCACTTGTGGTTGAGAAATCTTGGGATTTTTTAAGGTTTGAATAAAATGTGATCATTTCCAGTTAAATCGAACTTAATGGACCTAAATTCCACCATCGTATGTCACCCTGCCAAAAGAAAAAAAAAATACCAAAAATCAGGGAATTAATCGAATTTAATGAAATTTTCAGTGTTGATATATTAATGAATAAAAGATATAATAAACCAGTTATTCTATTTGAAAACTTTTACATTTTTTCAGCTCAGTTAACTTTGAACCACATACCTTTGAGGCGTAACACAGATTCTTAAAGATACGTGGTTTAAATTTTAAAAAATTGATAATAACAAAAATATGTGCGCTCCATGTACAAGTATTTTGATTTTAGTGTAATAAAATATCATTAAATTAGAAAGACTAACAAAACTAAATAAGAATACAAATCAAAAGATTTACACTTTTTTTATTTTATTTTAATTTTAACTAAATGAAATTATACATAGGATTGCGTTAACACATTTGAGAATAAAACAATAATATCACAAATCTATAACAACAAGTAATTATTTACAGAACCTGGTCTTGTTAAAGCCAGTATGCAAATTGTCTACACCATATACTTAGTGATATATAACACGCATTAATAACATTGGCTGTTTTGAGGCAAATCTAATTCAGGTAGATTTTGATAGAAACATTGTTATGAATAAGATGCTAATTAAGATTAGATAATAATTATTTGATAATATGATAAGAATATGATATAAATAAGTAAGGAAACTGTGATGGTAGTGATGTAGTTTCAGGTACAGACAGATACCGAAACTCCATTATATATAGATATATATATATATATACATGGAACTTTATATTGAATTTGAAAATACTTTGGAAGTCCACCTGAGTTGATTCGTAGGTAAAATGAAATTACAATGTAATATGGCCCAGCAGTAATTTAATCATTTTGGTTCTTGTTGAAGTTTAAACCTATGTAAAATATTTGACTTAAAATGAATTTTATTTAGTCATTTCCAGTTTATAAAAAAATCAAAGTTACAAAATTATAAAATATAAACTAAACAAAATAAAGAAAAATCTTTTCACTGCCAAAAAAATTAGAAAACCAAAGTTAGAAATAATTGAAATATTTTGAATATTACCTTATATATATATATATATATATATATATATATATATATATATATATATATATGTAAAGGTTGATGTAAACTTATTTGTGCTTATTTTGAGAATTCCATATTTGATTGTTTTGATTAAATAATTTTTTGGTTGCTAGGCTTATTTCAGTTCCTTCAATCCCTTTGATGAAATAAAATCCAAATAAAAACACTTAATCAGTTCCTTACTACATCTAAATCTGCTATTTTCTGTTACCAGATATTCATAAAAATGTGTTCGGATTCTATACAATTTCCCAAAGCCGGAAGCAGAAGCAACTGTCTTATACAGTTTCTGAATTATCAACAAAATAAAAGAATTTTGTAGTAGATTTTGATTTTCATTCCCTTAACACAGTATATATGGTTTTGGTCAAAAATATTGTTTTATTTATTCTGTATGAATAAAAAGCTTTTAAAAAAAAATGTTGACATTATCTTTTATTGAATGTTTTAAGTCAAATATTTTAGGTTTAAACTTGAACAAGAACGAAAATGATTAAATTACTGCTGAGCCATATTACACATATACATTGTAATTTCATTTTACCTGGGAATCAACTCAGGTGGACTTGCAAAATATTTTCAAATCTATCTATACATATATTATAAAATGGATACAATAGAAACCTACTCGAGTTTCACCATAAGGATCTTCAGGGTTAAATCCACTGAATTAATCGAGGTACCGATTAATGGGTATGATCGTGCCCATATTTACTGGTAAGCCACCTTTTATCTTTATAAATACATATCTATACATATATAAAGGGCAGTTGTGTGTATTTGTATGTCTGGAGGAAACTTTGAAAATAATACAATTAATCACAAAGTAATTATATATACACATTAAATAATCACCAGTTCTTGGTTTTTGAGCAAAAATAATGAAGGTTTGATTTTATATTAGTGAAGATAATTAAAAAAAAATGAAATTTAAATGATAATAGCATAGATTTTTTTTGCATTTAATTTTTTAAATAGTAGACATTAATTTTTATTTCCAGAGTGTCTGGATCAATGCAATGTCTTTAGTTTTTACATGGGAATTTTAATGGGGCATACTATGAGGATCCAACTCGCGATTTAATAATAATGGATTTGTGAGACTAATTTTTTTTTTACCTCCCTCACTACCCAGGCAATGCTGGGTAGCCGCTTCTAGTAAAGGGCAGTTGTGTGTATTTGTATGTCCGGAGGAAACTTTGAAAATTAAATAATTAATGATAAAGTAGATATATATACTCATTAAATATCACCAGGGCTTGATTTTTAAGCAAGAATTGTAGAGATTTGATTTATATTCGTGAAGATAATTAGAAAAATAAAATTTAAATGATAACAGCATGAATTTTTTTTTTCATTTAATATTTTAGATAGTAGACATTAACATTTCTTTTCAGAGTAGCTGGATCAATGCAAGGTCTTTTTTTTTTTTTTTTTACATAGGGATTTAAATGAGGCATCTCACGATTCAGTAATAATGGATTTGCGGGACTAACTTTTAAAAATCCCCCTCTACCCAGGTGATGCCGGGTAGCCTCTGTTAGTTTAATATAGAGTGCCATGTTCCACTGGCATGGCAGCCTCCGAAGACTTAATATAGTTTTTGTGCCTCTGAAATTACAATGCTTCCTGTGACTGTAAAGTCCAATATTTGAAAAAAAAAAAAAAATTCTTGACCACAGATGTCACATGTGAAGGCTCTTCTTCTCTCTCTTTTTATTTTTTTTTTAATGCTCTGTGCTTCTACACTGTGCTGTGAGGGCACATCATGGGAGGTCAGCAGTTACCAGTTATAAGCCCTTTCTCGTTTGGCATAGAATTGGGCGCCAGGGGCAACCTCCGTCTCATTGGACAGCTACCACCCACCTCAAGCTGGGCAGCCCTCAGTCAATTAGGTGCTGTCCTGCCACAAGCTGCCTGCTTCATTGGGTGCATGTAGCTAAGGGATTTATCCTAACAAGCAGGTTGCAAACATATATGCACATAACAAAACTAACCAAACAAAATGCCATGTATATATATATCTATATATAATAGAGATTCAGTATTTATTTGTCTGTAATTGAAACTATGTCACTGGTTACGTCACAGTCATTTCAGAAGTTAAGTAAGTTTATCAATGAGTATTTGATTTATAGTCAAGACCATTAATGCATAAAATAGAGAACATCACTGTATTATATAAAAGAAATAAGTATAAAGAAAAAATAAGTAAAATAAAATTAAAAGTATAAAAGAAATAATTACACAACGTTTGGTGGTCTATCATGTTTTTTTAAAAAATGTTTTAATGAATACATGCCCGGTATTATTGATTTATATGTAGTTTTTATTTTATTTTAATATATATTTAAAGGTATCTAACATATAGAGTTTTACAAGAAAATTGTTTACAAACAAGAAATTGTCATATAAACTTGTCCTAGCTTGAATTTTAAGAACTGTAAACTAAGCTGGATGTGGTTTTACACATGTGTATAAATATCTAAAAAATGATTGTTTACATTTATTTTTAATGCAAAAACTGTTTATGGTTGTTATTTTTTATTACTGGTTTTTTTTAATTTAAATTTATTTAAATCAATCGTATCGAAATAATTAATAGTTGTATTTCATTCATTGTTTAAACAATACACATTCATCAATAAGTTTAATTTTATTCAGTATTAGATTATAAAAATAGCTTTTTAATTTTAATTTATATAAATTTTTTTGTTTTTTAAAAATTAGATAAATAAAATTATTCAATTAATTTAATGCTTACTTTGATAAATATCAAATGCATCAAATCTCTTAGAAAATGAATTAAGAACATAAAAACATATATTACATTGATTGATTGTACAAACATTTTTAAAATAAATTTTATTTATTGAAAATAATTTTTAAAGAATTTATTTTTCTACAGAATTGAACTGAATAAAATTTAGTTTATTGATATTGAACCCACCTCAGGCAATATTTTTCAATAGTTTATTTTTAAGTTGCCAGAGTGCGTTTTTTATTTTACAAGTTATTATAATGGAGATTATGTGTCTGTCTGTACCCGAAACTACATCACCACCATCACAGTTCCCTTAGTAATTTATATCATATTCTTATTATATTACTAAATAATTATGATCTAACAATGTCTATTATAGTCTACCTGAATTAGATTTACCTCAAAACGGCCAATGCTGTTAATGTATGTAAAATCCTGCAATGTGTGTTATATATCACTAAGTATATGGTGTGGATAATTTGCATACTGGGTTTAACAACAGGGTTTGGTAAATAATTATTTGGTGTTATAGATTTATAATATTATTGTGTTAAGAGAAAAGTAAATGTTTTATAATAAAGGTTCAAAAGTTGTTTTTTTAAAAATTGTATTTAATCCAACACTACCCCTGTTTCAGATTCTTAAGAAAGTTCTTCTGTCTATATATATATATATATATATATATATATGAAAATGTTGACTTACTGGTGAAATTGGCCACAATGGTTAGTTGATACAAATTTCACAATGATAAGGCAGCGATATAACAAGTATAAAGTGCTCAATATGTGATCAGAGGATCTTCAGGGTCAAATCCACTGAATTAATCAAGATATTGATTAATTCCAGCTGATTGTATGTGTGTATTTAGTGGTTATGATGGATTAACCGTACAATCGGCTGGAATTAATCAATATCTTGATTAATTCAGTGAATTTGACCCTGAAGATCCTTATGGTGAAACTCGAGTAGGTTATTCCTGTGTATACCATTATGATATATATAAAGGAAGAAATGGTAATGAATCCAACATTATGAGGAAACCTAATAGATAAAAGTGAAAAATAAAAGATGATTTATTAATATTTGAAAATTTATTGCCATTTAAAACATTTCAATTGTTGAATATATCTAATATATATTAAATATCTATATATATATATATATATATATATATATATATAATCCAAAGATTGAGTGAAGAAATCTTCCTTACGATGTAGTTGTTTTTCAGTAGGAATAATTTACAGAGTTCAATGTGTTAAAATCAGAGAGCAAAAAATATATTAGGAAAAAATAATGAAGATTTAGAATGAAAGCTTAATAGACTATTTCAGGAAACCAAGAGGACTTGTTACTTTTAACAGATATATAGAGTTGATAGTGGTCTATTGTCAGTATCAGCTGAAGTGAAGGAGCTTGTTTTTGCTGAGGTGGGGTACCACAGCTAGCGTCAGCTCCCAGATGCTTTATTGCACAGATCAGATTACCCAAGCTGTGCTACTCATTCAAGGACCGGTAAGGTTCCTGGAACCTTGTGATTCTGAGGCAAATGCTCTACCGACTGAGCTAAACTGTCTCATATTTTATATATATCATTAGCATTGCAGTCTTGGAAGACTATATAGTTCTTGTACCCATGAAGTTACAGCGCCTCCTTTGACTGTGATAGTCCAATGTTCGAAAAACATTCTCGACCACAGATGTCGCATGTGAAGGCTGTACCTGAAGATGTTGATCTGCCAGTGCTTTGTTGCTGCTACTTTCTTTTGGACATATTGGCTTCATGTTGTTGTGCCAGGGTGACTTGAAACATGAATATTCCGCTACAGAGAGCCTGCCTCTACCGAGGGCGGTCCTGAGCCAAATTTTACCAGCTGGAAGGGGGTAATGACAAAGCACCTGAGGTCATTCTTGTAGACATCATTAAATCGCAACTGGTGATGATCAATCTGTCTCTTGCCAGATGAAAGTTCTGTATAGAGGATGGCCCTTGGAATTCGTCCATCATACATTCCAGGGACATGGCCCAGCCAGTGGAGACACCACTGTCTCAGTAGAGAGCACATGCTAGGAAGTTGAGCTCTCTCTAGATGATATATATATATAGTAGGGACTGGCAAACTGAGCCTAAAATGCGTTTTTGACAAAATGACTTTAGCCCCCCTACAGAAAATAATTTACCAAAAATCAGGGAATTATCGGATTTTAATGAAATTTTCAGTGTTTATTTATCAATGAATGATCTTTATAATGCATTATTTATTTTATTTCAAAACTTTCTCATTTTTTTCAGGTCGCTTAATTCTGACCCCCCTTATGTTGGGGGCGTAAAATGTTTTTCAAGTTGGTCATATATTGTACTAATACAGTATAAATAATGACCGAACTTATGAATAGAAACAAAAAAAATTTTTTACAGTTGCGCTTCTGTGAGAAAATAAGTACCAAAAATCGAAAAATAAAATGTAAAAAAATAATTTATTTTTTGGAGATTTCTTTTTTACTCATTTCGATAATTATTTAATTGGCTATTATTTTATAAAAGAAAAAAATTATACATGGTGTTTTTTCTGCTTAAAAAGGGGAGGGGGGTACATTTTCAATTGAGTTTTTCTTCAAAACAATAAGGTTTGCATTAAGTAGATATTTATTTTTAGAATCTAAAAATATAACATTTTAAACTTAAAATCCGAAATTTTTATTTTAAATGAATTTGATATATTAATTTTTCATAGCAAAAATACTAAATTAAAATTTTGAAATGAAATAACTGATGCATCATAAAATTCATTAATTGTTAAATCAATACTGAAAATTTCATTAAAATCGGATAATTACATGATTTTTGGTAAATTTTTTTCCATTCCAAATGTTACGTTAAAATTGTAAACAAGCGCCTAAAACCATTGAAAAACAGCCAAAATGGCGGATCACGTCAAAATTGACCAAAACAAATAGTTTTAAATCTTTTATAAATAAACTGCATATGTAATTATATTTTTCTTTTTTTAATGATGGTTATTATGTTACTACTTATCGATTTAGACAAAGTTTAACCTTAAATAATAGATTTAATTATTCTTAATTCGCTTTTAAAACTTTGTATCTGATTTTTTTTGCTAGTCCCTAATATATAGGCAATACATTATTTATCTACCCTAATAACATAAATATAGCATAAATCACTGAGAATCCCAACAAAATAGAACCAACAGTTCACTTTACTTATGAAAAAAAAAAAAAAAAGGTTAAATTAAACTTGATGGACCTAAATTCCACCATCATATGTCACCCCCCCCCAAAAAAAAAATACCAAAAAATCAGGGAATTAATCAAATTTAATGAAATTTTCAGTGTTGATATATTAATGAATAAAAGATATAATGCACCAATTTTCTCAAAGATATGTGATTCAACTGACCTGAAAAAATGTAAAAGTTTTTAGATAAAATAACTGGTGCATATCAACAGTGAAAATTTCATTAAATTCGATTAATTCCCTGATTTTTTGGTATTTATTTTTTTCTTTTGGTGGTGTGACATACGATGATGGAATTTAGGTCCGTTAATTTCGATTTAACCAAGAAAATAATAGCTCTTTACTTCTCTGGATGTTCTGTTAATTAGAAATAATGATAAAACTAAAAGTATACAATAAATCTATAAACAAAAATACACCATATACACATCACAACCAGAAAATGAATATATATATATATATATATATATATATGTGTGTGTGTGTGTGTATAATAATAGGATTCTACCTAAGAGCATTAAGAATGTGTAGACTTGAGTTTCACAATAAAGAACTGAAATATGCTGTAAACACTTTTAAAATACTACACTATCCTATTTATTCTATATTAAACACTATAAGAAAATCTTATAAGATACATGCCAACAGTAAACATAAAAAGAATTATTAAATGAAAACCAAATCTGAAAGATACTTCACCTTAACCACAAATATAATAGTTAATAAATTTAAACAACCTAGGCATCCACATGACCCCCCAAACTAATCACATGACCCCCAAATTACATCCATCACCATCCAATACTTAATTAATCAACTGAAAAATTAAAATTAAAACATTTTCTTTGCAGAAATATGCATAACCCCATATATAATGTGTAAGAAGGTTTTTATGATGTGAAGTAATGTGTGTATGTCTATCTATCTATCTATCTATCTATCTATATATTGTGAGGGATTATTTTGTGGTAAAATTTTTAAAAAAACAAATTGAAGGGTGGGAAATATATTTACTTTGTTGTTAATTGTTTTATTTTTGTAGTTTCATCTGGACATACATACACACCAACTGCCCATTATATATGTACTAGAAGCAGCTACCTGGTGTTGTGTGGGTAGAGGTGGGGGATAAATAAAAGTTAATCTCACAGATCCATTGATTGTTTTGATCTTCTATAATTGATTTATGTTTTAATCACGAACACAACTGATGATTTTCCCTTCTCTTATTGAAATATTAATTTTTCAAGCTCTGGTGATAGTGAATGTTTATATTTACTTTGTCATTAATTGTTTTATTTTCATAGTTTCCTCCGGACATATATAATTATCAAATTTTATACGATATACGCATTGTAATTGCCTTCAAAAATATAAATAATATGCACATAACTGTTTTAACTTTCATTATTTTTTGTTTTAATAATATAATATATAAGTTATGGAATTATTTTACCTCTAAAAAAAGCAATATGTAGGGGTGACAAGACTTTCCGACCATGCTGTACATTAATCTACAGGGTGGTCCGAAAGTCTTGTCACCCCCTTACATATTGTTTTAACTTTCATTATTTTTTGTTTTAATAATATAATATATAAGTTATGGAATTATTTTACCTCTAAAAAAGCAATATGTAGGGGTGACAAGACTTTCCGACCATGCTGTACATTAATCTACAGGGTGGTCCGAAAGTCTTGTCACCCCCTTACATATTGTTTTAACTTTCATTATTTTTTGTTTTATAATATAATATATAAGTTATGGAATTATTTTACCTCTAAAAAAAGCAATATGTAGGGGTGACAAGACTTTCCGACCATGCTGTACATTAATCTACAGGGTGGTCCGAAAGTCTTGTCACCCCCTTACATATTGTTTTAACTTTCATTATTTTTTGTTTTAATAATATAATATATAAGTTATGGAATTATTTTACCTCTAAAAAAAGCAATATGTAGGGGTGACAAGACTTTCCGACCATGCTGTACATTAATCTACAGGGTGGTCCGAAAGTCTTGTCACCCCCTTACATATTGTTTTAACTTTCATTATTTTTTGTTTTAATAATATAATATATAAGTTATGGAATTATTTTACCTCTAAAAAAAAGCAATATGTAGGGGTGACAAGACTTTCCGACCATGCTGTACATTAATCTACAGGGTGGTCCGAAAGTCTTGTCACCCCCTTACATATTGTTTTAACTTTCATTATTTTTATGTTTTAATAATATAATATATAAGTTATGGAATTATTTTACCTCTAAAAAAAGCAATATGTAGGGGTGACAAGACTTTCCGACCATGCTGTACATTAATCTACAGGGTGGTCCGAAAGTCTTGTCACCCCCTTACATATTGTTTTAACTTTCATTATTTTATGTTTTAATAATATAATATATAAGTTATGGAATTATTTTACCTCTAAAAAAGAGAGGTGTGATAGTAAAACGTTGTATCGCAGATCCATTGATTGTTTTGGTCTTCCATAATTGATTTGTTTTAATCACAAACACAAACACAACTGATGACTTTCCCTTTTCTTACAATTGAAATCCTAAGTTTTAAATATCTTTCCAGGTATAAATCAAATCTTCATTATTGTAGCACAAAAAGAAAGTTCTGGTGATAGGGAATATATATATATATATTTACTTTGTCATTAATTATTTTATTTTTGTAGTTTCTTCCGTACATACATACACACGCATCAACTGCACTTTATATATGTATAGATAGATATAAGTAAATAGAATACAAATCACATTGTAATACTTAGAAAAAAAAGTTG
The DNA here is from genome assembly GCA_023376005.1 of Doryteuthis pealeii. NCBI lineage: Eukaryota > Metazoa > Mollusca > Cephalopoda > Myopsida > Loliginidae > Doryteuthis > Doryteuthis pealeii. The sequence goes on along the minus strand of CM042179.1, from coordinate 31,782,215 downwards.
TTGGCGGTATCAGCCGGACACCGAGGGAGTCTATCCCCTTTTTTGCTAGCACTAAACCAGGGAGATTGTAAACACACACCTACTGTCAGCTCTCCACTTTACTGCACAGATCAGATAACTCAACCTGTGCTACTCATTAGTTGAGTTGGCTGGGACCGGTATTGAACCAGGAACCTTGCGATTACAGGCATGTGTTCTACCAAGTGAAGGAGTCTATCCCCTTTTTGCTAGTGCTAAACCAGGGAGATTCCAAACACACACCTACTGTCAGCTCTCCGCTTTACTACACAGATCAGATATCTCAATCTGTGCTACTCATTAGTTGAGTTGGCAGGACCGGTATTGAACCAGGAACCTTGCCATTACAGGCGTGTGTTCTACCAAGTGAAGGAGTCTATCCCCTTTTGCTAGCGCTAAACCAGGGAGATTGCAAACACACACCTACTGTCAGCTCTCCGCTTTACTACACAGATCAGATATCTCAACCTATGCTACTCATTAGTTTGAGTTGGCAGGGACCGGTATTGAACCAGGAACCTTGCAATTACAGGCGTGTGTTCTCCAAGTGAAGGAGTCTATCCCCTTTTTGCTAGTGCTAAACCAGGGAGATTGCAAACACACACCTACTGTCAGCTCTCCATTTTACTACACAGATCAGATATTCAACCTGTGCTACTCATTAGTTGGTTGGCAGGGACCGGTATTGAACCAAGAACCTTGTGATTACGGGCATGTGTTCTACCAAGTGAAGGAGTCTATCCCCTTTTTGCTAGCGCTAAACCAGGGAGATTGCAAACCTTATGATTCAGAGACGGGTGCTGCTCTACAAAGTGAAGGAGTCTATCCCCTTTTTGCTAGTGCTAAACCAGGGAGATTGCAAACACACACCTACTGTCAGCTCTCCATTTTACTACACAGATCAGATATCTCAACCTGTGCTACTCATTAGTTGAGTTGGCTGGGACCGGTATTGAACCAGGAACCTTGTGATTCAGAGTCTGGTGCTCTACTGACTGAGCTAGTTGTTTAGTCTCTTAAAAGCAAGGAAAGCATTGTTTATATAACTCTTATCAACATATTTTTGCTATTAGATTATCGGTGCAATGGAAAGTGCTTTTGTCTGATGCAGATGTTGATGTACCAAGTGTTTTATTTCATGAAAAGTGATGGAAAAATCTACATAAAGAGGGGAAAGAAAAAAAAAAAAAAAAAACAAGAAAAAATATTTTGTATAGTTTGGTCGGGATGGGTGGAGAATTTATAGAGTTTGAAGAGAAGAGAGATAATATAAATTTTAAAAAAAGAAAGAAGAAAAAAAACAAAAAGAAGAAAGATATAATGAAATTGATAAAATTCAAAATGTGTCATTGTTTTTGAAAATTCTAAGAATGGATTTAATTTCAATTTTCTGCAGGAGATTCAAGATACGAACCAGTATGTGAAGAGTGAGATTGAAGCGCTCGACCGCGAACAAAAGCAAATTGATGAAAGAGCTGCAAATCTGGAAGAACAACTGCGTGCAGTCATGAAGAAAGGTAAGGGATTAATCCTTACGACAAAAAAAACAAAAAAAAAACAAAAGTTTAAAAAAAAAAAAAGAAGGAAAATGGGGAAAAAAAAATAATTAAAATAAATTGCTTCGTATAAGTAGGCATGCATAGAATGGAAAAATATTGACTTTAAAAAAAGATTGAAAATTTAATATATATATATATATATATATATATATATACGTATGTAGATATATGTACGTATGTATAAATGCATGTATGTATATATGTATATATGTATGTGTATGTATGTATATATATGTATGTGTATGTATGTATATATATGTATGTGTATGTATGTATGTATATATGTGTATGTATATATATATGTGTATGTATATATATATGTGTATGTATGTGTATATATATGTATGTGTATATATATGTATGTGTATATATATGTATGTGTGTATATATGTATATATGTATGTGTGTATATATGTATATATATATGTGTATGTATGTGTATATATATGTATGTATGTGTATATATATGTATGTATGTGTATATATGTATTGATATGTATAATGTTATATGTATGTATATGATATATATGTATGTATATGTATGTATATGTATATACTGTATGTATATCTATATGTATATGTATGTATAATATATGTATGTATATGTATGTATATGTATTTATATATATATGATGTATATATATGTATATATGTATGTATATGATATGTATGGTATATGTATGTATATGTATGGTATATGTATATGTATATATGTTATGTATATGTATGTATGTATGTATATATGTATGTATATATGTATGTATATTGTATGTATATATATATGTATATATGTATGTATATATGTATGTGATGTATATATGTATGTATATATATATATGTATGTATAGGTATGTATGTAATATGTATATATGTATGTATATGATATGTATGTATATATATATATGTAATTATATGTATGTATGTATATATATATATGTATGTATATGTATGTATGTATATGTAATGTATATATGAAGTGTATGTATATGTATGGAATATATGTATGTATGTATATGTATGTAATATGTATGTATAACTCACTATATATGTATGTATATATAATGCTATGTATATGTGTATGTATATGTATGTATATGTAGGTATGTATATGGTATGCCATAATATATATGTATGTATATGTATGTAATTATATATATGTATGTATATGATGTATGAATACTTATTATAATCGTTATATATATATATACATATATATATGTATACATATATATGTATGTATTTATATATATGTATGTATATGTATGCCTTATATATGTATATTCATATATGTATGTATATATGTTATGATATGTATATATATGTACTTATATAATGTATGTATATTATATTGATGTAATATATGTATGTATATATATATATGTATGGTATATATATATGTATGCTGTATATATATATGTGTGTATTATGTGTATATATATATGTGTATGTATGTTATATATATATGTGTATGTATGTTATATATATGTATGTATGTGTATATGTATGTATGCCATATATATATGTATGTATGCATATATAATAATGTATTATGCACATATATATATATGTATTATGCATCATATAATATATGTATGTATGACATATATATAATGTATGTATGCCATATATATACATGTTATGTACTCATATATATACTATGTATGTATGCATATATATATATGTATGTATGCATTATATATATAATGTATATTATATATATGTATGTATGTATGTATATTAATATGTATGTATGTATACTATATAGTACTGTATGTATATATATATAGTATGTATGTATATATTGTATGTATGATGTATATATGTATGTATGTATGTATATATATGTATGTATGTATAGTCATGTATGTATGTATATATGTATGTATTTATATATATATGTATGCATATTATATATATGTATAATTATATATGTATGTATGTATGTATATTAATATGTATTGTATGTATATATGTATGATGTATTGTATATATATATGTATATGATATGTATAATGTTGTATGTATATATGTATGTATGTCTAATATATATGTATGTATGTATATATATATATATATGTATATATATGGTATGTATGTATATAATAAATGTATTATTATTATATTATGTATGTATATATATATGTATATGATATATTATGATATGATATATGTATATGTATATGTATATTATATATATGTATGAGTATCATATATATGTATAGTATATATATATATATATGTATATCGTATATATAATCTTCTC
>CM042179.1:31750208-31778275 GCA_023376005.1 Doryteuthis pealeii | reverse complement strand
CAAAGAGAGAGATCTGAAAACAAACAAAAAGTTTAATACAAATACTGATTTTTAAGTGCCTGTAAAGTATTTGTGCCTGTGTGCAAATGAGTGTTTATACAAGCAATAGTGTAATATTAACTTTGTATGTATGTATTATCAATGTATATTTAGGTAAAGTGTATCTCTCTGGCATTTGCATTCACACACACAATATATATATATAATATATAATATAAATATATATATGTAAATACATATATACATGTGTGTACATATACCATATATATGCAGATGTACACATATGTTGCACATACATTATATATATGTTGCACATGTACAATCTAATTTGCAACTGTAAACATATATGTACTATACAATATGTGTTTGTGTGTACATGTACATAATATTGCAGATGTACCACACACGAACATATATTTGTTGCACAATGTACACATATATATATATATAATAATATAATATATATTGCACATGTACACATCTAATTGTAACTGTAAACATATATGTACATATACATGTGTGTGTGTGTGTGTTGTGTGTGTGTGTACATATACATTGCAGATGTACACACACACAGAACATTATATATGTGTATACAATATATGTTTGCACACATACTATATATGTATACATATAATTTGCACACATACATATATATAGTATACATATTGTTGCACCACAACACATAATATATATATATATATATATATATATATATATATAATTATACTTTGCATATGTACACACTAATGTAACTGTAACAATTGTACATATACATATCTGTGTGTGTGTACATGACATAATAAATGCGTGTCCCGCGAACCGAACATATATATATATGTGGTACACATACATTTGCAACATGTACATATACATGACATATTATATGTGTGTAACACATACATATTGCAACATGTACATATACATGAACATATGTTGTGTACACATACATATATATATATACATACACACATATATATATAATATACATACACCATATATATATATAAATATATATAATTATATATATATTGCACATGTAACACATCTAATTGTAACTGTAAACGTATATATATTACATACAATATATATGTGTGACATGTACAATATATAGTTGCAAATTTACACACACAACTATATATATAATATATGCACATGTAGTACATCTAATTGTAACTGTAAATACATACATTATCAGTAAATAAAGTTCCCTTTTCTCTCATACATACGTGTATGTGTGTGTGTTGTAAAGTTTATATATGCTTTTATATCAGCATGTATGTTTGATAGTTTTTCCAAGTGTGTGTGTTTGTGTGTGTGTGTGTGCCTACATGCACATGTGTGTAACTACAATGAATATAATAAAGGGGGGTTTGTTTTGTTTTATTTTCTTGTTTTATTCTTTTCCTTCATTTTAATCATTTTCTTTTTTTAAACATATCATTGAAAAGTCACTTGGACAGCCATCATTATTACATACTTCCTACTTAGATACAATAGTATAAATTTGTTTTTTTCCCATATGAGAAAATTTATAAAGATATTTCTATATATTCTAGAAGAAAAAAAACAAAAACAAAAAAAACACAAGTAGCTGAAGTCAAACAAGTGTACAATCAACAGTCACAAAAGAACCAATGGTGGGATTTGAACATAATAACCAGAACAGAAATAGCCAATAAGAAATAAATATTCAAATAATAATATCTTATTATAAATGGAGATTGTGGTTTTTTCTGTCTGTAACCGAACTAATATTACTATTCACGTAACAATTCCCTTAAGTTATTTACGTCACATCCTCCATGATTTTATTTTTAATTCAAACCTCAATTATTAATAAAATTTGTTTTACATTATTTATACTGGTTGACAATATCTACCTATTATTAACATGCAATTGTATTTATATATAACAAATAAGTGGTTTGCATGTGAAGGGAAAGCTAATTTGCATATTGATATTAAAAATTTGATTTTAATAAATAGTCTTTAGTAATTATTGATTTCTAATTGTTGGATTTTTCTAATGAATATGAGCAAAAATCTCTCCAATAAATCCAGTTAACAATATTAACAGTAATTCTATTCTTACTTCCTAATTTAACTAAAATAGTTAAATTATGAAAAACTTAGCAATGAAAGACGGGAGGGAAGAAAAAGCAAGTATAGTTGTTCCCCGTCTGTTCAATCTTTTTTAATCGGCATCTTATTTAGTTTCCATTACCCTTTAAGTTAACAATATTTATTACATTAAGAACTTAAAATACTTGCACCCGGAGGGTGCAATTATTTGCTAGTTTAAAATAATAGGAATAAATAGCCAATAGGAATGCTGAGAATAGTACTATGAATTGTAGTATAAAGTTGTAACAACATACGGTTATAAGTACAATCCATGTACTTATTACACTATTTTTTGAAAATTAATTAGTTGATAATTAATGAATAGGTGGGCATAACTGTTCAAAATGTAAGGCTAAACAAATGGAGAAAAATTTATAAAAATGCTTATAAGATGAGTTCAATGGAGGTGTGTGTGGTGTAATGGTTGAGTTGTAGGAAATGGACTCGTCAATCAGAGTTCAAATCCTGGATGAAGTTGTTAGCATTTTTCGCACAGCGCTAATACCCTTGGAAAGGTATGCATCCAAGTACTCTATATCCAGCTATGGTAATAGTAGGGCAGACTGGAGTAATTCCTATTCCCCCAAAGCTCCAGAACTGGAGCCTCATCACTAAGAGGCAATTTAATGTCCTACACAGAATATAATTTCTGTTTGGGGTGGGGGTGGGGGGTACCCTCTATGGAGGATGCAGTTGGTATATTCTAAACTCCACTGACAGGGCAACTAAGAATTTACATAATTACATGATTCCAGTCTATTAATAATGGAGATTCGTGTTTCTCTGTCTGTAAACCGAAAATAGTCACTGCTTACATATAAACCCTCAAGAATTAAGTTTATCTATGAGTATTTAATTCATATTCAAAATCCTTAATATGTAGAATTTAAATATGCAACATTAAACGCCACATTGTTTTTTAATACAAGTCTTAATAAATACATGACCATATTATATATTCTTTTTTTTTAAAGATTATTTTTTACTCCCACCCTTTTTTTTTTTTCATTAACAAGAATTAACTAAAAAGTTTACAAAATAAATAAAATACCTATGGTTTTTGTAAAATTTATGTGTAATAATTCAAAATAATTATTTAATTAATAATTAATAGATATGCTCAACATTTATTTGAGGGGAACAGAACTAAGTTTCATTTCAAATTGTTTTATTTTTTTTTTTTTTTACTCCTATTAATAAATTTGACGATTTTACTTACTTATGGTACAAACCCTCTGACACTGAATTTTAAACTCTCACCTCTCTCAGAAAAAATCTTTCAAAATTAATTTTTCAAACTGCCCAGAGGACTTTTTGTTTTGTTAGTAATTGATACTAATCTTTTGTAAACAATCATAGATTCAAGTAACTGTTCTTAATACAAATAATTGCATATGGTTAAACAGTTTCAAGTATTTAAAAATTATAATTCTATTTAAAAAAATAATCATTTGTTTGCACAGTTAAAAGATTCATATATCCTATGAGATAGGAAATGAAATTTGTAACAGATTTCATATATCTTATTATAATGGAGATTGTGTGTTTTTCTGCTGAAAAACTAAATCACTAACTCAAGTCACAATTCCCTTAGTAATTGAGCCACATTCACCATGAATTTCTCCTTATTAAACCTCAATTATTAATAAAATTGTTTTTACATTATTATACTGTTAACCATATTCTACAATACTATAACATGCAATTGTATTTATATATACAACAAAATAGCGGTTTACAGTGTGAACGGGAAGGCTTAATTAGCATATTGATATTAAAAATGTAATTTTAATAATATATGCTTAGTATTATTGATTTCTAATTGTTTGGTTTTATCTTAATGAATATAAGCAAAAAATCTCTTCAATGATCTTAAATGAATCCATTAACAAGAAAAATAACTGTCATTTATTCTTTATTCCTCTTTTAACTAAATACTTAAATTAGAAAAAATAACAATGAAAGACGAGAGTGATGGAAGAGTAAATTGCAGTTGTTTCTATTTTTCGATTTATACTCCCTCTGTTTCAAACCTTTTTATCTGCATTCTTATTTAGTTTCATTAGCGTTTCAATTTAATACGATAATTTCATTACATTAAAAACTTAAATACTTGCACCTGGAGGGTGCATATATTTGCTAGTCCTATAAAATACTAATCATTTCAAAAACATTTGACTCATGGATGAGATCTTAACAGGTTCTACTATTCCAGATCAGAGTGACCTGGGAGTAATGCGAATAAAGGGAGGGGCCAGTTAGCTCAGTCGATATAGCATCAGATTAGGAACCACAAAGTTCTGGTCCGATACCAGCCCCTCGCCACTCAGCGTATGAGTAGCACAGGGATCTGTGCGGTCAAATGAGGAGCTGACGGTAGGTGTGGCGCTCCACCTCAGACAATCTCCTTGGTCTAGCGCTAGTGATCAGAAATAGGAATGCTGAGAATAGTAGCTATGAATTGGTATACATAATTTGTAAAAATGCTTATAAGATTAAATTCAATTCCACTCCCTCATTGTTTGGCTGATACGGACTTTAAGCCACCCCGACGACTTACTTACTTTTACTCACCCCACCCCCCCAGAGCTCCAGAATTATTCTTACCACTATGTGCAGTTTAGTGTCATAACTACATTATATATAATATATAATAATTTTTAAGCAAATTTTTTGAAGCTGGTGCAATTTGACTGTTAATACGAGACCAGGAATTTTTAATCTATCACTTTTCTTATTTAAACTTGTTCTAAATAATTATAAATATATCAAGTTTTAATTAATTCTTTTCCCATGTAAATTCACACATTTAATTTTATCCTTGTCAATCAAATTTATTCCCCTTTGTAAAGAGTGCATTCTAAGCCCTTTTGACAGAACTGAAGGGGGGGGGCAAAAGAATCAGTTATCATTACTATAAGAAATTTGATAACACAAAATTCCATCCACATATAAAATCTGAAATTGGTGTTTATATTATTATCCAATGCAAAGACTGTGATAAAAAATATATCGGTGAGACTTCCAGAAAATGCTTATATGAGCAAAGTCAAGCTATTAGATCAGGTAGCTTGAATAATGCTTTTTTTTTTTCCAGCATAAACAGATATAATTTTAAGATGTTATGATATTAGCTCATATCTACAGCAAAAGACTGAAGCAAAATTTTAGAAAAGCCGGTGCAAATTAATATGAGACCAGGATTTTTTAATCTATCACTTTTCTTAGTTAAACTTGTTCTAAATAGTTATAATATATCAAGTTTTAATCAATTCTTTTACCCGTGTAATCACACATTTATTTTATCCTTGTCAATCAAATTTATTCCCCATTCTATCCTCTTATATATCCTCATGGTTAGTACATTTATAGGCATAAAATTGAACTACTTAAAAATACTAATATAAAAAACATAGATTGTAATATTAAACATACATTCAATATTAATAGTGTAATATATATATATAAGAAAATGTGAATAGATAAAATAGGATTTATTTAATTATTATTGTTATTTTTATTTTGCATTTAAAATAATAATAGATAGAATACATGTATACATAGAAACATGTGTCAGTAAATAAATAAAAATAAATCCTATTTTATCCATTCATATTTTCTTTCCTATATTTTTCATTTCAACATACCCGTTGGATGGCATCCATTTTCAGCTTTATATATAATGTAACATATTGATGTACGTATTTACACACATGTATATATACATGTATGGGAGGAAAATTTGGAAGTAAAACCAACAGTATGTAGAAAATAAGTTAGATATAATCTTTATTAATATTGAACATATATCCCTATTCAATATTAATAGTGTATATACCTAACTTAATTACATATGGATCTATTATTTTCCTTTTTCTTTCTTTTCTATTTTTTTCTCATTTTTTAATTTATATCTCTTTAAGAAAATATGTCACATATTTCAAACATCTTCACTTGTACCAATCACGTCACCTTTTTTCAAAAATAAACATTGTCAACGGATAAGAATATTTTTTCTCTAGAACTTTCTCATCTGCTGTTTTTACATCTCTGTTCAGACAACACTTTTTCCATCCTAATATTCTGATGAAGGTTTAATAAAATCCAAAACGTTTTAACGTCCACTTCACCATCTATTTTTTTCTCTAGACATTTTCTCATCTTCTGTTTTTACATCTCTGTTCAGACAACACTTTTTCCATCCTAATATTCTGATGAAGGTTTAATAAAGCCAAAACGTTTTAACGTCCACTTCACTATCCTCTTTTTTCTCTAGATACTTTCTCATCTGCTGTTTTTACATCTCTGTTCAACAACACTTTTTCCATCCTAATATTCTGATGAAGGTTTAATAAACCCAAAAAACGTTTAACGTCCACTTCACTATCTTTTTTTTCTCTAGACATTTCTCATCTTCTGTTTTTACATCTCTGTTCAGACAACAACTTTTTCCATCCTAATATTCTGATGAAGGTTTAATAAAATCCAAAACGTTTTTAACGTCCACTTCCTATCTCTTTTTTTCTCTAGATATTTCTCATCTGCTTTTTTACATCTCTGTTCAGACAACACTTTTCCATCCTAAATTCCTGATGAAGGTTTAATAAAAATCAAAACGTTTAAACATCCACTTCACCATCTATTTTTTTCTCTAGACATTTTCCTCATCTGCTGTTTTTACATCTCTGTTCAGACAACACTACTTTTTCCATCCTAATTCTGGTGAAGGTTTAATAAAATCCAAAAAACGTTTTAACGTCCACTTCACCCTATTTTTTTTCTATAGAAATTTTCTCATCTGCTGTTTTTACATCTCTGTTCAGACAAACATTTTTCCATCCTAAATTCTGATGAAGGTTTTAATAAAAGGCCAAAACGTTTAAACATTGACTTCACCCATCAAATTTTTCTCTAGACATTTTCTCATCTGCTGTTTTTACATCTCTCTGTTCAGACAACACTTTTCCCATCCTAAATATTCTGATGAAGGTTAATAAATCCAAAAACGTTTAAACGTCCACTTCACTATCTCTTTTTTTCTCTAGATATTTTCTCATCTGCTGTTTTACATCTCTGTTCAGAAACATTTTTACCATCCTAATATTCTGATGAGGTTTAATAAAATCCAAAACGTTTTTAAACGTCCACTTCACACCATCTATTTTTTTTTTTCTCTAGACATTTCTCATCTGCTGTTTTTTACATCCCTGTTTCAACAACACTTTCCATCCTAATATTCTGATGAAGGTTTAATAAAAGCCCAAAACGTTTTACATTGACTTCACATCTAATTTCTCTGACATTTTCTCATCTCTGTTTTTACATCTCTCTCGTTCAGACAACACTTTTTCCATCCTAATATTCTGATGAAGGTTTAATAAAATCCAAAACGTTTTACGTCCACTTCAACCATCTATTTTTTTCTCTAGACATTTTCTCATCTTCGTTTTTTACATCTTCTGTTCAGACAACACTTTTCCATCCTAATATTCTGATGAAGGGTTTAATAAAGCCAAAACGTTTTAACATTGACTTCAACCATCTAATTTTTTCTCTAGACATTTTCTCATCTGCTGTTTTAAACATCTCTGTTCAGAACAACACTTTTCCAATCCTAATATTCTGATGAAGGTTTAATAAAAGCCAAAACGTTTTAAACATCCACTTCACCATCTATATTTTTTCTCTAGACATTTTCTCATCTGCTGTTAACATCTCTGTTCAGACAACACTTTTCATCCTATATTCTGATGAAAGGTTTAATAAAGCCAAAACGTTTTAACGTCCACTTCACCAATCTATTTTTTTCTCGAAGAAACACTTTCTCATCTGCTGTTTTTTACATCTCTGTTCGACAACACTTTTTCCATCCTAAAATTCGATGAAGGTTTAATAAATCAAAACGTTTTGACGTTAAATATAGGGTGTAAGTAATTCTAAACATTGAATTGAGGTCCCTAAACGGGAGAAGTAACTAAAATGTAAACAGATCTTGAATTCAAAAACATGCACAAAACGTAACCAGAAAACACTAAATAGACAAAACCTTTTCAAATTTAAATGTCAAAGGAAAATGTAGATTTTTGCTTGGTAATAATTTTTGTAAAACTCTGTTTAAATAACGATATATATTGAAATAAATAAACTTATATAAAATCTAAATACCCAGGCCAATGTATTTATTAAAATTGTTTTAAAATACACCTATGGACCAGTCAAATTTCTGAGAAAATAATATATAATTCGCGGTGTTCTTATTTGTCAGTAATGATACTGACTCATAAATTAAAATACTCATTGATTTACTACTTAAAATTCCTGAAATAAACTGAAGTAAGCACGTGACGTAGTTTCGGTTACGAAAAATAAGAGACCAAATCTCCAAATTTCTATCATAAAAATCTATTACAAAAAGAAAAACAAGTTTTTTTTTGAACTTATACAAGCATATTAAGATTCATCACCTAATCTAACATATATTAAAGGGCAGTTTGCATGTATCGTATGTCCGGATAACTATACATATATAAAGGACAGTTGTGTGTAGTAATGTCCCGGAATGAATCTCAATACATATACAAAGGCAGTTTTGTGTGTATTGTATGTCCGGATGAAATCTATACATATTATAAAAGGGTAGTTCGTGTGAAATGTATGGTCTGGATGAATCTAAGTACAATATATAAAAGGGCAGATTGGTGTGTATGTCATGTTCCGGATGAAATCTATACATATATAGGCCAGTTGGTGTGTATGTATGTCCGGATAAATCTATACATATATATATCAGGCCAGTTGTGAGTATGTATGTTCCAGCACGAAATCTATACATCTATAAAGGCAGTTTGTGAGCATGGTATTCCGGATGATCCACATAATACAAGGCCAGTTGGTGTGTATGTATGGTCCGGATAAAATCTATACATATATAAAGGCCAGTTTGTTGAGTATGTATGTCCGACAAAATCATAATACAAATAAAGCAGTTTGTGAAGCATGTTGTCCGGATGAAAATCTTATATATATATAAAAGGCAGTTTGTGTGTATGTAATGGTCCTGAGGACTATGAAAATAAAACATTAACAACAAGTAAATATATATATATATACTAATAATATATTATATATGATATTCACTATCACCAAATCTTTGGTTCTTGAGACAAAATATATGAAGGTTGATGTGTGATATTTAAGATAATTAAAAAAGAGACATTAATTTTTTCTTTTTCAAGAATTGCGGAATCAACGCTAGGTCCTTTTTTTTTTATTTTTTTACATAGGATGTTAATGGGGGAGCATACAACAGAGGATCTCCAATTCGTGATTCAGTAATAATGGATCTGCACAGACTAACTTTTTTTGCTACCTGGCCCCTCCCAAACGCTGGGTAAGCCCAGCTTCTACTATGTAATAAAGAAATTAAACTAATAACTCCCATGATAAAAAAAAAAGGATTAAAAAAAAAATTTTTTTTAAAAAAAAAAACAAAAAAAAAAAAGCAGAGAGAGTGAGAATTGAAAAGACAAACATTACATATTACCATACACAACACATACAACAAGAATTTGGAAGACCCAAGACAGAACGAATCTAGCAGCCGCTAAGACACTTCAGTTCCAGTAATTCTTCTGATGATGGGAAATTTTGTCCCGCAATATTGAGCAAATAAATAACAGGTTAAACAAAACTAATAAGTTACCTTCTTTTTTTTCTTTACACTCGCATTGTGACAGCCTTCCCAAACCAACCAACAAACATTAAATATTTTTAAAACTAATTTTAACTTACAAAATGTTGAGTTGCAAATTTGTCGTCGTATCACAGCATTTCTTTGTGTTTAACCAACAGGAACCATTCTTGCATTAATCTCTTTCTTTGACTTTTATTATTGCCTGAAAAAATTAAGAAAATATAAGGAAATATGAATTATAAACTTTAATAACTTCTTTACATTGTAATACAGTGTAAGAAGGTGGTGTTGTTAAGAAGGTGTGTTGTATAATGGTTGAGTCGTAGGAAATGGGACTGTAACCCAAGTTTCAATTCTTGGACAAAAGATGTTGCATTTAACATGGTGCTAATACCCTTGGGAAAAGTAGAATTCAATTCCTCCCTCCAGCTATGGGTAATAGCAGGACAGACCTGGGCTCTTTAACTATGGCCTAGGTAACCAAGTCTAGAAAGGAAAACTGAATCAAACCCCTTCAGAAATTGACCTTGTGCACATCCAGCTCATGCGGGAGGGGTTTGGTGTATGTGTGTGTGTGTGTGTGTGTGTGAATATATAATATATATATATATATATAAAACTTTCAAGAAAAAAAATTAACAAATCAATCATTCCGTAATAAATTTACTTTCGCACCAAAAGTACAAAAGGCCTTTAAAAAAAATTTTTGATTTTTAAAATACTTAAAGAGGCGGTCTCTTCAGCACGGATAATCACAAAAAAGTATAATATATATATATAATATATATACATATATATATATAAAAGAGGAAAATGAAAATAAATCCAACCAATAATGTAATTTATTATAAAAGAAAAAACACACAACCTCCAAGTTACATTGACAAGTGATATTTAATACAACCCCATATTTGTGACCTTGTGTCATATCCTATCTGTTTGTGCAATATCAAAATGGTATGAAATAATAATATAATCCTACCTGTTTTATTAAATTAAAAACAATAAAGATTTCTATTAAGGTAACCTAAATTTGTTAGACTGAAAAGAGGCTTACCTATAATACATATAATATATTATAATATATATACATAATTGATAGCCGTGACCAAACCACTTGCACACGCATGGTGCGACAAGAGGAACATTGGACAGCTGTTTTAACCTTATTAGGTCTCATCAGCCAGTGTATAACCACAATATCTGCCATTAGAGATCAAAAACTGCACACCAGAAGCAGAGCCTGAGAACTTTAACCACCTGAGCCACTGGCCCACACCACACAACACGGAGAATCGCCAAATAATTTCTTAGTCATAGTAATCTAACATGTTTGGCCAAGTGGTTTGGTAATGGTAATTTTAATTAATATATGTAATATAATTCCTCTATACAAAAATAATATATATCGAGAAAAATCAAAAAATCCCACAATATGTAATTTTAATAAAAAAACTGAAAAAAAAAAAAAACAAGTTTCATTGACAAGTGATGTGGTTTTGTTTGGTTTGGTTTACGGCAATCCTCAAGTGGGCCATTTAATTCCGACAAAAGTTTGAAATAAAATTCATTCATAATGGGTAATCAATTATGTTTAATAAACTTCATGTTTTTCTATTTAATCCACTAGATGGGACCCTAACAGGTACACCCACTCCGGTCAGAGTGGACCAGGGAGCAATGGTGGATCAAGGGGTTGCTCCACATTCTCCAAAAACCTCCAAACTGGAACCTCAACCACAGATAGAGTTTAACGTTATTTCCCCCAGGAACACAAAAGGCCCTCAATCACTGCCTTCTACACCCATATGATAAAAAGGGTTGGAGCTTGCCCATAAGGGCATTAAGGGGTTTGGGGCTTTGAACATGAACCAGCCGATTGATCGGAGGGGGACTCTCCGACCAAACCGCTAAGCCTAAGTATGTGTCTAAGTATTTGACAATGGAATGTTTAACTCTTAATGTCCTATACTACCACATTCCACCGGGCGCGGAAGTCCACATTCATTTCTTAATCTTAATCCCAAACGAATAGCCTTTGTTAAATGTAAATATTAAACCACTATTTAGAAGTCCTTAATTTGAAGGAAATACCAGGTAACTTTTATTGAAACGGCCCATTTTACCCTTTTTGATAAATGGTTAAGGAAATGGGCTCCTGAACTTGAAATCTGCAACAGGATGTTAAGCCAATGCTGCAGTTGTTTAGATCTTGTTTAAAAAAACAAATCTTCGTCAGTGCCATTTGTTTTGTTTAAAAGAAGAATTATTAGTGAACAAAATTCTGCGAACCTACGCTTAAGTAAATGTGGGCACCTTTCATGTTCACATTATTTAAAATGATCAGTCAGCATTATATCCTTTGATAAACAAACAAAAATACTGTACAAAATGTTAAGTTCAATAACTTCTCTGGCGCCACTTAAGCACATCAGGTCTGTAAGGAACCTGGTTTATTTTTGGTTTATCAAAAATGACTTGATTCGGCTTAATTGACCGAAAAAGAGTTGATAATGCCCATAAATAAACAACCCAATAGATCACTAAAAGTTAGCAGCAATGAGCCTGTTCAGTACTTAATGGTGACATTAAGCACAGCAGGTACTTGTAAGCAAAACAAGTCCCTTTGTTTATCAAAATGATTCGATTCGGCATAGATTACCCGAAAAGGGTTGATATGCCATAAAAACAAAACCAAAGACTGGGTTGCTTACAGTACTGCGTTGCTAAAATGGTCACCCAGTTAAGTATTGAAACAGGCTCATGCCTGCTTAACTTTAGTGATCTATTGGGTTGTTTAATTTTATGGCATATCAACTCTTTTCCGGGTCAATTAAAGCCGAATCAAGTCATTTTGATAAACAAATAACCCAGGTTCCTTACAGTACCTGATGTTGCTTAAGTGGTCGCCCAATGAAGTATTGAACTAACATTTTGTAATCATACTTTTTGTTTGTTTATCAAGAATTATGCTGACTGATCATTTTAAAATAATTGAAACATGAAAGGTGCCACATACTTAAAGCGGAGGCTCGCAGAATTTTGTTCACTAATAATTTTCTTTTTTCTTAAACAAACAAAGGCACTGACGAAGATTTGTTAAACAAATCTAAACAACTGCAGCATTGGCTTAACATCCGTTGAAGGATTTTCCAAGTTCAGAGCCCAATTCCCTATAACCATTTATCAAAAAATGGGTTAAAAATGGCCGTTTCAAATAAAAGTTACCTGTTATTTCCTTCAAATTAAAGACTTCTAATATGTTTAATTTACATTTAAAAAGGCTATCGTTGGGATGAATTAAGAAAATGAATGTGACTTCCGCCCCGGTGGAATGTGGTAGTATAGGAACATTAAGAGTTAAACATCACTTGTCAATACTTAGACACATACTTAGGCTAGACGGTTGGTCGGAAGAGTCCCCTCCGATCACTCGGCTGGTCATGTCAAGCCCCAACCCTAATGCCCTTATGGCAAGCTCCAACCCTTTTTATCAAGGGTGCTAAAAAGGCAGTGGATGAGGGCCCTTTGTGTCCTGGGATAACGTTAAACTCTATCTGATGGTGAGGTTCCAGTTTTGGAGGTTTGGGGAATGTGGAGCACCCCTTGACCACCATTGGCTCCCTGGTTCCACTCTGACCCGGAGTGGTAGTACCTGTTAGGGTCCCATCTATGGATTAAATAGAAAAACAATGAGTTTATAAACATAATTGATTACCCATTATGAATGAAATTTATTTCAAAACTTTGTCGGAATTAAATGGCCCACCTGAGGTTGATATGCCGTAAACCAAACCAAACAAACCACAATCATTGTCAATGAAAACTTTTTTTTTTTTTTTTCAGTTTTTAAATAAAATTACATATTGTGGGATTTATTTTGATTTTTTTCTCGATATATATTATTTGTAAATAGAGGAATTATATACAATATATTAATAAATTACCATTACCAAACCACTTGGCCAAACACCAGTTAGATTACTATGACTAGAATTATTTGGCGATCTCCGTGTGTGGTGTGGGCCAGTGGCTCAGGGGTAAAGTCTCAGGCTCTGCCTTCTGGTGCTGCTAGTTGATCTCTAATGGCAGATATTGTGGTATACACTGCCTGATGAGACCTAATAAGGTTAAAACAGCTGTCCAATGTTCCTATTGTCGCACATGGTGTTTGCAAGTGGTTTGGTCACGGTAATTCAATTATGTATATATATAATATATATATAATATATATAGGTAGCCTCTTTTCAGTCTAACAAATTAAGTTACCTTAATAGAATCATTATTGTTTTTAAATTATATAAAAACAGGTAGGAATTAATATTATTATTTCATACCTTTTGATATTGCACAACAAGATAGGATATGACACAAGGTCACAAATATGGTAGTATTAAATATCACTTGTCAATGTAACTTGGGGTTTTTGTGTGTTTTTCATTTTTTATAAAATTACATATTGTTGGATTTATTTTCATTTTTTCCTCTTTATATATAATATTTATAATATATATATATATATATATAACTTTTTGTGATATCCGTCTGAAGAGACTACCTCTTAAGTATTTTTAAAATCAAAAAATTTTTTTAAAGGCCTTTTGTACTTTTGGTCGAAATAAATTATTTACGGGAATGATGATTTGTTAATTTTTTTCTTTCTTTGAAAGTTTTATATATATATATAATAATATAATATATACACACACACCACACACACACACACATACACCACCCCCATGGAGCTGGATGTGGCACAAGGTCAATTTCTTAAGGGGTTTGAATTCAGTTTTCCCTTCTCCTAGACTGGTACCTAGCCATCAGTTAAAGAGCCCAGTCCTGTCCTGCTATTTACCCATAGCTGGAGGGAGAATTGAATTCATACTTTTCCAAGGGTAATTAGCACACAATGTAAAATGCAAACATCTTGTCCAAGAATTGAACTTGGTTGACAAGTCCATTTCCCTACGACTCAAACCATTATACAACACACCTCTTACACAACACACCTCTTTACACTTATACTATGTAAAGAAGTTATTAAAGTTTATAATTCATATTTCCTTATATTTTCTTAATTTTTCCAGGCAATAATAAAGTCAAGAAGAGAAATTAATGCAAGAATGGTTCCTGTTGGTTAACAAAGAAATGCTGTGATACGACGACAAATGCAACTCAACATTTTGTAAGTTAAATTATTTTTAAAAAAATATTAATGTTTGTTGGTTGGTTTTGAAGGCTGTCACAATGCGAGTGTAAAGAAAAAAAAGAAGGTACTATGATGTTTTTGTTAACCTGTCATTTTATTTCTCATATTTCGGGACAAAAAATTCCATCATCAGAAGAAATACTGGAACTGAAGTTGTCTTTAGCGGCTGCTAGATTCGTTCTGTCTTGGGTCTTCCAAATTCTGTGTGTGTATGTGTATGGTAATATGTAATGTTTGTCTTTTCAATTCTCACTCTCCTCTGCTTTTTTTTTTTTTTGTTTTTTTTTTGTTTAAAAAAAATTTTTTTTTTAATCCTTTTTTTTTTATCATGGAGTTATTAGTATAAATTTCTTTATTAATAGTAGAAGCGGCTACCCAGCGTTGTGGAGGGGCCAGGTAGCAAAAAAGAAGTTAGTCTTGCAGATCCATTATTACTGAATCACGAATTGGATCCTCGTTGTATGCCCCATTAACATCCCTATGTAAAAAAAAAAAAAAAAAGAACCTAGCGTTGATCCAGCAATTCTGAAAAAAGAAAAAATTAATGTCTCTTTTTTTTTTAATTATCTTAAATATCACAAATCAAACTTCAATATTTGCTCAAGAACCAAGATTTGGTGAAGTGAATATATATATATATATATACTATATTATATATATATTTACTTGTTGTTAATTGTTTTATTTTCATAGTTCCTCAGGACATACATACACACAAACTGGCCTTTATATATATATACGATTTTCATCCGGACATACATGCTCACAAACTGCCCTTTATATATGTATAAAGATTTTGTCCGACATACATACTCACAAACTGGCCTTTATATATGTATAGATTTTATCCGGACATACATACACACCAACTGGCCTTTATATAGTATAGATTTCATCCGGACATACATGCTCACAAAACTGGCCTTTATATATGTATATGATTTCGTCTGGACATACATACTCACAAACTGGCCTTATATATGTATAGATTTTATCCGGACATACATACACACCAACTGGCCTTTATATATGTATAGATTTCATCCGGACATACATACACACCAACTGCCCTTTATATATGTATAAGATTCATCAGCATACCAACACACCAACTACCTTTATATATGAATAGATTTCATCCGGACATACATACACACAAACTGGCCTTTATATATGTAAAGATTTCATCCGACATACATACACACCAACTGTCCTTTATATATGTATAGATTTATCCGGACATACATACATGCAACTGCCCTTTTATATATGTAAGATTAGGTGATGAATCTTAATATGCTTGTATAAGTTCAAAAAACTTGTTTTTTTGTAATAAGATTTTTATGATAGAAAATTTGGAGATTTGGTCCTATTTTTCTGAAACGAAACTAACGTCACTGCTTACTTCAGTTATTTCAGGAATTAAGTAAGTAAATCAATGAGTATTTAATTTATAGTCAGTATCATTACTACAAAATAAAGAACACCGCTGAATTATATATATATTTCTCAGAAATTTGACTGTCCATAGTGTATTTTAAAACAAATTTTAATAAATACATGCCTGGTATTTAGATTTTATATATTAAGTTTATTTTATTTCAATATATATTCAGTTTTTACAGAGTTTTACAAAAAATTATTTACAAGCAAGAAATCATACATTTCCTTTGACATTAAATTTGAAAAGGTTTGTCTATTTAAGTGTTTTCTGGTTACGTTTGTGCATGTTTGAAATTTCAAAGATCTGTTTACATTTTATGTTACTCCCGTTTAGGGACTCCAATTCAATGTTTAGAATTACTTACACCCTATATTAACGTCAAAAACGTTTTTGGATTTTATTAAACCTTCATCAGAATATTAGGATGGAAAAAGTGTTGTCTGAACAGAGATGTAAAACAGCAGATGAGAAAGTGTCCTAGAGAAAAAAATAGATGGTGAAGTGGACGTTAAAAACGTTTTGGCTTTTATTAAAACCTTCATCAGAATATAGGATGGAAAAGTGTTGTCTGAACAGAGATTAAAACAGCAGAGAGAAAATGTCAGAGAAAAAAATAGATGTGAATGGATGTTAAAACGTTTTGGCTTTTATTAAACCTTCATCAGAATATTAGGATGGAAAAAGTGTTGTCTGAACAGAGATGTAAAAACAGCAGATGAGAAAATGTCTAGAGAAAAAATTAGATGGTGAAAGTCAAATGTTAAACGTTTTGGCTTTTATTAAACCTTCATCAAGAATATTAGGATGGAAAAAGTGTTGTCTGAACAGAGATGTAAAAAACAGAAGATGAGAAAATGTCTAGAGAAAAAAACTAGATGGTGAACGTGGACGTTAAAAACGTTTTGGATTTTATTAAACCTTCATCAGAATATTAGGATGGAAAAAGTGTTGTCTGAACAGAGATGTAAAACAGCAGATGAGAAAATGTCTAGAGAAAAAATTAGATGGTGAAGTCAATGTTAAAACGTTTTGGCTTTTATTAAACCTTCATCAGAATATTAGGATGGAAAAAGTGTTGTCTGAACAGAGATGTAAAAACAGCAGATGAGAAAATGTCTAGAGAAAAAAATAGATGGTGAAGTGGCGTTAAAACGTTTTGGATTTTATTAAACCTTCAATCAGAATATTAGGATGGAAAAGTGTTGTCTGAACAGAGATGTAAAACAGCAGATGAGAAAATATCTAGAGAAAAAAAGAGATAGTGAAGTGGACGTTAAAACGTTTTGGATTTTATTAAACCTCATCAGAATATTAGGATGGAAAAAGTGTTGTCTGAACAGAGATGTAAAAACAGCAGATGAAAAATGTCTAGAGAAAAAATTAGATGGTGAAGTCAATGTTAAAACGTTTTTGGCTTTTATTAAACCTTCATCAGAATATTAGGATGGAAAAAGTGTTGTCTGAAACAGAGATGTAAAAACAGCAGATGAGAAAATGTCTATAGAAAAAAAATAGATGGTGAAGTGGGACGTTAAAACGTTTTGGATTTTATTAAACCTTCACCAGAATATTAGGATGGAAAAAGTGTTGTCTGAACAGAGATGTAAAAACAGCAGATGAGAAAATGTCTAGAGAAAAAAATAGATGGTGAAGTGGATGTTAAAACGTTTTGGATTTTATTAAACCTTCATCAGAATATTAGGATGGAAAAAGTGTTGTCTGAACAGAGATGTAAAAACAGCAGATGAGAAAAATATCTAGAGAAAAAAGAGATAGTGAAGTGGACGTTAAAACGTTTTGGATTTTATTAAACCTTCATCAGAATATTAGGATGGAAAAGTGTTGTCTGAACAGAGATGTAAAAACAGAAGATGAGAAAATGTCTAGAGAAAAAAGAGATAGTGAAGTGGACGTTAAAACGTTTTGGATTTTATTAAACCTTCATCAGAATATTAGGATGGAAAAAGTGTTGTCTGAACAGAGATGTAAAAACAGCAGATGAGAAAATATCTAGAGAAAAAAAGAGATAGTGAAGTGGACGTTAAAACGTTTTGGCTTTTTATTAAACCTTCATCAGAATATTAGGATGGAAAAAGTGTTGTCTGAACAGAGATGTAAAAACAGAAGATGAGAAAATGTCTAGAGAAAAAAATAGATGGTGAAGTGGACGTTAAAACGTTTTGGATTTTATTAAACCTTCATCAGAATATTAGGATGGAAAAAGTGTTGTCTGAACAGAGATGTAAAAACAGCAGATGAGAAAGTTTCTAGAGAAAAAATATTCTTATCCGTTGACAATGTTTATTTTTGAAAAAAGGTGACGTGATTGGTACAAGTGAAGATGTTTGAAATATGTGACATATTTTCTTAAAGAGATATAAATTAAAAATGAGAAAAAAATAGAAAAGAAAGAAAAAGGAAAATAATAGATCCATATGTAATTAAGTTAGGTATATACACTATTAATATTGAATAGGGATATATGTTCAATATTAATAAAGATTATATCTAACTTATTTTCTACATACTGTTGGTTTTACTTCCAAATTTTCCTCCCATACATGTATATATACATGTGTGTAAATACGTACATCAATATGTTACATTATATATAAAGCTGAAAATGGATGCCAATCCAACGGTATGTTGAAATGAAAAATATAGGAAAGAAAATATTGAATGGATAAAATAGGATTTATTTTATTTTATTTTACTGACACATGTTTCTATGTATACATGTATTCTATCTATTATTATTTTAAATGCAAAATAAAATAACAATAATAATAAAATAAATCCTATTTTATCTATTCAACATTTTCTTATATATATATTACACTATTAATATTGAATGTATGTTTAATATTACAATCTATGTTTTTTATATTAGTATTTTTAAGTAGTTCAATTTTATGCCTATAAATGTACTAACCATGAGGATATATAAGAGGATAGAATGGGAATAAATTTGATTGACAAGGATAAAATAAATGTGTGAATTTACACGGTAAAAGAATTGATTAAAACTTGATATATTATAACTATTTAGAACAAGTTTAACTAAGAAAAGTGATAGATTAAAAAATCCTGGTCTCATATTAATTGCACCGGCTTTCTAAAATTTGCTTCAGTCTTTTGCTGTAGATATGAGCTAATATCATAACATCTTTAAAATTATTATCTGTTTATGCTGGAAAAAAAAAAAGCATTATTCAAGCTACCTGATCTAATAGCTTGACTTTGCTCATATAAGCATTTTTCTGGAAGTCTCACCGATATATTTTTTTATCACAGTCTTTGCATTGGATAATAATATAAACACCAATTTCAGATTTTATATGTGGATGGAATTTTGTGTTATTCAAATTTCTTATAGTAATGATAACTGATTCTTTGCCCCCCCCCCTTCAGTTCTGTCAAAAGGGCTTAGAATGCACTCTTTACAAAGGGGAATAAATTTGATTGACAAGGATAAAATAAATGTGTGAATTTACATGGGAAAAGAATTAATTAAAACTTGATATATTATAATTATTTAGAACAAGTTTAAATAAGAAAAGTGATAGATTAAAAATTCCTGGTCTCGTATTAACAGTCAAATTGCACCAGCTTCAAAAATTTGCTTAAAATATATATATATATATATATAATGTAGTTATGACACTAAACTGCACATAGTGGTAAGAATAATTCTGGAGCTCTGGGGGGGTGGGGTGAGTAAAAAGTAAGTAAAGTCGTCGGGGTGGCTTAAAGTCGGTATCAGCCAAACAATGAGGGAGTGGAATTGAATTAATCTTATAAGCATTTTTACAAATTATGTATACCAATTCATAGCTACTATTCTCAGCATTCCTATTTCTGATCACTAGCGCTAGACCAAGGAGATTGTCTGAGGTGGAGCGCCACACCTACCGTCAGCTCCTCATTTGACCGCACAGATCCCTGTGCTACTCATACGCTGAGTTGGCGAGGGCTGGTATCAGACCCAGAACTTTGTGGTTCCTAATCTGATGCTATATCGACTGAGCTAAACTGGCCCCTCCCTTTATTCGCATTACTCCCAGGTCCACTCTGATCTGGAATAGTAGAACCTGTTAAGATCTCATCCATGAGTCAAATGTTTGAAAATGATTAGTATTTTATAGGACTAGCAAATATATGCACCCTCCAGGTGCAAGTATTTAAGTTTTAATGTAATGAAATATCGTATTAAATTGAAACGCTAATGAAACTAAATAAGAATGCAGATAAAAAGGTTTGAAACAGAGGGAGTATAATCGAAAAATAGAACAACTGCAATTTACTCTTCCATCACTCTCGTCTTTCATTGTTATTTTTTCTAATTTAAGTATTTAGTTAAAAGAGGAAGTAAAGAATAAAATGAGTTATTTTTTCTTGTTAATGGATTTCATTTAAGATTCATTGAAGAGATTTTTGCTTATATTCATTAAGATAAAACCAAACAATTAGAAATCAATAATACTAAGCATATATTTATTAAAATTACATTTTTAATATCAATATGCTAATTAACCTTCCCGTTCACACTGTAAACCGCTATTTTGTTGTATATATAAATACAATTGCATGTTATTAGTATGTAGATATGGTTAACAGTATAAATAATGTAAAACAATTTTATTAATAATTGAGGTTTAAATAAGGATAAATTCATGGTGAATGTGGCGTCAATTACTAAGGGAATTGTGACTTGAGTAGTGATTTAGTTTCAGACAGAAAAACACACAATCTCCATTATAATAAGATATATGAAATCTGTACAAATTTCATTTCCTATCTCATAGGATATATGAAATCTTATAACTGTGCAAACAAATGATTATTTTTTTAAATAGAATTATTAATTTTAAATACTTGAAACTGTTTAACCATATGCAAATTATTTGTATTAAGAACAGTTACTTGAATCTATGATTGTTTACAAAAGATTAGTATCAATTACTAACAAAACAAAAAGTCCTCTGGGCAGTGTAAAAATTAAATTTTGAAAGATTTTTTCTGAGAGAGTGAGAGTTTAAAATTCAGTGTCAGAGGGTTTGTACCATAAGTAAGTAAAATCGTCAAATTTATTAAGGAGTAAAAAAAAAAAAAATAAACAATTTGAAATGAAAACTTAGTTCTGTTCCCCTCAAATAAAATGTTGAGCATATCTATTAATTATTAATTAAATAATTATTTTGAATATTTTACACATAAATTTTACAAAAAACCATAGGTATTTATTTATTTGTAAACTTTTTAGTTAATTTCTTGTTAATGAAAAAAAAAGGGTAAAAAAATAATCTTTAAAAAAATTAAGAATATATAATATGGGTCATGTATTTATTAAGACTTGTATTAAAAACAATGTGGACCGTTTAATGTTGCATATTTAAATTCTACATTAAGGATTTTGAATATGAATTAAATACTCATAGATAAACTTAATTCTTGAGGGTTTATGATGTAAGCAGTGACATATTTTCGGTTACAGACAGAGAGAACACGAATCTCCATTATTAATAGACTGGAAATCATGTAATTATGTAAATTCTTAGTTGCCCTGTCGGTGGAGTTTAGAATATACCAACTGCATCCTCCATAGAGGGTACCCCCCACCCCCACCCCAAACAGAAATTATATTCTGTGTAGGACATTAAATTGCCTCTTAGTGATGAGGCTCCAGTTCTGGAGCTTTGGGGGAATAAGGAATTACTCCAGTCTGCCCTACTATTTACCCATAGCTGGATATAGAGTACTTGGATGCATACCTTTCCCAAGGGTATTAGCGCTGTGCGAAAATGCTAACAACTTCATCCAGGATTTGAACTCTGATTGACGAGTCCATTTCCTACAACTCTAACCATTACACCACACACACCTCCATTGAACTCATCTTATAAGCATTTTTATAAATTTTCTCCATTTGTTTAGCCTTACATTTGAACAGTTATGCCCACCTAATTCATTAATTATCAACTAATTAATTTTCAAAAAATAGTGTAATAAGTACATGGATTGTACTTATAACCGTATGTTGTTACAACTTTAATACTACCAATTCATAGCTACTATTCTCAGCATTCCTATTGGCTATTTATTCCTATTATTTAAACTAGCAAATATATGCACCCTCCGGGTGCAAGTATTTAAGTCTTAATGTAATAAAATATTGTTAACTTAGAAAGGGTAATGGAACTAAATAAGATGCCGATAAAAAGATTTGAAACAGACGGGGAACAACTATAACTTGCTTTTTCTTCCCTCCCGTCTTTCATTGCTAAGTTTTCATAATTTAACTATTTAGTTAAATTAGGAAGTAAAGAATAGAATTACTGTTAATATTGTTAATGGATTTATTGGAGAGATTTTTGCTCATATTCATTAAGATAAAATCCAAAAATTAGAAATCAATAATACTAAGCACATATTTATTAAAATCAAATTTTTAATATCAATATGCAAATTAGCTTTCCCTTCACACTGCAAACCACTATATTTTGTATATATAAATACAATTGCATGTTAATAATAGGTAGATATTGTCAACAGTATTAAATAATGTAAAACAATTTTATTAATAATTGAGGTTTGAATAAAAATAAAATCATGGAGGATGTGACGTAAATAACTAAGGGAATTGTTACTTGAATAGTAATATAGTTTCGGTTACAGACAGAAAAAACCACAATCTCCATTATAATAAGATATTATTATTTGAATATTTATTCTTATTGGCTATTTCTGTTCTGGTTTAGTTATGTTCAAATCCCACCATTGGTTACTTTGTGACTGTTGATTGTACACTTGTTTGACTCAGCTACTTGTGTTTTTTGTTTTTGTTTTTTTCTTCTAGAATATATAGAAATATCCTTCTATAAATTTTCTCATATGGAAAGAAAAACAAATTTTATACTATTGTATCTAAGTAGGCAAGTATGTAATAATGATGGCTGTCCAAGTGACTTTTCAATGATATGTTTAAAAAAAGAAAATGATAAAATGAAGGAAAAGAATAAAACAAGAAAATAAAACAAAACAAACCCCCCTTTATTATATTCATGTATATACACACATATGCATGTAGGCACACACACACACACACACACACACTTGGAAAAACTAATCACAACATACATGCTGATATAAAAGCATATATAAACTTTTACAAACACACACACATACACGTATGTATGAGAGAAAAAGGGACTTATTTACTTGATAATGTATGTATTTACAGTTACAAATTAGATGTATACATGTGCAATATATATATATATATATGTGTGTGTGTGTAAATTTGCAACATATATATGTACATGTACACACATATATATGTATGTATATATATATACGTTTACAGTTACAAATTAGATGTGTACATGTGCAATATATATATATATATATATATATATATATATATATATATATATATGTGTGTATGTATATATATGTATATATGTGTGTATGTATATATATATATGTATGTGTACACACATATGTTCATGTATATGTACATGTGCAATATGTATGTGTACACACATATATATGTTTTATGTACATGTGCAATATGTATGTGTACACACATATATATATATGTTCGTGTGTGTGTACATCTGCAATATATATGTACATGTACACACACACATATATGTATATGTACATATATGTTTACAGTTACAAATTAGATGTGTACATATGCAATATATATATATATATATATATATATATATATATATATGTGTGTGTGTGTGCAACATATATGTATACATATATATATGTATGTGTGCAACATATATGTATACATATATATATGTATGTGTGCAACATATATGTATACACATATATATGTTCGTGTGTGTGTACATCTGCAATGTATATGTACACACACACACACACACACACACATGTATATGTACATATATGTTTACAGTTACAAATTAGATGTGTACATGTGCATATATATATATATATATATATATATATATATGTGTACATGTGCAACAAATATATGTTCGTGTGTGTGTACATCTGCAATATATATGTACATGTACACACAAACACATATATGTATATGTACATATATGTTTACAGTTGCAAATTAGATGTGTACATGTGCAACATATATATAATGTATGTGCAACATATGTGTACATCTGCAATATATATGTATATGTACACACATGTATATATGTATATGTACATATATATTATATATTATATATATATATATATATATATATATATATATATATATGTGTGTGTGAATGCAAATGCCAGAAGAGATACACTTACCTAAATATACATTGATAATACATACATACAAATGTTTACATATTTACACTATTGTTGATATAAACACTCATTTGCACACAGGCACAAATACTTTACAGGCACTTTAAAAATCAATATTTGTATTAAACTGGGTTGGTAGACTAAGTTGTTTCATAATCTCAAAAAAAAAAAAAATTAAATGAATAAAAATTTTGTTGAGGAGGAAATTCAATCTTTTGAGAAGCAACGAGCTCCATCTGTCTGTTAACATTTATGGATATGGTTTGCTATAAAAAGAAAATAGGCTGAGAGAAAGATTGGAGAGTGGTGTTTGAAAGAACATTAAACAAGTGTATTGAGAAAGGTATAATGGTTTGCTGTTTTATGAGGTTGTAGATATTTATACAAGGGTAAGTCAAAAAGTAATACCATTTTGTTTAGGACAGGTATAATTACCAACACAGGAACATATATTATACATCAAAATGAAGCTGGATCACATCCCAACTTATCCACAAGGGATGGTCAAAAAGTAATGCCATTTTGTTTAGGACAGGTATAATTACCAACACAGGAACATGTATCATACATCAAAATGAAGCTGGTCCTCTGTGGACCACATTCCTACATCTCCACATAGTCACTGTTTCTCTCAATAGCAATGTTAGAGACTAGCAGGAACTGTGGATATATCATAGTATAATCATTTGATTATTACAACATTTGATATGTTTATTTAAGAGCTATTGCTGAATAGTTCAATATGTAAAAAGTATAATAATCTTGATTTAACTCTTTCACTCTTTTTTTTCTTTCTTTCTTTCTTTCTTTTCTTCCATAATGTTCAATTGAAACAGATTAGTGTTATCACTTCCGTGTGCTCACCACCCTTACAAAATACCCCCCCTCCCCAAATTTTTTTTACCAAAAGTCAGAGAATTATCTGATTTCAATGAAATTTTCAGTGTTGATTTGTCAATGAAGGAATTTTATATTGCATCAGTTATTTCATTTCAAAACTTTCTGATTTTTTTTCAGGTCACTTAACTTGAACCCCCCTATTTTGGGGGTGCAAAATATCAGTGGGATTATATAAAATTGAAACTAATTACAGTATAAATAAAAACACAAAAGACCAAAGGTGTGAATAGAAGGAAAAAAAATTAAGTGAGCTATCCTAGTAGAAAATAATTACCAAAATCGGAAAATTAAACGTAAAATAAAAACTAAAAAAATAATTTTTGGAGATCTTTTTTTTTACACTTTTCGATAATTATTTAATTGGCTATTATCTTATAAAAGAAAAAAAATATGCATTGATGTTTATTCTGTTTGGGGGAGGGGGGCTAAATTTTCAATAAAGTTTTTCTACAAAAATTATTAGATAATGATAATAAACTAAAGTAATTAATAATAGATATTTGTTTTTAGAATCTAAAAATATGAAATTTGAAACTTAAAATTTGGCATTTCATATTTTAATTATATCTATTAATTGACCATAGCAGAAATACCTGATTAAATCAGAAAATTTTGAAATAAAATAATTGATACATCATAAAATTCATTCATTGCTAAATCAATACTGAAAATTTCATTAAAATTGGATAATTGCCTGATTTTTGGTAAATTTTTTTAATCGGAGGGGGGGGGGGACTTATTTTCGTAAAATATGGATTTTACCTCACCTTTGGCAGTGTTTACAACTATGTTTATGATATATTTGAGCAAAATTCACTGAAAAAATAGTTTAAAATGTATTAAAAATAAATTACATGTGTAATATTATTTTGCTTTTTTTTTTTATGTTATTACTTTTCAACTTAGACAAAAATTTGACCTTAAATAATCTATTTAATTGATTTTAATTTGTTTTTAATATGAAAACGAGTCATCATTTTGGCAGAAACTCCGCTATATACTTCTATACTGGTTGCTGTACGAAGGCTAAGTAGCTCAGACTTATTATTTACCCATAGCTTGGAGGGAGAATAGTTGGATGCATACCTTTCCCAAGAGTATTATTTGAATGTTTATTGAATGTTTTAAATCAAGAGATGCCTGATAGTCACATTTTGGCAGATATTGCTGATATTGATGAACATATTTAATCTAATTGCATATGAAATGGTGACAAGGAAAACCATGATCGTGGCAAAGGAGATAGTCTTGCACACATGTGGATTTCTATGAACAGGCTCCCTCTTGCGCGTGCATGTAGCATTAGGCGATGTAGGTTAGTGTACCTTACTGGATGAGGAATCCATCCTGTGGCTACCTGTTGCTACATAACGTTGTCGAACTTGGGGAGGTGAGCTATACTCGGTGTCATGGTGTTGTGCTTTCCTTCTGTTCCGTGTTACTGGGGGGGGGGGTCTACTATGTTTATAGTGACTATGGCAAGCAGAATAAGTGACACAGTCCTGTTGGCATCCTGCAGGATGCCCAGTGTCCTGTTGGCGTCCTGCAGGAAACCCGGTGTCTGGTTGGCATCCTGCAGGAAACCCGGCATCTGGTTGGTGTCCTGCAGGAAACTTGGCATCCTGTTGGCGTCCTGCAGGAAACCAGTTGACCACATTGTCATCTTTGATGTCATCTTACAATTTCTGTAGCACACCCCAGGTGGACAATATCAAAGTCTCTGTCCAGTACACAAGCTTTTGCCAGGGCATCACTGAAATCTTCATTGAATGCAAGCTGGACATCATACCCTCTAGTGTTATGCACCCATGTTAGGAAAGTGAACAAGCAGTCTTTACCTAAGATGTATCATGTGCATCCAGCCATCATACTTGACTCCCATCCTTCATTTGTATAACTGCGCCAGTTCAGCTTGGTTGAAGAGCAGAGATGTCTTGTCATCTATGTGAAATTCTTCAATAAACACCAACGTTTCTGCAAAAGAAACTCCTGCTAGTGCGTGTTCATCCTCTGTACCTTTGCCTGCTTTAGTAGTCATGGCTTCTCTTCCCAACAAAAGTAACAAAAAATTGCCTGCGCCATACACAGGCATTCAAATAATCTAATCACAAACTGCCTCAGAATTAATCTAATGCTGTACATTAGTGAGCAGAAAAACTGCACGACTAACTGAGGCACACACAAAAGCCAGTAGAATTCTTTCCTTGTGAAATGAGAATTTATATGGCTGGAGCATGTAGAAGAAAATTATGAACAGCAAGGAATTTTAGAATACGTTTCAACTAATTGCTATGTCTGATATTTTCTTAATCTTCCAATTGAACAAGTTCAGGGGGACCAATTTTAGTGGTACTTGACCAACTGTGAAACTATGTCCCCAGTGTTCAGTTGTATCAAAA
>CM042179.1:31729983-31737608 GCA_023376005.1 Doryteuthis pealeii | reverse complement strand
CAAAAAAGAGAAAAAAGAATGTTTCCTTAAGCGCCTAGTTGATCAAGAAAGATAGAAAATGCCTGGAGAATAGTAGCTATGAATTGGTATACATATTTGTAAAAATGCTTATAAGATTAATTCAAATTCACTCCCTCTTGTTTGCTGATACGCGACTTTAACAGCCACCCCGAACGACTTTACTTACTTTTACTCACACCACCCCCCAGCAAGCTGCCAAGAATTAATTCTTAAGCCACTATTGTGGCAGTTTAGTGTGCATAACTACATTATATATAATATATGATATATATTTTAAAGGCAAGATTTTGAAGCTGGGCAATTTGACTTGTATACGTGACCGCAGGAATTTTTAATCTATCATTTTCTTATTTAAACTTGTTTCTAATAATAATTTATTAATATATCAAGTTTTAAATTAATTCTTTTCCCATGTAAATTCACACATTTATTTTATTCCTTGTCATCAAATTTATTCCGCCTTTGTAAGAGTGCATTCCTAAGCCCTTTTTTGACAGACTGAAGGGGGGGGGGCAAAGAATCAGTTATCATTACTATAAGAAATTTTGACCTAACACAAAATTCCATCCACATATAAACCTCTCTGAAAATTGGTGTTTATATTATTATCCAATGCAAAGACTGTGATAAAAAATATAATTTCGGTGCGACTTCCAGAAAAATGCTTCATAATGAAGCAAAGTTCAAGCTATTAGAATCAGGTAGCTTGAAACTAATGCTGTTTTTTTTTTTCCAGCATAAACAGATTATAATAAAATTTAAAGATGTTAATGAAATATTAGCTTCATATCTACAGCAAAAGACTGAAGCAAATTTAGAAAGCCGTGTGCAATTATATGAGACCAGGATTTTTTAATCTATCACTTTTTTCTTAGTTAACTTGTTCTAAATAGTTATAATATATCAAGTTTTAAATCAATTCTTTTACCGTGTAATTCCACAACATTTATTTTATCCTTGTCAATACAAATTATTCCCATTCTAATCACTTCCTTATATATGCCTCATGGTTAGTACATTTATTAGGCAATAAAATTGAACTACTTAAAAATACTAATTATAAAAAACATAGATGTAGATATTAAAGCATAACATTCAATATTAATTAGTGTAAATATATATATTAAAACATAATGTTGAAATAGAATAAAATACGGATTTTATTTTATTATTATTGTTATTTTATTTTGCATTTAAAATAATATGATAGAATAATGTATACATAGAACATGTGTCAGTCAAAATAAAATAAAATAATATCCTATTTTAAATTGCCATTCATATTTTTCTTTCCTAGTATTTTTCATTTCAACATACCGTTGGATTGGCATCCATTTTCAGCTTTATATATAATGTAACATATGTGATGTAACGTATTTACACACATGTATATATACATGTATGGGAGGAAAATTTGGAAGTAAAACCAACAGTAAATGTAGAAAAATAAGTTAGATATAATCTTTATTAATTGAAACATATATCCCCTTATTCAATAATTAATAGTGTATATACCTAACTTAATACATATATGGATCTATTATTTTCTTTTTCTTTCTTTTCTATTTTTTTTCTGCATTTTTTTAATTTATATCTCTTTTAAGAACATATGTCACATATTTCAAACCATCTTCACTTGTACCAATCACGTCAACCTTTTTTCTAAAAAATAAACTTGTCAACGATAAGAATAATTTTTTCTCTAGAAACTTTCTCATTCTGCTGTTTTACATCTCTGTTCAGACAACACTTTTCCCATCCTAATATGTTCTGATGCAAGGTTTATAAAAATCCAAAACGTTTAACGTCCACTTTTCACCGAATCTATTTTTTTCTCTAGACATTTTCTCATCTTCTGTTTTTACATCTCTGTTCGACAACACTTTTTCCATCCTAATATTCTGATGAAGGTTTTAATAAAAGCAAAACGTTTTAACGTCCACTTCACCTATCTCTTTTTTGTCTCTAGATATTTTCTCATCTGCGTTTTTTACATCTCTGTTCAGACAACACTTTTTCCATCCTAATATTATGATGAAAGGTTTAATAAAATCCAAACGTTTTAAAGCGTCCACTTCACTATCTCTTTTTTCTCTAGACATTTTCCTCATCTTCTGTTTTTACATCTCTGTTCAGACAACACTTTTTCCATCCTAATATTCTGATGAAGGTTTAAATAAAATCCAAAAACGTTTTAACGTCCACTTCACACTATCTCTTTTTTTTGCTCTAGATATTTTTTTCTCATCTGCTGTTTTACATCTCTGTTTGCCAGACAACACTTTTCCATCCTAATATTCTGATGAAGGTTTTATTAAAATCCAAAACGTTTTAACATCCACTTCACCATCTATTTTTTTTCTCTAGACATTTTCTCATCTGCTGTTTTTTACATCTCTGTTCAGACAACACTTTTTCCATCCTAAATATTCTGGTGAAGGTTTAATAAATCCCAAAAACGTTTTAAACGTCCACTTCACCATCTATTTTTTTTCTATAGACATTTTTCTCATCTGCTGTTTCATCTCTGTTCAGACAACACTTTTTCCATCCCTAATATTCTGATGAAGGTTTAATAAAAGCCAAAACGTTTTAACATTGACTTCATCCTCATCTAATTTTTTCTCTAGACATTTTTCTCATCTGCTGTTTTTACATCTCTGTTTCAGACAACACTTTTTCCATCCTAATATTCTGATGAAGGTTTAATAAAATCCAAAACGTTTTTAACGTCCACTTCACTATCTCTTTTTTTCTCTAGAATATTTCTCATCTGCTGTTTTTTCACATCTCTGTTCAGACAACACTTTTTCCATCCTAATATTCTGATGAAGGTTTAATTAAAATCCAAAACGTTTTAAAACGTCCACTTCACAGCAATCTATTTTTTTTCTCTAGACATTTTTCTCATCTGCTGTTTTTTACATCTCTGTTCAGACAACACTTTTTCCATCCTAATATTCTGATGAAGGTTTAATAAAAGCCAAAACGTTTTTAACATTGACTTCACCATCTAATTTTTTCTCTAGACATTTTCTCATCTGCTGTTTTTACATCTCTGTTCAGACAACACTTTTTCCATCCTAATATTCTGATGAAGGTTTAATAAAATCCAAAACGTTTTAACGTCCACTTCACCATCTATTTTTTTCTCTAGACATTTTCTCATCTTCTGTTTTTACATCTCTGTTCAGACAACACTTTTTCCATCCTAATATTCTGATGAAGGTTTAATAAAAGCCAAAACGTTTTAACATTGACTTCACCATCTAATTTTTTCTCTAGACATTTTCTCATCTGCTGTTTTTACATCTCTGTTCAGACAACACTTTTTCCATCCTAATATTCTGATGAAGGTTAATAAAAGCCAAAACGTTTTAACATCCACTTCACCATCTATTTTTTTTCTCTAGACATTTTCTCATCTGCTGTTTTTACATCTCTGTTCAGACAACACTTTTTCCATCCTTATATTCTGATGAAGGTTTAATAAAAGCCAAAACGTTTTAACGTCCACTTCACCATCTATTTTTTTCTCTAGACATTTCTCATCTGCTGTTTTTACATCTCTGTTCAGACAACACTTTTTCCATCCTAATATTCTGATGAAGGTTTAATAAAATCCAAAACGTTTTGACGTTAAATATAGGGTGTAAGTAATTCTAAACATTGAATTGGAGGTCCCTAAACGGGAGATAACATAAAATGTAAACAGATCTTTGAAATTTCAAACATGCACAAACGTAACCAGAAAACACTTAAATAGACAAACCTTTTCAAATTTAATGTCAAAGGGAAATGTATGATTTCTTGCTTGTAAATAATTTTTTGTAAAACTCTGTTAAATAACTGAATATATATTGAAATAAAATAAACTATATATATAAATCTAAATACCAGGCATGTATTTATTAAAATTTGTTTTAAAATACACTATGGACAGTCAAATTTCTGAGAAAATATATATATAATTCAGCGGTGTTCTTTATTTTGTAGTAATGATACTGACTATAAATTAAATACTCATTGATTTACTTACTTAATTCCTGAAATAACTGAAGTAAGCAGTGACGTAGTTTCGGTTACAGAAAAATAGAGACCAAATCTCCAAATTTCTATCATAAAAATCTATTACAAAAAGAAACAAGTTTTTTGAACTTATACAAAGCATATTAAGATTCATCACCTAATCTATACATATATAAAGGGCAGTTTGCATGTATGTATGTCCGGATAAAAATCTATACATATATAAAGGACAGTTGGTGTGTATGTATGTCCGGATGAAATCTATACATATATAAAGGCCAGTTTGTGTGTATGTATGTCCGGATGAAATCTATACTATATAAAGGGTAGTTGGTGTGTATGTATGTCTGGATGAAATCTATACATATATAAAGGCAGTTGGTGTGTATGTATGTCCGGATGAAATCTATACATATATAAAGGCCAGTTGTGTGTATGTATGTCCGGATAAAATCTATACATATATAAAGGCCAGTTGTGAGTATGTATGTCCAGACGATCTATACATATATAAAGGCCAGTTTGTGAGCATGTATGTCCGGATGAAATCTATACATATATAAAGGCCAGTTGGTGTGTATGTATGTCCGGATAAAATCTATACATATATAAAGGCCAGTTTGTGAGTATGTATGTCCGGACAAAATCTATACATATATAAAGGCCAGTTTGTGAGCATGTATGTCCGGATGAAATCTATATATATATAAAGGCCAGTTTGTGTGTATGTATGTCCTGAGGAAACTATGAAAATAAAACAATTAACAACAAAGTAAATATATATATAATATATATATATTATAATATATATATTCACTATCACCAAATCTTGGTTCTTGAGCAAAATATTGAAGGTTTGATTTGTGATATTTAAGATAATTAAAAAAAAAAGAGACATTAATTTTTTCTTTTTTCAGAATTGCTGGATCAACGCTAGGTCTTTTTTTTTTTTTTTTTTTACATAGGGATGTTAATGGGGCATACAACGAGGATCCAATTCGTGATTCAGTAATAATGGATCTGCAAGACTAACTTCTTTTTGCTACCTGGCCCCTCCACAACGCTGGGTAGCCGCTTCTACTATGTAATAAAGAAATTATACTAATAACTCCATGATAAAAAAAAAGGATTAAAAAAAAAAATTTTTTTTAAACAAAAAAAAAAACAAAAAAAAAAAAAAAGCAGAGAGAGTGAGAATTGAAAAGACAAACATTACATATTACCATACACATACACACACAGAATTTGGAAGACCCAAGACAGAACGAATCTAGCAGCCGCTAAGACAACTTCAGTTCCAGTATTCTTCTGATGATGGGAATTTTTGTCCCGAAATATTGAGAAATAAAATGACAGGTTAACAAAAAAC
Source organism: Doryteuthis pealeii (assembly GCA_023376005.1). Classification (NCBI taxonomy): domain Eukaryota; kingdom Metazoa; phylum Mollusca; class Cephalopoda; order Myopsida; family Loliginidae; genus Doryteuthis; species Doryteuthis pealeii. The sequence continues at coordinate 31,732,189 of CM042179.1, read as the reverse complement.
ATCATAGTTACCTTCTTTTTTTCTTTACACTCGCATTGTGACAGCCTTCAAAACCAACCAACAAACATTAAATATTTTTAAAAATAATTTAACTTACAAAATGTTGAGTTGCATTTGTCGTCGTATCACAGCATTTCTTTTGTTAACCAACAGGAACCATTCTTGCATTAATTTCTCTTCTTTGACTTTATTATTGCCTGAAAAAATTAAGAAAATATAAGGAAATATGAATTATAAACTTTAATAACTTCTTTACATAGTATAAGTGTAAGAGGTGTGTTGTGTAAGAGGTGTGTTGTATAATGGTTAGAGTCGTAGGAAATGGACTTGTCAACCCAAGTTCAATTCTTGGACAAAGATGTTTGCATTTTACATGGTGCTAATACCCTTGGGAAAAGTATGAATTCAATTCTCCCTCCAGCTATGGGTAAATAGCAGGACAGACTGGGCTCTTTAACTATGGCTAGGTAACCAGTCTAGGAGAAGGAAAACTGAATTCAAACCCCTTAAGAAATTGACCTTGTGCCACATCCAGCTCATGCGGAGGGGTTGGTGTATGTGTGTGTGTGTGTGTGTGTGTGTATATATATATATATATATATATATATAAACTTTCAAAGAAAGAAAAAAAATTAACAAATCATCATTCCGTAATAAATTTATTTCGACCAAAAGTACAAAAGGCCTTTAAAAAAAATTTTTGATTTTTTTAAAAATACTTAAGAGGCTAGTCTCTTCAGACGGATATCACAAAAAGTATATATATAATATATATATATATATATATATATATATATAAAAGAGGAAAAAATGAAAATAAATCCAACAATATGTAATTTTATAAAAAATGAAAAACACACAAAAACCCCAAGTTACATTGACAAGTGATATTTAATACTACCCCATATTTGTGACCTTGTGTCATATCCTATCTGTTGTGCAATATCAAAAGGTATGAAATAATAATATAATTCCTACCTGTTTTTATATAATTTAAAAACAATAATGATTCTATTAAGGTAACTAAATTTGTTAGACTGAAAAGAGGCTACCTATATATATATATATATATATATATATATACATAAATTGAATTACCGTGACCAAACCACTTGGCAAACACCATGTGCGACAAGAGGAACATTGGACAGCTGTTTTAACCTTATTAGGTCTCATCAGCAGTGTATACCACAATATCTGCCATTAGAGATCAAACTAGCAGCACCAGAAGGCAGAGCCTGAGACTTTACCCCTGAGCCACTGGCCCACACCACACACGGAGATCGCCAAATAATTCTAGTCATAGTAATCTAACATGGTGTTGGCCAAGTGGTTTGGTAATGGTAATTTAATTAATATATGTAATATAATTCCTCTATTTACAAAATAATATATATCGAGAAAAAAATCAAAATAAATCCCACAATATGTAATTTTATAAAAACTGAAAAAAAAAAAAAAAACAAGTTTCATTGACAAGTGATGTGGTTTTGTTTGGTTTGGTTTACGGCATATCAACCTCAGTGGGCCATTTAATTCCGACAAAGTTTTGAAATAAATTCATTCATAATGGGTAATCAATTATGTTTATAAACTCATGTTTTTCTATTTAATCCATAGATGGGACCCTAACAGGTACTACCACTCCGGGTCAGAGTGGACCAGGGAGCAATGGTGATCAAGGGGTGCTCCACATTCCCCAAACCTCCAAAACTGGAACCTCACCATCAGATAGAGTTTAACGTTATTCCCAGGACACAAAGGCCCTCATCCACTGCCTTCTAGCACCCATATGATAAAAAGGGTTGGAGCTTGCCATAAGGGCATTAGGGTTGGGGCTTGACATGACCAGCCGATTGATCGGAGGGGGACTCTCCGACCAACCGTCTAGCCTAAGTATGTGTCTAAGTATTGACAAGTGATGTTTAACTCTTAATGTCCTATACTACCACATTCCACCGGGGCGGAAGTCACATTCATTTTCTTAATCTATCCCAAACGATAGCCTTTGTTTAAATGTAATATTAAACATATTTAGAAGTCTTTAATTTGAAGGAAATAACAGGTAACTTTTATTGAAACGGCCATTTTTACCCATTTTTGATAAATGGTTATAGGAATTGGGCTCTGAACTTGGAAAATCCTCAACAGGATGTTAAGCCAATGCTGCAGTGTTTAGATTTGTTTAACAAATCTTCGTCAGTGC
>CM042179.1:31714983-31717483 GCA_023376005.1 Doryteuthis pealeii | reverse complement strand
TACATATATACCATACATATATATTACATTATACATAAATATATATTACATATATACATACATATATATTACATATATATTAATATATACATACATATATATTACATATATATACATATATACATACATATTACAAATATATTACATATATACAACTATATATTACATAATACATACAATATATATTACATATATACCATACATAACAACATATATACCATACATTATATATTACATATATAAACATACATAATATACATTACATATATATTTATATATATACCATACATATACATATATACATACATATACATATATACATACATATATATACATTATACATACATATATATTACATTATATTACATACATATCATACATATTATATTACATATATAACCTACATATACAGTACATATATATTACATATATACCTACATATTACCAATAATAATTACATTATTACCTTACATATACATACATATTTATACATCATATACATACATATATACATACATATACATACATTATATATTACATATATCCATATATATTACGATAGTATACATTATATATAATATATTGATACATATATACAGACATATACATTTACATTATATTACATATATACATACAGTATACAACATATAATATTACATATATACATTACATTATATTACATACTATACATACATAACATATACATACATATATATGACATATATCATACATACAATATACATACATTATATATTACATTATACATACATATACATACATATATATTAATATATTTACATACATACATATACACATACAATATATAGCATACAACCATTATATTTACATACATACACATATATATTATATACATACACATATTATAATATACATACACATTATATATATATACATACACATATATATATATACATATACATATTATATATATATACTAATACATATATATATATAATATACATATACATATATATATACATACATACATTTATATATATACAGTTACATTATACATATACATATACATATATATATACATTATACATAATATATACATACATACAATATACATTACATATATATTACATACATACATATATACATATAATATATATATACATACATTACATTATATATACATACATACATATATACATACATACATATATACTTACATTATACATATATATATACATACATACATACATAATATACATACATACAGTATAGTATATACATACCATACATTTACATATATTATATATATACATATATATATATATGCATTTACATATATATATACAACATACATATATTACATACATACATAGTATACCAATTACATACATATAACATACATACATACATAGTATTACATACATACATTACATATATACATACATACATAATATATTACATACATACAATATATATACATTACATACAGTATATATATACATACATACATAAGAATATATATATATACATATATATTATATATGCAACATACATATATAATATAATGCTACATACATATATATATATGCATACATACATATATATATATGCATACATACATATATTATATATGCATACATACATATATATATATGGCCATCATACATATATTATATATGCATACATACATATATTATATATGCATCATACCATATAATATATATGCATACATACATATACACATACATACATATATATACACATACATTACACATATATATATTACAACATTACTACACAATTATATACACATAACATACACACATATATATATACACATACATATATATATACATACAATATATATACATACATATATACCTACATATATATATTTATACATACATATATATATACATATATATACATACATAACATATATACATACATATATATATACATTATATTACATACATTACATACATAGTATATATACATATATATACATACATAACATATATATATACATATATATACAATACATACTATATATATACATATATATACATACTACATATCATAACAATTATATATATTAACATACATTACATACATATATATATATACATACATATACATTAACATTACATACATACATTATATATATATACATACATATACATTACATATATATATATACATACATATATATATATACATTACATAATACATATACATACATACATATATACTACATTATACAACAACATATATACATACATATACAACTACATATACATACCATATATATTATACATACAACATATACATACATATATATAATACATACATACATATACATACATATATATACATACATACTAACATACATTATATTATATACTACATTATATACATACACATACATACTATACATACATATATACATTACATATATACATACATATATACATACATATATACATAATATATACATTACTTACATATATACATACAATAC
>CM042179.1:31654619-31702119 GCA_023376005.1 Doryteuthis pealeii | reverse complement strand
CATGCATCTTCATGATGTGTGTTTACAATTTTTTCAGTATAATATTTTCATTTATATAATATAAATAGATTATATATATAAAGTTATATTTTCATTTTTAGTATATATATAAATAGATAGAAGATAGATGTGAATTCCTTCTTCATATGCACAAATCACATGCATCTTCATGTATGTGTGTTTACAATTCTTCCACATTGTGAATGTCCAAATGCTCATACATTATTTCAATGAATCAAAATATCCAATAAACTATACATGCATGTTCTTAATTAAACATGTGTGTACATATATACGTCTGCACATACATACATGCACACACATACATGCACACCCACAACAGCTATACTTTAACTACAGTCTTGGCTTTTCTCACCTAGAATTCTTCAAATGACATTTAAGTACAGCACAGGTGTTGTCTTGAATTAATCATTAAACAATGCAAATCTCTAGCCAGACAAGTACACATTTTACAATGACTTACCTGCATAACCATTTCAATACACCTGTCCTTATGGATATGTATAGGGCATGTGTTATCAGAACTCTCGGATAGAAGCGAAGCCTGGACACTGTACTCACATCAAGAATCAAGAGCGTCGGCTAAATAACTTCTACCTTCACTGCTTTAGACATATACTGGGTATCACCTGGGTCATGTTGGATGAATCCCAAAAGAGACCTTCTATACGGAACTTTCATCTGGAAAGAGACAGTTTGGTCGCAACCAGCTGTAATTCAAGGATATCTGCAAGTATGATCTCAGGTGCTTGAACATCACCCCATCCAGCTGGGAAAATTTGGCTCAGGACTGTCCTCTGTAGAGGCAGGGTCTTCATAGCAGAGTATTCATGTCTGAAATCACCCTGGAACAACACTATGAAGCCCAGAAAAAAGTGATGGCAACAGAGCACCATCACACCATACGTCCGTCCGTGAAGTGTTCTACTAATTTCAGAGGTTTGCTATCCAGTGTAGAGATGCCTTCATCTTTGTTTAAGAGAGAATGCAGATTAATTTCAAAGACACCACAATATAATAAGAGTCCTTTAGCATTTGAATGATCATATCCATATTCACATTAATCCTTTTATTTTTAATATCTTTCAGCTTTTAACTAGCCATTGATTTAATATTTTGATCACGTTAACAATGTAAGCCAACAATTACTTCAATTCATGCACAGGTGATATGATATGTGAGAAGCTTAATTGTGCAATTTGTCTATTTCGCTCATCTTTCTTAATAAGTTAAATTTTCTTATCAGTTGTGATAAAACTAACTCAATTAATTTTTGTGCCTCACAGATTTTAATCCTATTGCACAGCAAATATTTTATTTTCTGTAAATGAAGAACCCGTGAAGTTGCAAAATTTATGCAACTATATTTGTGAGTAAATATGGAAATGAAATCTGACAATATGTAGGAAATATGGGAGTAAAATATGGAAATGAAATCTGACAATATGTAGGAAATATGTGAGTAAAATATGAAATGAAATCTGACAATATGTAGGAAATATGGGAGTAAAAATATGGAAATGAAATCTGACAATATGTAGGAAATATGTGAGTAAATATGGAAATGAAATCTGACAATATGTAGGAAATATGGGAGTAAAATATGGAAATGAAATCTGACAATATGTAGGAAATATGTGAGTAAAATATGGAAATGAAATCTGACAATATGTAGGAAATATGTGAGTAAAATATGGAAATGAAATCTGACAATATGTAGGAAAATATGGAGTAAAATATGGAAATGAAATCTGACAATATGTAGGAAATATGGGAGTAAAATATGGAAATGAAATCTGACAATATGTAGGAAATATGTGAGTAAAATATGGAAATGAAATCTGACAATATGTAGGAATATGGAGTAAAATATGGAAATGAAATCTGACTGACAATGTGTAGGAAATATGGAGTAAAATATGGAAATGAAATCTGACAATATGTAGGAAATATGGGAATAAAATATGGAAATGAAATCTGACAATGTGTAAGAAATATGGGAATAAAATATGGAAATGAAATCTGACAATATGTAGGAAATATGGGAGTAAAATATGGAAATGAAATCTGACAATATGTAGGAAATATGTGAGTAAAATATGGAAATGAAATCTGACAATATGTAGGAAATATGGGAGTAAAATATGGAAATGAAATCTGACAATATGTAGGAAATATGGGAGTAAAATATGGAAATGAAATCTGACAATATAGGGAGTAAAATATGGAATGAAATCTGACAATATGTAGGAAATATGGAGTAAAATATGGAAATGAAATCTGACAATATGTAGAATATGGAGTAAAATATGGAAATGAAATCTGACAATGTGTAAGAAATATGGGAGTAAAATATGGAAATGAAATCTGACAATATGTAGATTTAAAATCCTGCAATATGTCTTAAAATATCACTAAGAAATAAAAGTTTACATAATATATATAGTGTGGTTAATTTGCATACTGGTTTTAACAAAACTGGGTTTAATGAATAATTACTTGGTGTTATTGATCTCTAATATTATAGTCTTATTCTCCAACATATTAAAATCAATCCTATGAATGATTATATTTAGAAACCAATTAAAATAAGTAATCTTTTTATATGTGTTCTTATTTAATTTCGTTTAATTTAATGTATTTAATTACATTAAAACTTAAACTTATGCCCAACAGAGGGTGTTTTGTTTGTTTGTTTGTTTGGTTAGTTTTATTTTTTTGTCAACCCTTGCAGTATTTTATGTCAACAATGTTTTTTTTCTTTTATTAATTCTAGTTGGGTATTTAATTTCTTGAGACTCATTTTTGATCTATTTAACCCATAAAAATTGTCAAGGCGACCTAATGTCAGTATCAGCCAGACAGTGATGCTGATAGCTTTTTAATTTAGTGTGTCCTGAGACTCATGGATTTGATTTGAATGAGTCCCTGGGAAATTTGATGGGTCTCAACTAAAGTTTCTTAATAGATTGCAGAGTTTTTATCTATGAACAACTAAAGCCATCTAACCCCTACGTTGTACCCCATACAGTTGAAATTAATTTCCAAGAAAATATTGAAATGTATTTACAGTTAGCTGGAAATGGTGGGGAAAGAAAAAAACAACACTATTTTTATGCATCAGTGAGCAGGATGAGTACCTATCTGCATCTCTGAGTACATATTTTTGGTTTTTGGTAAGATTCCGATTTCCACAAATGGTTAGATACTAGGTATCAACACAATCAGTGCAGATTTTCACTTTAAAAATAAATTAGAATTAATTAAATCGATTATTTAAGGTCAAATTTTGCTCTTAAGTCAGAAAATAGTAACATAATGAGCATCAATAAAAAGAGCTGAATAATATTACATATGTAAGTAAAGTTGTCTGGGCGGCCTAAAGTCGGTATCAGCCAATCAGCGAGGGAGTCTATCCCCTTTTCACTAGTGCTAGACCAAGGAGATTATTTTAGCATCTGAGGTGGAGCGCCATATTTACCATCAGCTCCTCACTTTACTGCACATATCACTGCGCTACTCATACACTGAGTTGGTGAGGGCTGGTATCGAAGCAGGAACCTTGTGATTTCTAGCTGAACGCTCTACCGACTGAGCTAAACCAGCCGTTTTAAACCCATAAAAAATGCATATTCTTACTAGTACTATAAAGGAGTTCGATTAGTTTAAACTTTAGTGTTAGAACTATGCGTGCGATCATAGTCTGGGTTGGGTCGTTATCATGGATACCTTTTGGTGGCTGTTTTGTTAACTCATCAATAGACGCCAGGCTTAGAGATGAGGAGCAGTAGTTTCCTAACTGAACTAGTTGATCCTGGCCATTGGCCCATTTTGGGTTCATCCGCCCAGCATCTTGTGTGAAACATCGTTGGCCCATGTTGGGTTCATCCATCACGTCACACATCCACCGTGCTACTGCTGGAGCAGTAAGGATAAGCTAATAAGCGACATCTTTCTGTGGAAACTGGCGCATGGACATACTAGTGTGGGCTGTCCAGCAAAGACCTATATAGACCAGCTATGTGCAGATGCAGCATGTTGTGTGGAGGACCTACCGGTGTCAATGAATGATAGGGTGGGTTGGTGAGAGATTGTCATGGATATCCACGCTACTGGCACAACATGATGATGATGATTAGAACTATACCTCATCTAAACATATATAAAGGGCAGTTGGTGTGTATGTGTATGTCCAGATGATTCATCTGAATCATCTTATTCAACGGAAAGGACGTCCTTTCTATATCATATTTGCATCAAACTTTGTGGATCTGCAGCAGGTTTGATGAGTCATTTGAGGGCTCATGCAAGGAAGGGTTCTGGTAGTGGAGTTATGGGATTGTGAGGGATGGCAATGATCTGTAAAGATTATGCTATTGCTATGGATATAAAGGCAGTTGGTGTGTGTGTATCTATGTATGTATGTGTGTATGTCCAGATGAAACTATATCTATCTATACATATATAAAGAGCAGTTGGTGTGTGTGTATCTATGTATGTATGTGTGTATGTCCAGATGAAACTATATCTATCTATACATATATAAAGGGCAGTTGGTGTGTGTGTATCTATGTATGTATGTGTGTATGTCCAGATGAAACTATATCTATCTATACATATATAAAGAGCAGTTGGTGTGTGTGTATCTATGTATGTATGTGTGTATGTCCAGATGAAACTATATCTATCTATACATATATAAAGGGCAGTTGGTGTGTGTGTATCTATGTATGTATGTGTGTATGTCCAGATGAAACTATATCTATCTATACATATATAAAGAGCAGTTGGTGTGTGTGTATCTATGTATGTATGTGTGTATGTCCAGATGAAACTATATCTATCTATACATATATAAAGGCAGTTGGTGTGTGTGTATCTATGTATGTATGTGTGTATGTCCAGATGAAACTATATCTATCTATACATATATAAAGGCAGTTGTGTGTGTGTATCTATGTATGTATGTGTGTATGTCCAGATGAAACTATATCTATCTATACATATATAAAGGGCAGTTGGTGTGTGTGTATCTATGTATGTATGTGTGTATGTCCAGATGAAACTATATCTATCTATACATATATAAAGAGCAGTTGGTGTGTGTGTATCTATGTATGTATGTGTGTATGTCCAGATGAAACTATATCTATCTATACATATATAAAGGGCAGTTGGTGTGTGTGTATCTATGTATGTATGTGTGTATGTCCAGATGAAACTATATCTATCTATACATATATAAAGGGCAGTTGGTGTGTGTGTATCTATGTATGTATGTGTGTATGTCCAGATGAAACTATATCTATCTATACATATATAAAGGGCAGTTGTGTGTGTGTGTATGTATGTATGTGTGTATGTCCAGATGAAACTATATCTATCTATACATATATAAGGGCAGTTGGTGTGTGTGTATGTATGTATGTGTGTATGTCCAGATGAAACTATATCTATCTATACATATATAAAGGGCAGTTGGTGTGTGTGTATCTATGTATGTATGTGTGTATGTCCAGATGAAACTATATCTATCTATACATATATAAAGGGCAGTTGGTGTGTGTGTATCTATGTATGTATGTGTGTATGTCCAGATGAAACTATATCTATCTATACATATAGAAAGGGCAGTTGGTGTGTGTATGTATGTCAGATGAATGATAACTAAATTGATTGTTATTCTTCATTTCTTTCTCTCTTTGTCTATTGTGATTTTTTTACAATGCCTATTGTAATTTCAAAATTTATGCCAGTAAATATACTGCAACAATAGCATTCAGTATATTTGCTCAGATGTGTATAAACAAATGCACTAGCACATGTATGCAGTTACACTTTAATCTATACAAAAATATTCACCCATGTGTATAAACATTTTCTATGTTCTTTTTTTTTTCTTTCTTTTCTCACGGATTTTCTCCTTCTTTCTCTTGAACTCTTTGACTGTTTTTTGGGTTTTTACATTTTTTATTTTATTTTTTTTTTGTTCTTACAATTTTTTATTTTTCTCTCCATAGTTATACAGATACAAAGAAAAAATATTAGAATATTCATCTGATTATATTTTCAAAAGAAAAAACAAAAAAAAAACAAAACATAAATTTAGAATTACCAAATATAAATAATATTTCGGATTTTCTCCATTATTTCTGAAGATCCCATATAAAGAATTTCATTTTTTTTTAAGGATTGTGAAAGGGATTTTTTGTGACATTATTATTATTATATATTATTATTATTATTATTATTATTATTATTATCTTTCTTTTTTCTTTCTTCTTTTATCTCCCATTGTTTTTTTATTAATTTATTTTATTTTGTCACATTTAAAAAAAAAATTATTTTATTTATTTTTTTTTTTTTACAGTAAATTTTTGTACTATACTTTTTGTGTTCATGAACTCACTTTTTTATCTCTCTCTCTCTCTCTCTCTCTCTCTCTCTCTCACTCTTTTTATCTCTCTCTCTCTCTCATGAACTCACTCTTTTTATCTCTCTCTCTCTCACATGAACTCACTCTTTCTCTCCCTCTCTCTCACATGAACTCACTCTTTCTCTCCTCTCTCTCACATGAACTCACTCTTTCTCTCCCTCTCTCTCACATGAACTCACTCTTTCTCTCCCTCTCTCTCACATGAACTCTCTCTCTCTCTCTCTCTCTCTCTCTCTCTCTCACATGAACTCTCTCTCTCTCTTTCTCTCTCTCTCACATGAACTCTCTCTCTCTCTTTCTCTCTCTTCACATGAACTCTTCTCTCTCTCTTTCTCTCTCTCTCACATGAACTCTCTCTCTCTTTCTCTCTCTCACACATGAACTCTCTCTCTTTCTTTCTCTCACACATGAACTCTCTCTCTCTCTCTCTCTCACATGAACTCACTCTTCTCTCTCTCCCTCTCTCTCACACATGAACTCACTCTCTTTCTCTCTCACACACATGAACTCTCTCTCTTTCTCTCTCTCACACCCTCTTTCTCTCTCTCACACCCTCTCTCTCATTCTCTCTCTCTCACACATGAACTCTTCTCTTTCTCTCTCACACACATGAACTCTCTCTCTTTTCTCTCTCTCACACATGAACTCTCTCTCTCTCTCTCTCTCTCTCTCTCTCTCTCTCTTTCTCTTACATGAACTCACTCTTTCTCTCTTTTCACACCCTCTCTTTCTTTCTCTCTTTCACCCCCTCTCTTCTTTCTCTCTCTCACACCCTCTCTTTCTTTTCTTTCTCTCTCTTTCTTTCTCTCTCTCTCTCTTTCTTTCTCTCTCACACCCTCTCTCTCTCTTTCTCTCTCTCACACCCTCTCTCTCTTTTCTCTCTCTCATCAACACACACTCTCTCCCTCTCTCTCATCAACACACACTCTTCCCTCTCTCTCATCAAACACACACTCTCTCCAACACACACTCTCCCTCTCTCTCATCAACACACACTCTCCCTCTCTCTCATCAACACACACTCTCCCTCTCTCCATCAACACACACATACTCTCTCTCTCCATCAACACACACATACTCTCTCTCACACATCAACACACACACACACTCTCTCTCTCTCACATCAACACTCTTTCTCTTTCTCTCATAAACTCCCCCCTCTCTCTCTCATGAACTCCCCCCCCCTCTCTCTCTCACACACACATACACATCAACACACCCTTTCTCTTTGTTTTGATCTTTATAAATAATTTAATTTATTCCTTAGACTCATCTTAAACTTTTATAATATTATTAAACTTGTACTAAAGGATTTAAAAGGCACTAACAACAACCCAACAACAACAAAATGTAATGAGAAAGAAAACTATTAGAATGTTACTTACATACCTAATAGAATTACAGCTTTTCATAAAGAGAATATAAAAAAATAAAAGAGAGAGAAGTAAAAAGCCCCAAAGATTTATCTAACTATATCAACACAAGCTGTTGTTGCCATGATCAATAAGTATTCTCTTCTAGAAATTGAATCTATATCTAGTGCTGTCATTTTCCAATATTATGAAAATGGAATTCTAGCCACCATTTATTATTATTATTATTTTTTTTTTTATTCTCCCTATTTTTTCTTTCTTTTCTTTTGTTGCTGCTGATGATTATTTTGTGTATGTGTGTGTGTCAGTAACACTGACTGCCAAACATTAGGCTATATTGATAAACAGCAGAACAAGTGAGGAACATCTATTTTTAATATGCTTAGAAATTTTTCTCTGGCAGGTTTCTATTCTCATAAACCTCATCAACATTTCTTTCTCAAAGAAAATATAATGCTTCTTTTTTTCTTTTTTTTGATCATTTCTTTTTTTTTTTTTTGATCATTTCTTTTTTGATCATTTCTTTTTGTTCATTTCTTTTTTGTTCATTTCTTTTTTGTTCATTTCTTTTTTTGTTCATTTCTTTTTTTGTTCATTTTTTTTTTTCATTTCTTTTTTTTGTTCATTTTCTTTTTTTTTTGTTCATTTCTGTTTTTTGTTCATTTCTGTTTTTTTGTTCATTTCTGTTTTTTTGTTCATTCTTTTTTTGCGTTTTACTCTTATTTTATTATTTAATTATTATTATTGTTATTATTATTTCACTCCTTGTGAGTTTTTCACACCAGCATTAGCTGATGCTCTTTCACTGGAGTCTCCTCGGGTCTCCAGGACTCTTCTGAGTATTCTAGCTGATTTCAATTCTTTCACTGATTTTCAGTTCTTTTTTCTAAGCTTTTTGGGACATTATTATTATTATTATTATAGTTCTTAGTTTTTCACACCAGCATTTGCTGATGGTATCTCCCTGGAGTCTGAGTGACAACAAGTCTCGTCAGGTCTCCAGGATTCTTCTGAGTATTCTGGCAGATTGCAACAGTGCAGTAGACTGGATGGTCTCAATTCTTCCTCTGATTTCCAGATTTTCCAAGCTTTTTGGGACCATTCCAAGAGTACCAACTACAATTCGTATCACTTTAACTTTCATATTCCATAGCTTTTTCAGTTCTCTGGCAAGGTTCAAGTATTTGTCCATCTTTTTGTTTTCCTTCAGCTTCACCCTGTGATCTGCTGGAACCTCTTTGTTTGTTTGTTTTTTTGTTTGTTAATCAGCACTAGGTCTGCTCTCCTGGCTTGGATAGGGTGATCTGTCTTTATCTCGAAGTCCCAGAGAATTTTATGCTTTTCATTCTCAAGAACAGATTCTGGTTTATGCATATACCATTTTATTGTATGGTCAAAATTTAATTTTTTGCATAATTCCCAGTGGATCACCTTCCCAACCCAGTCGTACCTAGCTTTGTATTCCCATTGTGCTAGTTTGCTATATTCACTTAATACATGATTCACCGTCTCATCTCTGTCACCACACAGTCTACATTTATTGTTTTGTTGTGTTTTATCAATTTTTGCTTTGATATAATTTGTTCTCATGGCATTATTTTGTGCAGCAATTATTAGTGATTCAGATTCTCTCTTGAGGTTTCCTCTTCTTAAGCATGTCAAGGTCTTTTTATGTGCAACCTCTCCAATTTGTCGTTTGAAGTGTCCATATAATTGTTTTTCTTCCCATCTTTGTTTTCTATTTTTTGTTGTTTTTCTGTTGGTCCATACATTACATCTGTTGTTGTTGGCTGCTATAAGTAATCTTTCTTTGCTCTTTTTTGTGTACTCTTCGAGTCTTTGGATTGTGGCCTCTACACAGTTCTCTATGTTGGCAAGACCTCTTCCACCTTCTTTTCTTGATATATAACCTATCTTTATCATCTCTCGGGTGTAGAGCCTTGTGCTTGGTCATTAATTTCCTAGTCCCTTGATTGATCTGTCTGAGTTCTTCTTTTGTCCATTTTAAGAATGGACCAGAGTATCTTTTAACAGGGATTGCCCAGGTATTTATCCCTTTGATGAGGTTTCTGCTGTTGAGCTTGGTTTCTAAGAGCTTTCTTGTTCTTCTGAGTTATTCTTTTTTAACTTTTTCTTTCATCTCTGTTTGCTTGATATTGTCTGCTTCTGAAATTCCTAAGTATTTGTAAATTTCTTTTTCTACAAGTAATTTTATAATGTCCTGATTTGGTAGTTGTATTCCGCACATTAATTTTCTTTCCCCTTTTTTATTACTAGCATAGCACATTTTTCAATTCCGAATTCCATCCCTATATCTTGACTATATATTTCAATGGTTTGTACCATGGTTTCTAGTTCTGTTTCATTTTTTGCAAAATTATTATTATTATTATTTCACTCCATAAGCTTTTCACAGCCACCTTAGCTGGTGGTTCACTGGAAGCTGAGTGACAGCAAGCCTCCTCAGATCTCCAGGACTATTCTGAGTATTCTAGCTGATTTTAACAATGCTGTTGTTTGGATGGTCTTGGTTATTCCTTGGATTTCCAATTCCTTCACATATTTTTCCAAATCCTTTGGGACTGTTCCCAGGGCTCCAATTATAATTGATACAACTTTCACCCTCATGTTCCACAGTTATCATCATCATCATCATTATTCATTCTTTAACCACAAATAAATTCATTTATAAAGAAGCATATGTAGACTCAGCATCAACCAACAACATTTATATATATATATATATATATATATATGTTGTTGGTTGATGCTGAGTCTACATATGCTTCTTTATATATATATATATGTTGTTGGTTGATGCTGAGTCTACATATGCTCTTTATATATATATATATATATATTATATATATGTTGTTGGTTGATGCTGAGTCTACATATGCTTCTTATATATATATATATATATATATATATATATATATATATATGCTGTGGTTGTGTCAGTACTGCTGTATGGCTGTACCACCTGGACCCTAACGAAGCGTCTTGAGAATAAGCTAGATGGGAGCTGTACAAGAATGCTACAGGCGGTCCTGGATAGGTCGTGGAAACAGCACCCCACAAAAGAGCAACTATATGGCCACCTGCCCCCCATCTCACAAACCATATGAGTGAGACGGATTAGACATGCAGGTCACTGTTGGAGAAGCAAGGACGAGATCGTAAGCGACGTACTACTGTGGAAGCCAGCGCATGGGCACGCTAATGTGGGCCACCCAGCCAAGACCTACATTGACCAACTATGTAGGGATACTGGCTGCTGGGCAGAGGAGCTGCCGGAATCAATGAATGATAGGGAAGGCTGGCGAGAGATCATCATGGATATCCGTGCAAACTGCGCGACATGATGATGATGATATATATATATATATTTGGAAGATTATGTGCTTAATTGAAGTCATACCTAATTTGAAAATTAATTATTTATAATTAAATGAATTAGGCGTGCATATCAGTTTAAATGTAAGGCTTAAACAAATCGAGAAAAAGTCAATCTCTGTATGTACATTTCAGCCTTTCTCGATTTGTTTATGCCTTACATTTAAACCGATATGCACGCCTAATTCATTTAATTATCAACTAATTAATTTTCAAATTATGTATGACTTCAATTAAGCACATATTCTCCCAAAAATTGTCGGCTATTGCCATCTCAAACAGACTGTTTCTCCACTTCATATATATATATATATATATATATATATATAATATTATATATATATATATATATATATATACTTTCAGTAAGAAATAAAAACTTAACAAGCCTTCATTGAGCTATTATAAATTTATTTCCACCAGTTAAATTTTGCCCTTTTCTTTCTTTTTCTACAAACAAAAAAATTGGTTTAGTAAAAAGTGAGGGTTGGGGGAGTTTTTTTTTTTCTCCATTCTGATTTTGTTTCTCTTGATTCTTATGTAATGGCTGTCTGATGAAACTTGGCTCATTTATTGAGTTACTGGTTGAAATAAATTTATAATGGTCAAATGAAGCTTTTAAGTTTTTCTTTCTTATTGAAAGTGTAAATATTGCTCTATTAATTATCTTACATTGAACTCTCTTGAGTGTGCATCAGCATGAGCATGCATTGTGGATGTACAGGAGATATTGATGATCACAAATAGAATTTAACCCCATCATACCAGTCAATTGGATCATTTTACTTTTTAATATTTATTTATTTATTTATTTATTCAATTTAACATTTTGATATTTATTTATTTATTTATTCAATTTAACAATGAAATTTATTTATTCAATTTAACTATTTAAATATTATTTAACTATTTAAATATTATTTAACTATTTAATATTTATTTATTTATTTATTCAATTTAACAATGAAAAGTTTGTCTAACCATTGGTTTCTGAATATCACTTTTTCGGTGTTATTCGTCGTCAGAGATGTTGACTTTTGAAAAAATGGACAGTTTTTAAACTTTTGGCTCGTGTTTACGTGATCCGTTATTCGTTCTTGCATTTTGCTTTCATCATTCACCGGCATCACTATTTGTCGTCATTAGGTCTCATGTTTTTATGATGATTTTAAATTTTTCGTTTTTTTTTTTTTCTTTCTTTTTCTGATATATATATAATGCCCTAACCCTCCCCTACCCAACCTCTACCCCTTTTATTACTCCCTTTTGCTGCTGCTTTGATCAAATTTCTCTCCAAGAAGGCCCACCCACCTCCGCCCCTAACCGGTTTTCTTTTACAATATATCCCTCTGTTTTCACCCTGCTTACTATCTCTATATCTCTCTCCTTCTAATTTCCATCTCTTCCTCTCCAATGATTCCTGCTTGACCATTCAAAACCTCTCCTCACTAAAGCTTACCCACCCACTTGACCTCCTCTCCTATCCACCACCTCTCGCCACACTACCCCTTCTATAAAACACTTGTATGATAACCTGATAATGTAACGAGATGATGAAGGTCCTGAGTTTTGAGAGGACTACTATAGAAAAGGAGGAAGAAGAAATGAGACAAGGTGGAGGCTTTGAAAAAAGGTGGAGTGATGCACGGTGATTTGACTGGAGCATGACCCTCGAATGGAGAATTGAAAGCCAACCAGAAGTTTCGGGTGTTGACCGGAACCGGAAGTCATGTGGTGACAAGGAACAACGAAGAAGAATATTGTCCTCTCTTTTTTTGATTTCCGACAGCGTAGGATTTGGACGGGCCTCTGGTCCGTAGTGTGGGATCACAGTAATTTATAAGGGTCCTCTCTCTCTTTCTCTCTGCCTTTCCTCCTCTCCAAAACAACCCACAAGACGAGCCCGAAAATAAAAGCTAAGCAGCTTGTGACGATATATTTCTCGCGTTGTACCTTTTTATCGACAAGATGACCGCTGCGTACCAAATACCTTTTTAGTGTCGTGAATTTGGAGACACATTGACAAGACCCGCTATACAACGTATATCGCTATTAGAACGTTACAATAAGTCATTAAAACAACCGATGATGCCGAGCTCAACACTCTAGCGAAATATATCCTACACACTTTTGTCTGAGTTTTGTTCTTGTGTTCCTCACATCTCCACCATATATATACGTGTGTGTGTGTGTATATATTTATATATATATATATATATATATATATATATGTGTGTGTGTGTCTATATATATGTGTGTGTGTGTATATGTGTGTGTGTTTATATATATATATATATATATATATATTACCTCAGTGTAAATTTGAAGTAATATCTATCTATCTATCTATCTATTTATCTATATATATATATATATCCATAGGTGGGTTACCAGATAAGTTGGTATTAGGATGATTCTAAGCTGGTCCTTTCTTCCAACGGTGGAATGTCAGAGAGTTCAGGTCCAATTAGAGAGCTTGATGTTCAATTTTTTGAACAGAGCAATATAATTAATGAAGAGGAAGGCTTAAAAATCGGCTATTTTGCAGTTATGGATCCATTTCTGCCCACAGGCATCTGAATATACACATGAGTTTCATCAGACCAACTTTATTGAAAATGATATATAGATAAATTCTGAAGTTTCTTTTATATTTTTCCTTGTGACCCCTGTGATGGTATCAGGTTTCAATTCATCTTATCTTTTTAGGGAGTGGTTATGTTTCCAGAAGGTGTTTATCTGGGTGGTTTAAAGCATTATATCAGCATAGGGAAGGGCCAGTTGGCACCTTATCTGCTCTGTTGGGATTTTTCAGACTGGTTATTTTCAGTTCAAAGTCTTTTATTTTTTAAATCTTTTTATATATATATATATATATATATATATATATATATATATATATATTTTAATTCTCATGTTTCTTATCATATGGGCACATCAATATTTATATATATATAATTATACTAAAGCTGAGATTTTGAGCTTTCAATCCCTAAAGGCTTTTTAGCTGGTGACCTTGATCACACGAAATTTGTCCTAAATTATTCCTTAGTTTTAGGATTACTTAATGTTTGAAAAAAAATCCAGTTTAATTGGTTCTAATTAGTCGTAATTTGCAATTAAGTCAAATCTTGACCCGTAGAGTAGAGGGTCACCCTGGGAACCACAAGGTTCCTGGTTCAATACCAGCCCTCGTCAACTCAGCATATGAGTATCACAGGGATCTTTGTGGTAAAGTGAGGAGCCGATGGTAGGTGTGACGTTCCATCTCAGACGCTAAAATAATCTCCTTGGTCAAGCGCTAGTGAAAAGGGGATAGGCTCCCTTACTGTCCTGCTGATACCGACTTAAGGCCACCCTGTCAGCTTTACATTACTTACTTATATCTTGTAAAAAAATCAACAAATAACTAACTTCATTAAATGAAAACTATATTTAAAAAAAAATTTTAATTTTATCATTTTTATGTTCAGTGTTTTTTGGATTGAGGGTATGCTACTGATGATTTTCTATGTTTTACGCACCATGATTTGAGAAACTGCTGAAATTGCTCAGAATTCAAAGGTGGGCCACCATCACTACTCAGCTCTTCAGGAGTACCATAAGTGTGGAAGAGTTTCCTACAAATAGATATTAATTTTTTAGTGGTGGCATGACCAGGTTTTAGGTGATATAAGATGATCCTGCCCGCAGCGCCATATTGAAGTAAGTCAGTTAGACAGTCAACAATTGGTTTTAGCAATGTGACTGGCCAAGTCTAACCATGCAGTTACTAGTTCTCTAATGAACCCACTATAACAGCTTAAATAATTACTGCCACTACTGCCAGGAAGAGTCCATTAAGCTGAGGAGGTGTTTGACTGTTCCACTTCCAATAGTTAACAATCTGTAACAGTCATTTCCAGATTGCAGGTTCAATCCTGGCTAAGGGTGAAAATAACACAGAATAACAATTAACAGTATTCTACACAAATAACTAACTTCATTAAATGAAAACTATATTTTAAAGAAATTTTGATTTTATCACTTTTATTTTTTTTATACCCCCCCCTCTTTTTCAAATCTTTTTATCTGCATTCTTATTTAGTTTTATTAGTCTTTCTAATTTGATATATTTCATTATATTAAAACTTAAATACTTGCACCTGGAGGGTACATATTTTTGCTAGTACTTTTAAAAATGGTCAGTCTGCTTTTAAAGAAATAATCTTATCTATCAATATATCTAATATCTATTGATCTTTGAAAAAATTATTTCAACTGACTTGAGTTGCAGAAAATTTTTTTGCTCTGTATAAAAGTGAAATCATTTGTTTTAAATATTATCTATCTATATCTATGCATTTGTGTGTATGTATGTCTGGAGAAAATTACAAAAAGAAAACAATTAATGACAAAGTAAATATATATACACATTCACTATCATCAGATTTTGTTTTTTGAGCAAGAATAATGAAGATTTGATTTATATTCGCAAAGATAATAAAAACATAAAATTTAGATAGTAATAGCATGGATATATATATATATATATATATATATATATATATATATATATATATATATTTGGTATTTGGTATCTTAAATAGGAGACATTTTTCTTTTCAAAGTGTCTGTGCGTTTTTTTTCTGACGCCCCACCAAGCTGGATCAACGCAAGGTCTTTTTTACGTAGGGATTTTAATGGGGCATCCTGTGAGGATCCAACTTGCGATTCAGTAATAATGTATCTTTGAGATTAACTTTTTGCCTCCCCACCTCTACCGAGGTGATGCCGGGTAGCTGCTTCTAGTTAGTTTATAAAGCAATGAAAATATAAAACATTAGAATTCCAATGATGTAAAACAAGTTAAGATAATCTTAAGAAATCTTATCGTAATGGAGATTAACTATCTGTCTGTAACTGAAAACTAGATCACCATCGACGTCACAATTCCTTTAGATATTTAAATTATACTCTCAATTAAATAGTCATTATGTAAAATGGTCTATTACCAATGTCTCTATTAAAGTCTAGCTCAAAACCGCTCATTTACAAGTTTAGAATCCTGCAAAGTGTGTTATATATTACAATGAAATAAAAGGTTTGCATATTATAAGGTGTGGATAATATTCATACTGGTTTTAAGAAAACCAAAATTAATAAATTAATATATATTATTACTTGGTGTAATTGATTTCTAATGTTAGTGTTTTATTCTCAAATGTATTAAAAGCAATTCTATGTATAATTATTTTTATATGCGTTCATATTTAGTTTAATCAGTCTTTTTAATCTAATCTAGTATTTAATTACATTAAAACTTAGATGCTTGAACCCAGAGCGCACATGTTTTTGCTTGTGTAAATTAAAAATGTTAATTTTGATGTAATATTGGACACTCTGTGTTGTGTGTGTGTGTGTGTGGTGGGTGTGTGGTGTGTGTGGTGGTGTGTGTTGGTGGGTGGGTGTTGGGAATGAATTAGGCTCTTTAAGTAAGATGAGAAACTAAAATGGTTTTTAACCATCGATGATGTTGTATTCTCTGACAATGTCAACATTTTTTCTGTGTGGGAAATTCAGCAGGTGATTCACACTGATTAATCTGGTGATTAATTTTAGTAAAAGTTTGGATTTTCTACATGAATTTTAAAAATTTGTTTATGTACACACTCACGCACACATCCCTTCAATTTTGTGTGTGTTTGAATATGACCTGTAAACAAATAGTTTGTGTAGCTTTAGCATATATCTATATATATATATATATATATATATATATATGTCTCAAATAATGTCTGTATATGTGCATGTTTGTTTGTGTGTGTGTGTGTGCATATGTGTATGTGTGTGCTTGCATACACTCAACCACTCATGAACACTCAATATGCTTTTCCAGCCCCTTTTGATAGTGACAATGTTCTTTTGATTTTTCTTTCACCACATTTTTCTTTACCACATTTGATTTTTATGTTAATTCAAGTGAGTTTGATTGTTAGAAGTCACAATGTCAAGTCCCATCCCCTGTCCTCTTTTTTAAGAGCCATCTTAACAGTGTACACTGTGTAGAGTCTTACAATAAGCAATTCACACACATTTTAAATTAATTCCAACCACTTAAGATTTCCAATTATTATTATTTATCATCTTTCTTTCTTTCTTTTTCATTATCATATTATCATTTTCTTTCTTTCTTTTTCTTTTCATTATCATTTTTCTTTCTTTCTTTCTTTCATTATCATTTTTCTCTTTCTTTCTTTCTTTCTTTCATTATCATTTTCTTTTCTTTCTTTCTTTCATTTCATTTTTCTTTCTTTCTTTCTTTCATTATCATTTTCTTTCTTTCTTTCTTTCATTATCATTTTTCTTTCTTTCTTTCTTTCATTATCATTTTCTTTCTTTCTTTCTTTCATTATCATTTTTCTTTCTTTCTTTCTTTCATTTCATCATTTCTTTCTTTCTTTCTTTCTTTCTTTCTTTCATTATCATTTTTTCTTTCTTTCTTTCATTATCATTTTCTTTCTTTCTTTCTTTCTTTCTTTCTTTCTTTTCTTTCTTTCTTTCATTATCATTTTCTTTCTTTCTTTCTTTTTTATCATTTTTCTTTCTTTCTTTCTTTTATTTTCATTATCATTTTCCCTTTAAATTAGCAGACATCATTATGTTTGGCCACTTTGGTGCCATTTTTTTTTTATAACGGGCTACTTTTACTTTCTGTTTTATGCTGGGCTACTTTTACTTTCTGTTTTACATTTGAACAATTCAAATGTACACCGAGATATCTGTGAACATATAACATAAGATTATTTTTTAAACACTGACATAGAAACAAAAGTAACACAAATGCACACATACATACATGCACCTCTATATCTTCTTAGATATAAAATTTCTATGTATATTAATATATTTTCTCATATACAGTTAAAAGAAATAAACTCTCACATATAGGCGGAAGTATAAGCATAAATATATACCTTGGCACTTATAATGCATTTACTAGTAATTAATATTGTATAAGCATGCACTTCTATATCTTCTTAGATCTATACACCTACTCAGAAATGTATAAAATTTCTATGTATATTAATATATTTGCTCATATACAATTAAGACATAAACAGTCAAATATAGGTGTAGGTATAAGCATAAATATATACCTTGGCACTTATTATGCATCCATACATGTACAGAACTCTCTCTCTCTCTCATATATATATATATATATATATATATATATAAAGAGAGAGAGAGAGAAAGTCATCGGTGTGGACTAAAGTCGGTATCAGCCAGACAGTGAGGGAGTCTATCATCTTTTCACTAGCACTAGACCAAGGTGATTGTTTTTGGCATCTGAGGCAGAGTGCCACACCTCACTTTACCGCACAGATCCCTATGCTACTCATATGCTGAGTTGTGAAATTTAACATAGAAATACATTTCAAATTCTCCTGTCTCTCTCTCTCTCTCTCTCTCTTTCTACACTCCAGAGAAACTAAAATTATATAATGAGAAGGTAGTCAAGAGATACATAGAGGGGAAGAAAGAGATAGACAGAGAGTAAAGTAAGAGATTGGTCAGTTTTTGATTTAATTGCAAATTACGACTAATTAGAACCAATTAAAACATAATTTTTTTCAAACAAAATTCAATCCTAAAAGTAAGGAATAATTTAGTATAATTTTCGTGTCATTAAACTAAACAGTAAAAAAGCCTTTAGGAAGCAAAACTTGATTAACTCGGCTTTAGTATAATAATAATGATTTTATATATATATATATATATATATATATATAATATATATATATATGAAATTTAACATTATGAAAAAACATATGATGTTTGTTATGTTTTTTCATAATGTTAAATTTCATACTGTCGGATTAATTTCCATCTATTTTTCATATATATATATATATATATATATAATATATATACACACACACACAAAAAGACATTTAAGATCTTTTGTGATCCTCTTCATACATGCATGCATACATACACACACACACACACACACTGTTCAATAGTATTTTTATGTGCAAACTCCACTAACCTCAGAATAGATCAAGTTTCTGTCTTTATCAAACAATAGCTGTGTGTTTAGTGCGGAGACAAGATATTAAAATTGTGGGAAAAAACTGAACTGGTTACTTGTTTCTATTATGTAATTTTGCCTTGTGTATCGCAACCCTTACCCTAGCCACCCCCTCTTGTCTTTTCATGATGCAGAAGCTAACAAGTCCCAATGAGGTTAGTTAGTTTGTAGGTTGTAACTTATGTTTCAGATTTCTTGGCAGGGAAAAGGAGAAGAAATGAGCGGGGTGGGGGGGGGAAGTAGGAAAGGGTCCAGTGTTTATGAACATCTTCATCTCCCTTCACCCTTGTCCTTGCTGCACACTCCTGCCCTTTATATTATCCACCCTCTCTGTTTCCACAACGCCCCTACCCCATACCCTCCTTAACTTAAACAAAAGATGAAGATTGAAAATTCATTCTCTCTCTTCACCCCCCCCCCCCCCCATCAGCCACCTCAGATTGGGGAAAAATCCAGGAGAGATCCTCTGCTGCTGGGACATGGTGTGAACCTCCTTTGTAAATTGAATTGCAAAGATGGAGGGAATGGAGGAGGAGGAGTTAAAGTGAAGTGGGGTTGGGGCGGTTGGGTGAGTATTATTATAGAGACGATTGTAGGAGGGGGGAGGAAGGGGAGGTGGTGTGTATGTGTGTGTGTGTGGGGGGGAGTTGTTGGTCAATCAAGAGGTCGTATGAATAATGATGACCAGGAATGAAGCAAAAGGATGAATTGTTATTGATCACTGTAAATGACTGTGGCTCTTCATTTTTCTGTCTGTGAATTGAAGGGGGGAGAGGGGATATGGGAAGATGGTAGGGCTGTTGGAAAATGATTTTCAACTCATATGAATGTTGGATGCACAGTAAATTAACAATGATAATGATAATAATGATAAGGATGTTTTAGCAAACACAACAGTTTTTTTTTTTTTTTTTTTGTTTTTGTTTTTTTTTGTTTTCATAACAGTGTTGTTCACTTCTCTTTCTTTCTCTTTTCTCGAGTAGGAAACATTTCTGGCACAGAAGAGAAAATGATGATCATGTCTCTAGACTTCCATTTTCTTTTATGATTTTTTTTTTCATTTTTTTATTCTGTGTGTGTGTGTGTGTGTGTTGTAGTACTGTTTAATAACGTGTGAATATGCGGACAACAGAACAACTGCTGCTTATCTATTTCTCTTATATTTAATTATTACACACACACTTTTATTCTATTTACGCTTTTTTCTTCTTTTTTCCTCTCGTTTTTTCTTTCTCTTCTTCTTATCTTCTATCAGTTCATTGCTTTTCTTCACTATTCTCTGACTTTTCAAATTAAAACAAGAAGAGAAGTCTTCTTCATCTTCTTTCTTTTTTTTTTTTTTTTTTTTTAAATCTAATTTTGTGTGTTGTCTTTTAAGAGATTCTTCCCAAACTCTTCCAGAAACCTTTTGCCCAGAGTAGCAAATTATAATCAAAAGAAAGTTTTGGTTTTAAATTAGATTATATTATATAGTTTTATTATTTAAAAATATTGAATTTATTTTGTTATTTTTGGTCACCATAGGCATTTAAGATAAAGGTTTAAACATCTTTTATTTATTTATTAATTTATTTTTTTCTAGATTTTTAAATTTTTATTTTTTAGTATTTTTCTTGTTTTTGAATTTTTGCAAACTAGTTATGTGGTTTTATTGATTTATTATTAATTTATATTTAAATCAAACCTTTTAAAATTGAAGTTTTGGGGATAATTTTATGATAAGGAGTTTAAGACATATTTCTTAATACAATTATGGTTATCTTTTAAGTTTACAATACATTGCTTTTGAGATATAAATCTAGGGTCATTTAATGCTGAATAAAATCCTTTTCATAAAAGTTTCCATGTTTTAAATTCTTAATGTCTTCAAATACCTATTTGTATTAAACATTTCTGTGCAGTTTCCTTCATTCTCTAATTTTCAGATATTCTATTTACTAGCAAATATATGCACCCTCCGGGTGCAAGTATTTAAGTTGAAATGTGATAAAATATTAGATTAAATCAGAAAGGCTAATGAAACTAATTAAGAATTCAGATAAAAAGATTTGAAACGGAGGGGGTTAAATCGGAAAATAGAACAACTGAAACTTACTCTTTCATCACTTCCGTTTTTCAATGCTAAATTTTCCTAATTTAACTATTTAGTTAAAAGAGGAAGTAAAGAATAAAATTACTGTTATTTCTTCTTGTTAATGAATTTCTTTTAGGATTTATTGAAGAAATTTTTACTCATATTCATTAAGATAAAACCAAACAATTAGAAATCAATAATACCAAGCACATTTTTATTAAAATCAGTTTTTTAAATATCAATATGCAAATTAGCTTTACGTTTACACTGAAAACTGGTATTTTGTTGTATATATATACAATTGCATGTTATTAGTATTTAGGTAAGGCCAACAGTATTAATAATGTCAAACAGTTTTATTATTAATTGAGGTTTAAATAGAAATAGAATCATGGAGAATGTGCCGTAAATAACTAAGGAAAGTGTGACTTGAGTAGTAATATAAGTTTCGGTTACAGACAGAAAAACACACAATCTCCATTATAATAAGATATCATTTCTCTGAATGTTTGAGAGGAGGCTTGATGATTAGTATATTCTGTGTTATTCGGACTATTGTCCTCATCTTTATAGATAAGGTAGTGGATAAGGTAATTAGGTTAAGACAGTTCTAAGTGACAGTTATCTCTGGATTCTGGGTTCAATCCTGAGTGGTGGCAATAACATAGAAAAATAATTAACACAACTCCTAACCCAGCTATGGTTAGCGGAATGAGAACAGGATACACCCGTGGACTGAATAAAGGGTTAGGTTCAAAGTTCCGTGACGGCTCCCGATTACGACAAGAAAGTTCCCGAGTTCGAAAAGAAGGTTCCCAAGTCCAACAAGAAATACCTGAAGAAGGCTGGAGGGCATATTGGCAGAAACGTTGTACAGATAACAATAAAGATGAGGACAATAGTTCGAATAATGCAGAATATATTATTCTAGTTATATATTTTGATATTGATTATATATTTTATTTTGACATACCACAATAAAGATGAGGACAACAGTTAAAAAAAAAATAAAAATTATATTTTGGTATTGTTTAAAAAAATTTTTCCATATAGACCTACTGCCTTTAAGAAAAGAGACAAGACAAGACAATGGTTTATTTTCACACATTATAAACAATGTCACATAAAACAAAACAACAAACATAATGTTGGTTGTTGTATTAATGTGTGGAGGATGATCACTAATTAGGACTGAGCCTATTCTAGCAGTGACCACCTCAGTTGTTTTTGTTTTTTTATTTTACATCGTTTGAAAGTATATACAAAGTATATATACACACAAACGCATATGTGTCGCTTGCACGAGCTTGATTTTCATTGACACATCTGGGAAATGGAATATATATCCTATTATAATGGAGATTGTGTGTTTGTCTGTCTGTAACCGAAACTAAATCACTACTCAAGTCACAATTCCCTTAGTTATTGACGTCACATTCACCATGATTTTATTTTAATTTTAACCTCAATCAATAATAAAATCATTTTACGTTATCAATACTGTTAACCATATCTACATATTAATAACATGCTATTATATTTATATATACAACAAAATAGCGGTTTACAGTGTGAACGGGAAGGCTAATTTGCATATTGATATTTAAAATGTGATTTTAATAAATATGTGCATAGTATTATTGATTTTTAACTGTTTGGTTTTATTTTAATGAATATAAGCAAAAATCTCTTCAATGAATCTTAAATGAAATCTATTAACAAGAAAAAATAACTGTCATTTTATTCTTTACTTCCTATTTTAACTAAATACTTAAATTAGAAAAAAATAACAATGAAAGACAAGAGTGATGGAAGAGTTTCAGTTGTTCTATTTTTCGATTATACTCCCTCTGTTTAAAATCTTTTTATCTGCATTCTTATTTAGTTTCATTAGCCTTTCTAATTTAATACAATATTCTATTAGATTAAAACTTAAATACTTGCACCCGGAGGGTGCATATATTTGCTAGTATATATAATATCATTCTATAGGACAACAGTTTAAAAATAATTAAAAAATATATATATATATATATATATATATATATATATATATATATATATGGTATACACACTCATCCGTGCCTTAAAAAGAACGTTGTTGGCATAGAGGTGTTATTCAAGAGATTCTATATTAGATCCTGAAAAAAATGTAAACATCTATGTAGAGAAGACAATCTTTTATTTTCACACATTACACTATACAATATCACACAAAACAAAACAAAAACAATTTTGGTTGTTGTATTAATGTGTGGAGGATGATCACTAATTAGGACTGAGCCTATTCTAGCAGTGACCACCTCAGTTGATTTTGTTTTTGTCATAGTTTGAAAGTTGATTATTGTGATAGTGTGTTATAAGTTTACTTATAAATATTAAGAATTTCTATTTTGATAAATAATTTGAGTTGGTGAACAGACATTTTGGTGAAATCAATGTTTTTTAGCATATTCCATTTGTTGATGCAGGATCCTGTGATAGATTTAAGGCCATAGGTTTTAGTGTTGGCAAATGGTTTGAAGAATTCACCTGCAGTTGATCCCCTTGTAGAGAAAGTGTATGAATTCTTTTTTTAAGGATGAAAAATTTTGTATATATCTGGTATGCACACTCATGCGTGCCTTAAAAAGGCAACTATAAACCCTTCAAGAACGTTGTTGGTATAGGAGTATTATTCAATGGATTCTATATTAGATCCTGAAAAAAAATGTATACATGTATGTAGAGAAGACAATTGTTTATTTGTCACACAAAACAAAAAATATAATGGGGCTTGTTGTATTAATGTGTGGAGGTGGATCACTAATTAGGACTGAGTAGTGACTACCTCCGTTGATTTTTTAAATTTAATTTAATTTTTTTTTTTTACATTGTTTAAAATTTCTATATTGATGAATAATTTGAGTTGGTGAGCAGACATTTTGGTGAAATCAATGTTTGGAAATTATTTTGTTAGTGTAATTTAAGGCCATAGGTTTTAGTGTTGGCAAATTGTTTGGAAAGATATGACATCTACTTTTGTTTTTTTAAAACAGTTCTTTCATTATTCTTGTGCAATAAAATGTTTCTTTTTTAAGAAGCAGATTAATGCATTTAGTGATAACATGTTTTATTGTACATGCAATCTGGCATGCATGGCACATTGGTTGCTGTGTAATCCTTGTGTGACCAACTTATTAAAATGGAGATTTAGTGTCTGTCACCAAAACTACATCACGGCTCATGTCACAATACCCTCAGGAATTGTGTAAGTTTATCAATGAATATTTAATTTATAATCAAAATCATTAATACATAGAATAAATCTTATTCAATAATGATGTCTCTCTGAAAATCAGAGTTAGATTTGCCTCAAAACAGCCCATGTTATTAGTATGTTTAAAATCCTGCATTGTGTCTTATATATCACTAAGAAATAAAGGTTTACATAATGTAATGTGTGGTTAATTTGGATTCTAGTTTTAACAAAACCGGGTTTAATTAAAAACTTACTTGGTGTTATTGTGGATTTGCAGGAGGTTTGATGAGTCATTTGAGGGCTCATGAGAGGAAAGGTTCTGGTGGTGGTGGTGGTGGTGGGGGGGGTTACAGGACTGTGTGGGACAGCAGTGATCCGTAAAGATTATACTATTGCTATGTCCGGATGAAACTACAAAAATAAAACAATTAACAACAAAGTAAATATATTCATACGCATTAAATATCCCTGCTTCTTGCCTTTTGATTTATATTTACGAAGATATCTAAAAAAGAATTAAAATATACATAATAATAATGGATCTACGAGACTAACTTGCTAACCATTACACCACATTTTTTTTTTGTCCACCCTCTGCCCCAGGTGATGCTGGGTTGCCAGTTTTAGTTAAAAATAAAGGTGATTACATTTTGGGCAATGATATTTAAATAAATGTAATTTATATTTGTTTTTATCTTTTCTCTTTTTAAACACCCTAATATTTCATAGTAAGTCAACAAGGTGTGTTTAAAAGAAATTCAACACTTTTCCCCCTTAAATCTCAGGTGTGTTATATATATTGGAAGGATAACACTAAATTGTTAATGAAAAGAAAGACGTTATTTTTATTTATTTGTTTATTTATTTATTAGATATATTTGATGAATAAATGAAAAAAATAAAATTTACCTTTAATTTAATTTCTTTTAATTTTTCAACATCTTATTATAATGGAGATTGTGGGTTTGTCTGTCTGTAACCGAAACTATATTACTATACAAGTCACAATTCTCTTTGTTATTTACATCACATTCTCCATGATCTTATTTTTTTTTAAACATCAATTATTAATAAAATTGTTTTACATTACTTACACTGTTGACCATATCTACATACTAATCACATGCAATTGTATTTATATATACAAGAAAATAGAGGTTTTTAGTGTGAATGGGAAGGCTAATTTGCATATTGATATTTAAAAATTGATTTTAATAAATATATGCTTAGTATTATTGATTTCTAATTGTTTGGTTTTATCTTATTGAATATGAGCAAAAATCTCAGGAATAAATCTTAAAAGAAATCCCTTAACAAGAAGAAATAACTGTAATATTATTCTTTACTTCCTATTTTAACTAAATAGTTAAATTAGGAAAATTTACCAATAAAAGAAGGGAGTAACGGAAAATGATGGAAGAGTTAGTTTCAAAGTTGTTCTATTTTTCAATCATACCCCCTCTGTTCAAAATCTTTTTATCTACATTCTTATTCAGTTTCATTAGCCTTTCTAATTTAATATGATATTTTATTATAAAATACTTGCACCCGGAGGGTGCATATATTTGCTAGTAGTTATAAAGATTGTTATATTTAAATCATATTAAATTATTTCAGAAATCATGCGAAATGGAAGTATCTGTTAGGGGACCATCTATGGGTTATCCATTAAGAATGTATTCTTTTAAAAACTTAGTTTTAAATGACCAACCAAGGTTGATATGCCGTAAAACAAACCAAACCAGAAATCATGAATGTGCCACTATTTAAAAATAGGGTGGGTAAAATAATAAGATTATTTAAAAAATATATTTTTATTAGTTTGAATTATTTAAAAATTATTCTGCTTTGTATTTTATGAATCATTTGAACAAAGAGATACAATCTGAATGTGTTAAATTTGATTGCTTTTTTTTAATACGCAGAAGTATTTTAACAGTGCTTTCTAAGTTTGCTTAGGGATTTTTTTAAACACGTATAATTTTTTAATTTTTATTTTATTTTAAATTGAAATAGATCACTAAGTAGGCCTGAGCCTATTCTAGTAGTGACCAGGTTTGAATTCAGGGTTTTTCTTCTCCTAGACTGGTTGCCTAACCAAGGTTAAAGAGCCCAGTGAAATAGATCACTAAGTAGGCCTGAGTCTATTCTAGTAGTGACTAGGTTTGAATTCAGAGTTTTCCTTCTCCTAGACTGGTTGCCTAACCAAGGTTAAAGAGCCCAGTGAAATAGACCACTAAGTAGGCCTGAGTCTATTCTAGTAGTGACCAGGTTTGAATTCAGAGTTTTTCTTCTCCTAGACTGGTTGCCTAACCAAGGTTAAAGAGCCCAGTGAAATAGACCACTAAGTAGGCCTGAGTCTATTCTAGTAGTGACCAGGTTTGAATTCAGAGTTTTACTTCTAGACTGGTTGCCTAACCAAGGTTAAAGAGCCCAGTCTGCCCTACTATTTACTCATAACTGAAGGGATAATAGTTGGATTGATACCTTTCCCAAGGGTATTAGCGCTATGTAAACTGTGGCTTCGTCCAGGAATTGAACTCGGGTCCACGAGTCCATTTCCTATGATTCTAACTAGTACACCACAGCGCTTCCCAAGTTGTATACATTTGGTGAAGTGGGAGTCTATCTCCTTTTTGACCAAGGAGATTGTTTTTGCATCTGATGTGGGGCACCACACTTACCACCAGCTCCAAGCTGTGCTACTCATACATTGAGTTATTGAGAGTTGCTATCAAACCCAAGACCTTGGGATTCCTAGGTGGATACTCTACCAACTGAGCTAAACCAGCTCATTTATAAAACAACGTATATGTGTAAAAGTAAAGTCTCTAGTGGCCTATTGTCGGTATCAGCTGAACAGCACTAGACTAGGGAGATTGTTTTGCTGAGTTGGAGTGCCACATCTACCATCAACTCCCAGATGTTTTGCACAGATCAGATTACTCTGTGTATGTGTAAAAGTAAAGTCTGTAGTGGCCTATTGTCGGTATCAGCTGAACAGCACTAGACTAGGGAGATTGTTTGCTGAGTTGGAGTGCCACATCTACCATCAACTCCCAGATGTTTTACAGCACAGATCAGATTACTCTGTGTATGTGTAAAAGTAAAGTCTGTAGTGGCCTATTGTCGGTATCAGCTGAACAGCACTAGACTAGGGAGATTGTTTTGCTGAGTTGGAGTGCCACATCTACCATCAACTCCCAGATGTTTTACAGCACAGATCAGATTACTCTGTGTATGTGTAAAAGTAAAGTCTGTAGTGGCCTATTGTCGGTATCAGCTGAACAGCACTAGACTAGGGAGATTGTTTTGCTGAGTTGGAGTGCCACATCTACCATCAGCTCCCAGATGTTTTACAGCACAGATCAGATTACTCAAGCTGTGCTACTCATGTGGTGAGTTATAATTATCATTATTATACACTGATGTAATTGGACTAGTATCCTTATCTTTATTATTATAGTTACAATTGAATATCTGGGATGAGGAATTATCATTGGACTAGTATCCTTATCTTGATTATTATTATAGTCATAGTTGAATTTCTGAGATGAGGAATTATCATTATTATACACTGATGTAATTGGACTAGTATCCTCATCTTGATTGTTATTTAAGTTACAATTGAATATCTGGGATGAGGAATTATCATTGGACTAGTATCCTATCTGGGATGAGGATTTAGATAGTTACAATTGAATATCTGGGGTGAGGATTATCATTGACTAGTATCCTTATCTTGATTATTATTATAGTTACAATTGAATATCTGGGGTGAGGAATTATCATTGGACTAGTATCCTTATCTTGATTATTATTATAGTTACAATTGAATATCTGGGATGAGGAATTATCATTGGACTAGTATCCTTATCTTGATTATTATTATAGTTACAATTGAATATCTGGGTGAGGAATTATCATTGGACTAGTATCTTATCTTTATTATTATAGTTACAATTGAATATCTGGGGTGAGGAATTATCATTGGACTAGTATCCTCATCTTGATTATTATTATAGTTACAATTGAATATCTGGGATGAGGAATTATCATTGGACTAGTATCCTTATCTTGATTATTATTATAGTTACAATTGAATATCTGGGATGAGGAATTATCATTGGACTAGTATCCTTATCTTGATTATATTATAGTTACAATTGAATATCTGGGATGAGGAATTATCATTGGACTAGTATCCTTATCTTGATTATTATTATAGTTACAATTGAATATCTGGGATGAGGAATTATCATTGGACTAGTATCCTTATCTTGATTATTATTATAGTTACAATTGAATATCTGGGGTGAGGAATTATCATTGGACTAGTATCCTTATGATTATTATTATAGTTACAATTGAATATCTGGGGTGAGGAATTATCATTGGACTAGTATCCTTATCATGATTATTATTATAGTTACAATTGAATATCTGGTGTGAGGAATTATCATTGGACTAGTATCCTTATCTTGATTATTATTATAGTTACAATTGAATATCTGGGATGAGGAATTATCATTGGACTAGTATCCTTATCTTGATTATTATTATAGTTACAATTGAATATCTGGGATGAGGAATTATCATTGGACTAGTATCCTTATCTTTATTATTATTATAGTTACAATTGAATATCTGGGATGAGGAATTATCATTGGACTAGTATCCTTATCTTGATTATTATTATAGTTACAATTGAATATCTGGGATGAGGAATTATCATTGGACTAGTATCCTTATCTTGATTATTATTATAGTTACAATTGAATATCTGGGATGAGGAATTATCATTGGACTAGTATCCTTATCTTGATTATTATTATAGTTACAATTGAATATCTGGGGTGAGGAATTATCATTGGACTAGTATCCTTATCTTATTATTATAGTTACAATTGAATATCTGGGGTGAGGAATTATCATTGGACTAGTATCCTCATCTTGATTATTATTATAGTTACAATTGAATATCTGGGATGAGGAATTATCATTGGACTAGTATCCTTATCTTGATTATTATTATAGTTACAATTGAATATCTGGGATGAGGAATTATCATTGGACTAGTATCCTTATCTTGATTATTATTATAGTTACAATTGAATATCTGGGATGAGGAATTATCATTGGACTAGTATCCTTATCTTGATTATTATTATAGTTACAATTGAATATCTGGGATGAGGAATTATCATTGGACTAGTATCCTTATCTTGATTATTTATTATAGTTACAATTGAATATCTGGGGATGAGGAATTATCATTGGACTAGTATCCTTATCTTGATTATTATTATAGTTACAATTGAATATCTGGGATGAGGAATTATCATTGGACTAGTATCCTTATCTTGATTATTATTATAGTTACAATTGAATATGGGATGAGGAATTATCATTGGACTAGTATCCTTATCTTGATTATTATTATAGTTACAATTGAATATCTGGGATGAGGAATTATCATTGGACTAGTATCCTTATCTTGATTATTATTATAGTTACAATTGAATATCTGGGATGAGGAATTATCATTGGACTAGTATCCTTATCTTGATTATTATTATAGTTACAATTGAATATCTGGGATGAGGAATTATCATTGGACTAGTATCCTTATCTTGATTATTATTATAGTTACAATTGAATATCTGGGATGAGGAATTATCATTGGACTAGTATCCTTATTATTATAGTCACAATTGAATTTCTGAGATGAGGATTATCATTATTATACACTGATGTAATTGGACTAGTATCCTCATCTTGATGTTATTATAGTTACAATTGAATATCTGGGATGAGGAATTATCATTGGACTAGTATCCTTATCTTTATTATTATTATAGTCACAGTTGAATTTCTGAGATGAGAAATTATCATTATTATACACTGATGTAATTGGACTAGTATCCTCATCTTGATTGTTATTATAGTTACAATTGAATATCTGGGATGAGGAATTATCATTGGACTAGTATCCTTATCTTTATTATTATTATAGTCACAGTTGAATTTCTGAGATGAGAAATTATCATTATTATACACTGATGTAATTGGACTAGTATCCTCATCTTGATTGTTATTATAGTCACAGTTGATTATATATCAGCAAAATAAATGATCATATTATTTATACAAGTGTTAATATTAGAAAATAACATTCTTGAATAGGTTAAATTAAAAAAAAAAAATAATATGTATCTTAAATATCAATAGAAATTGGTAAAATGTTTCTTTCACAACCCATTCAATCTCTTTGCAGTAGAAATGGTAAAATGATACTTTCTGAGAACATCTCAAACATAACCTATTCTTGGACACATACCTCCTCACCCTGGCTATATACAAAAAGAAAATGGCTTTAAAAAGTCCAAAAATGGCAGTCATGAATATTAATCAAGATTGGTTTTTTTGTATCTATTTTTAAAAATTTTTTTTTCTATCTTCCTTTTGAATTTTTTGTTTTTAACAGACATGCATGTCCCCATTGCATCACTTGTGTCCTCCTCCTTTTCCTCTTCTTCTTTCCTCCTCCTTTCCCATTTCTATGTTTACCAAATAGCCTCTCTGCTTCAAGCCAATGTCCAACTTGTGATACAGAATTTACTCTTAAGCTTAAGTTGATCCAACAGTTCAATATTTCCTCAGCTGTCTTATTTGTGCTACAAATTTGAAACACGTATTCCACTCACTTATTCTGTCTTTTTTTTTCTCTTTTTTTTTCTCCTCCTTTTTTAATTGTTTTTTTCTTTTTTTTTTTTTCTCACCTTTCTCTTCTTCTCTTGTAAGAGTTTTGGTTTTTCCTTCAATCTTGGATCAGTCTTTTTTTTTGTTGTTGTTGTTGCTGTGAACCACTAACAGATGTTCACTGACCCTTTTCATATTGACATGTATGCAATGGTCTATACTACATGAAAATATTCTCAGAAACAATCTTCATCCTACCCCCCCCCCCTCCCAGACACACCTTCACTCATCTTCTATTTTATGACACCCAACCCCTACACACATACCCTTCATTTTCTACACTTGATACAGTCATTTCTTACTTTGGCAAAAAATCTCTCTATTAGCATTTTCTCATAGAAAATACTTATGTTGACTAAGATGATACTGTCCTTCTTTTTTTATTTTAACACTTAGAATGCAAATCATTTGGTTTGATTGTCAACATAGGGAAAAAAAAGAGAATATTTTTGTCATTAAAAAAGCCATTGACTGTTCTATATGTTATTATGGACTAGACTTTCAGCTATATATGCTGTATTATGTATCATAAAAGGTTAAAATTCATAAAGACCAAATATTAAGGATTGTTTATGTTACTGGTAGAAAGTTTTCCAATTATATATGCTGTATTATGTATTCATAAATACCAAATCTTGAGGATTATTTCTGATACTGGTAGAAAGTTTTCCAATTATATATGCTGTATTATGTATTCATTTGCAGTACACACTTTGTAAAAATATCAAATTTAGTTTATAATATATCTTTTTTTATTCATATTTTTCTAGGGAGAAAGAAGATGATTTGGAGAGGAAATTTGAATTGTTAACACGAGAACTTCGCATTATGATGGACATTGATGGTAAGTTGGAATTAAATTCATTTTTAAACTTTGACCAATTCCCTGATTAGCCCAAATATTCATGGATTGGCATTCTGAACATTTTTTTTTTTTTTTTTTTTTTTTTTTACAATTCCAAGTATTTACATTCTATCACTGAAATTAAATTTACTAGCCCAAGAAGCTTCATTTGCTGATAATTTCCCGTTTTCTATGAGTCTCAAGTACTTTTTTCTTTTTTTTTATAGCAATTGTGGCGCGTTTTAGTTACTATTTTCAAAATATAAAAGAATACTTTTTCACTAGTTTATTTCTGTATTGTGTTAAAAATTCCAAATTGAAATGGATACCGAGAAAAAGATAAACTTTTTTTTTCTCTAATAAATGTAAATGAGTTTTATTGGAAAGTAAAATTACACTTTATAAAACTAATACTGTGAGAAATGGAAATGAAACAGTTTTTTGGCATAATTACGAATAAAAACAAATAAACTTAGATTTTTATTTTATTTTTTCCTTTTAATTCTGTGTGTGTGTGTGTGTATTTAATATATTATATATATATATATATATAATATGTGTGTGTGTAATGTCTATACTCAGGAGGATAATAACAGGATAAATTTCAAAGCCATATAACTTATCCATAGCTGGAAGGAGAATTGGATTCATACTTTTTCATGATATATATGAAATTATTGCATACAGTGCCTAGGTGTACTACGACTCATCAAGAATTCATGTATGGTACATAGAATAATAAGGCCAGTTTAGCTCAGTTGGTAGAGATCAGAGTTTTCCTTCTCCTAGACTGGTTGCCTAATTAAGGTTAAAGAGCCCAGTGAAATAGATCACTAAGTAGGCCTGAGTCTATTCTAGTAGTGACCAGGTTTGAATTCAGAGTTTTCCTTCTCCTAGACTGGTTGCCTAATTAAGGTTAAAAAGCCTAGTGAAATAGATCACTAAGTAGGACTGAGTTTATTCTAGTAGTGAGCAGGTTTGAATTCAGTTTTTCTTCTCCTGGAATGGTTGCCTAATCAAGGTTAAAGAGTCCAGTTAGCATTAGTATTTACCCATAGGGAGAATAGTTAGATTCATATCTTTCCCAAGGGTATCAGCACTGTGAACTGTGGCTACGTCCAGGAATTGAACTTTGGTTGACGAGTCTATTTCCTGTGAATCTAGCCAGTACACCACCGTGCTTCCCCCTTTCAGCTATAAGAAAGAAAGATAAGAACAAAAAGAGTAAGAGTTAAATCATGATTATTATACTTTTTCAGGGCTGGTTTAGCTCAATCAGTAGAGTGTTGGCTGGGAACCTTAAGGTTCCTTGTTTTATAACGACCCTTGCCAATTCAGTGTATGAGTAGCACATGGATCTGTGTGGTTAAGTAAGGAGTTGATGGTTGGTGTGGTGCTCTGCATCAGATGCTAAAAAGCAATCTCCTTGGTCTAACACTAATGAAAAGAGGATAGACTCCATCGCACGCCAGCTGATATCAACTTTAGGCCACCCTGTCGACTTTACATATTGAAGTATTATTAATAGCTCTTAAATAAATTTATCAAACGGTGTAATAATTAAAATAATCATACTGTGGTATATCTTTAATATTA
Source organism: Doryteuthis pealeii (assembly GCA_023376005.1). Taxonomy (NCBI): domain Eukaryota; kingdom Metazoa; phylum Mollusca; class Cephalopoda; order Myopsida; family Loliginidae; genus Doryteuthis; species Doryteuthis pealeii. The sequence continues at coordinate 31,668,299 of CM042179.1, read as the reverse complement.
GACATGGCAAGCCCCTAACCCTTTTTATCATATGGGTGCTAGAAGGTGATGGCCAGGGGTCTACATATCCTAGGAATGACGTTAAACTTTGATGAGGTTCCAGTTCTGGAAGTTTGGAGAATGTGGAGCACCCCTTCATCACCATTGCTCCCTGATGCACTCTGACCCAGAGTGATAGTACTTGTTAGGGTCTCATCTATAGGTTAAATAGAAAAATGTTTTTATAAGAAAAATTGAGTATCCATAAGAATGAATTTATTTCAAAACTTTATTGGCATTAAATGACCCACTGAGGTTTATATGCCGTAAAACAAACCAAACCAAACCTAGGTGGGTGTTCTTCCGACTGAAAATAATGAAATGTCACCCCCCATAAAAAAAAAGAAGAAAAAAATGTTGTCAAACATTTCTAAAGCAATCAATAATGGCAAGTTAGGAATTCTTGTTTGGATTTGTAACATAATGTTAGAATAGTTTTGATTGTAAGTTTTTCTTTATTGTCTTTTCTAGTGTTCTTGCTTGATTTCACAACTTTATGTGCAATGTCTGGAATAATGTACTCTTGGAACAAAACTAGACTCAAGAATTAAACAAAGGCTACACTTTTCAGGTTCTTCTTTTTAAAGAAAACTAAATTTTAGAAGAAGACAATTTTTCATTAGTCTGTAAAAGTATAAAAAAAAAAAAAAAAAAAAAGTCATGATCTGAAAGTTGAAGAAAATATTTTTATCAACTTGCCATTTCTGTATCATTTATGAATAATAATTTGTCACTCTATTCGTATTATTGATTGAATGGTTTTTTTTGTTTGTTTTTTTTTTTGCTTTGGTATTTTAATGGCTACTAGCGTGACCTGTGGATATACTACAGTAAAAGTAAGTAAAGTCGACTGGGTGGCCTAAAGTTGGTATCAGCCAGACAGCTAGGGAGTCTATCCACTTTTCAATAGTGCTAGACCAAGGAAATTGTTTTGGCGTCTGAGGTGGAGTGCCACACCTACCATCAGCTCCCCACTTTACCGCCACAGATCCCTGTGCTACTCATATGCTGAGATGGTGAGGGCCGGTGTCGAACCCGAAACTTCAAGGTTCCTAGTTTGAGGCTCTACTGACTGAGCTCAACATTTGATAGGCTTACTCAAGAGCTATTGCAAAATATTTCAATATGTAAAAAGTATAATAATCTTGATTTAAATCTCTTTCATTTTTAAATTTTTTTTTCCTACTTGATTAAATCAAATTAGAGAGATGAAACCCTGGTGGCTGAGCAGTTAATTGGACAAGATTTAAATGTCTAATATTAAAGTCATACTAGCAGGACCTGAGGATATACAACATTATCACCATTTAATTATTACGTTTGATAAATTTACTTAAGAACTATTGAAAAATAGTTCAATCTGTAAAAAAGTATAATAATCTTGATTTAACTTTCTCTCACTCTTTTTCTTCTTTTTTCCCTTATTTTAATCTTTTCATTATGTTCGATTGAAACAGATTCCCATTATCACTTCTGCTTGCTTTTACAGGGAATATATTTAAGTAAAAAAAAAAATTTAAAAACCTATGCCAATTTTTATTTTATAACTAACTTTATTTACTTTGTTGAAACCAAAATTAAAACTTGAAAAAATATATTACAATGAATTAAAAAACTTTCCTATAAAATGTCCATGATAATAGAAACTGATTCCCCACTTTATGTAAATTCTATAAAAAAATCCTGTAAAATCTGCTTTATATAATGTTATTTGAATACCTTTTGGGTTTATTTGTCTCATACCCCACCTGTATGGACTGGGCACAAGGCTCCGTTTTAACGTGGGCCCACCCACAAGCCGAAGCTAATGGGTGGGAGAGAACAAAAATTGCGTTGATCCCATCGGCATTCCCCCTAAAGGGGGGCGCCTCAGGCGCTGGGCAATAAACCCAGCCCTGCCCCCAAAGGGGCAGGTATTGCCTGGAGGGATGGCCCTCTGGGATCGACGATATGCACACATTAACAAAAACATTGTAATATGTTTTATGCATTGACAAAAAGTAAATGATTTTTTTTAATTGTTTTTTTTCTTCAGTTGAGTGATAATGAAATGAATTGATGTTTGTAAAAAGTAACATTATTTTACATAACATGGTTGGCATCCTTCCATCTACTAAAGACGATGGCGTAGTCCATCTTTTTTTTTTTTTTGCAACTGCATGAGTGGTTGAGCGGTACAATTTTTGAATAGCACATATCTGGAGTCTCTGGTGCAGTGACTGCGAACACTTTGGGTGGCAGGTTGGATGCCTTAATGTTTGTAAAAAGTAACATTTTTTTACATAACATGGTTGGCATCCTTCTATCTACTAAAGACGATGCGTAGTCCACTTTTCTTTTTTTTCTTTTTTTCAATGCGTGAGTAGTGAGCGGTACAATTTTTGAATAGCAATATCTGGAGTCTCTGGGCAGTGACTGCGAACACTTTGGGTGGCCAGGTTGGATGCCTTCGTTAGGTCTGTCAATGCGGTGCAAAGTGGCATCCTTTCTCCTGGCACCCCTCCTGCGGTTGGTTGCTCGGAAGCCACACTGTGTCCCTGAATGAGAGCAAGATGCAATGTCTGCAGACACGCCAGTGTAACACGCGCAAGACTTGTCAAGCTATGCTGAAGTTGCTCCGATTTTTGTTCCTGTATAAGGGGACAATGGTAGCGTTCCGCTTGTCCTGGGGGATATGTCCATGTTCCCAGCAACCGTACAGTCGTTAGTGTAGTGGTTGAAGCAGTGCTGCACCATGCCTTCACGATATTTGCTGGTACGCCGTCACTCCCATTGCTTTCTTGTCAGCGAGGCGCTCCTCTCCATTTTGTAGTGGAAAACTATGTAGCCTGGGCAGGTTTTTATGGAGGATGAGCTGTGGCCCTAGCAGCAGATCCTCCCTCTCCACACAGCCGTTGTGGTCCAAAGGAAAGGTAGGAACCAATGTGGTTTGGCAACGATGGTGCTGCAGGAGTTGCTAGGAAGTACTGAGATTCAGCACCACCCAACTTAGGGACTCCAGCTCCGGATTTGTTTTTGGGGTTTACTCCCTTAGCCTTTCCTTGGAATAAGGTAAAGCTGCAAGGCAACGGTGGTTTTGTACGACTTTTCCTTGTCCTAGAGGAGCTGTTAACCAAGGCTAAAGGGTCGCTTCTAACTGGTTTTGTGATTCTTTGAGTTTGAAACTTTAATTTACATGAGTTACTGACTGGTGCCTTTTAATTCCTAAGTTATGACTTAGTATAAGTCCACATTTCTTCCATTTCTAAGACCATGCTTCTAACAGTCCTACCTAGCCTCTAGATATATAACATGTCAGGACGGTGGGGAGGAGGGAGCATATGGTCAGTGTAGAAGGCAGTTTGGGTAAAAAGGAAAAGAGAAGAAAAGAAAAAAAAGAATTTTAAAAAAGAGGGAATTAAAATCAGAAATAAGGCAGAAATAAAAGGCAGAAATTACAGTTCAGCCAAACATAGTGAGGAATAGAATAAAGTCTTCCTCATGGCCATTTAAAACTTACAAAATTCTACAAACAAATCCACATTTCTTCCATTTCTAAGACCATGCTTCTAACAGTCCTACATGCATAATAAACATACACCATACATTTATAACATGAATAATAACATCAACATACACCATACATTTATAACCTAAATATTAAATTATATTAAATTAACATGGAATTAAATAAGATTAGATATTAAATTAATATCAACATACATAATACATTTATAACATAAATATTAAATTATATTAAATTAACATGGAAATAAATAAGTTTAAATTTTAAATTAATATTAACATACATAATACATTTATAACCTAAATATTAAATTATATTGAATTAACATGGAAATAAATAAGTTTAAATATTAAATTAATATCAATATACATAATACATTTATAACATGAATACATAACATAAATGTTATAAATTTGATAATGTTTATAAAAAGTAACTTTTTTTTTCTCAGTTAATTTTCATAATTAAATTGATTTGTCTTTGAGGAATATCTATTTTTATAATCGTGACTTAATACTTAAAATAATAAAATTCAATTATGGTTTTAATTTTTCTCTACTATATAAATGTGTAGCATATATTACTTATTTTATTACTATGTGACTTTTATTGTTAGTATTTAATTTTTTTAAACAGTACTTATTTTATTACTATAATCACTAATTTTTTAATGAAAAATGTCCATGATCCTTTTTTAAGTTAATGATAATAATAATCGAAAATCGTTTCCTTACTTCACATACTAAGACTCCTCTAAGTACTCAGAAGTAACATCTTTTTGTTCCATTTTTATTTTGTCACATTTTGGGGTTAGTTAACTTTGAACCATGTATCTTTGAGAATATATGTTACACCTCAAAGATATGTGGTTCAAAGTTAACTGAGCTGAAAAAATGTAAACGTTTTTAAATAAAATAACTGGTGCATTATATCTTTTATTCATTGATATATCAACACTGAAAATTTCATTAAATTCAGTTAATTCCATGATTTTTGGTATTTTTTTTACTCTTTTGGTGGAGTGAGATAAGATGGTGTAATTTAGGTCCGTTAAGTATGATTTAACCCAATTTTGTTTATATATTAATATTAAATCTGCTGTAACTCATTTTCAGTTGGTAGTAGAAATGGATTTGGGTTAAAGTCATTCATAGTTCTCACTCACTCACACGCACACCTTCCTTTTCTTTTTTACCTGTTAATCTCTCTAATAAAACTATTCCTTCTTTTTACAGCTTCTTTCATTCACTCTGAAATATGATCTTTTCTTATTCTTCCCTTTTACACATTCCTTCTTTTCTTTCATCTTTTCTTTTCTTCCTTCTTTCATCTTTTCTTTTTCTTTTCTTTTCTTTTCTTTCTTCTTTTCTTTTCTTTTCTTCTTTTTTCTTTTTCTTTTCTTTTCTTCCTTTTCTTTTTCTTTTTTCTTTCCTTTTCTTTTTCTTTTCTTCTTTCTTTTCTTTTTTCTTTTTTCTTTTACTTCCTTCTTTTCTTTTCTTTTACTTCCTTTTCATTTTCTTTTTTCTTCCTTTTTTTCTTTTTCTTCCTTTTCTTTTTCTTTTTCTTCCTTTTCATTCTTTTCTTTTTCTTCCTTCATTCTTTTCTTTTTCTTCCTTTTCATTCTTTCTTCTATTCTTTTCATTCTTTCTTTTTTTCTTTCTTTTCTTCCTTCTTTTTTCTTTCTTTCTTTTTCTTTTCTTTCATTCTTTTCTTTTTTCCTTCTTTCATTCTCTTTCTTCCTTCTTCTTTTTTTTTCTTTCTTTCTTCTTTTCTTCTTTTCTTTTCATTTTCTTTCTTCTTTTCTTCTTTTCTTTTCTTTTTCTTCCTTATTTCATTCTTTTTTTCTTTCTTATTTTCTTTTTCTTTTTCTTTCATTCTTTTCTTCTTTTTTCCTTATTTCATTCTTTTCTTCTTTTTCTTTCCTTTTCATTCTTTTTCTTCTTTTTCTTCCTTATTTCATTCTTCTTTCTTCTTTTCTTCCTTATTTCATTCTTTTCTCTTTTTCTTCCTTATTTCTTTCTTTTTCTTTTTTCTTCTTATTTCATTTCTTTTCTTCTTTTTCTTCCTTATTTCATTCTTTTCTTCTTTTCTTCCTTTTTCTTTTTCTTTTTTTCCTTATTTCATTCTTTCATTATTTTCTTCTTTTTCTTCCTTATTTCATTCTTTTCTATTTCTTCCTTCTGTTTTCCTATTTTTTTTTCTTTCTTTTAAGCTCTTCTAATTGTTTATTCTTTTTGAAAGTTGAATCTTGTGAATTTTGTACAGAAATATATTTTTGAGTTGTGTAAAGTTAGATACATCTTGAGCAAGTTTTTCTATCATTAATTTTCTGTGGTCATTTTTTTTTCTATGGATTTATAAAATCCCCAAGTGATATATATATATATATATATATATAAAAGGATAGGCTGAAAAGTTCATGTGATGATATCATTGACCATTGGGATCCATACACTGCAACACCAATGGAAGAAGTGTATAAATTGCAAAGGTGACTATATTGAAAAATAAACCTCACCGCATTTTGTCGCATTGCTGATGAGAGTGTCTTGGTCAGCCTGTGAACTTTTCAGCCAACCCTCATATATATATATATATATATATATATATATATATTAGAAGTGTATGGATTGCAAAGGTGACTATATTGAAAAAAAACTCATTTTGGTCACATTGCATGATGAGAGTATCTTGGTCAGCCGGTGAACTTTTCAGTTGACCCTCATATTTTTTGTGTTATGATTTACTTCTTGATCCTCATTCAAGAATTTATTATCTTGACAACTGCTTTTGTCACAGATTGTAGTAATTCAGTAAAGGGGGTATTATTGCGAAAGAACTATTAAATTCTTGACCATTAGTGGCTTGCATGTTTCACTTAGGAATCATCAAAGGGATTAGTTTTCCTTGTCTGGGGTGCTTGGTCAGGATGGAAATGGTCTTTTCAATATGTTGACCACAGCTGTTCTCTTTGGCTGGCCATTTGCTTCTTCTTCCTCTTATGCCAGGGTACTGGTCAGAGTTACTTAGAACAATGGAAAGGTAAGTGCTCTTATGATTATTCCTTTTGAAGTGTTGGGCGGGGCAGTGCCTTGCATTCTTCCCATCTCCTAAATGCCAACTTAACTAACTGAATAATTTTCTAGCTTTTATTATCAAATTATTTCCTCATGTAACAGCTTTTCATCCAATATAATTTTGGGGGAGACAAATTGACTGTTTAAAAACAAAAAGAAAAAAAAAACAAAAAAACAAAAAACAAATGGCAAAACTTCTATATTGCAATATATCCTAATATATAGAATATCAAATGTTATTTTTTTCTCTGAATTTTTGAGATGAGGCTTGATAATTTTTATTATTTTGACTATTGTTCTCATCTTTATTGTTATCTACACAACTTCTTCAGGTGTTTCTTGTCGAAACTTTTGAGATGAGGTTTGATAATTTGTATTATTTAGATTATTCGGACTATTGTCCTCATCTTTATTGTTATCAACACTATGTTTCGTCCGATGTGCCCTCAGGCGTTCTTCAGGTATTCTGAATTTGAGAAGGCTCCTGAGTCCGACAAGAAATACCTGAAGAAGGCTAGAGGGCACAACGGTCAAAACGTGTAGATAATAATCTAAATAATCCAAATATTTATTTATTACTTATATTTAAAAGTATGTTGTTGTATGATTGTTACACTTCTGTAGCTAGAAATATTCAAATTAAGGGCCGTTAAATTTAGAATCAAGGAGTCCTCATGAAAAATTACCGGTGACTGTTAATAACCCTTTGACCCCTTAGAGGTGCATGATTTGGATGCCATGACAGACACGTAATATACTTAGTATTGAAGTCAGTTAGCCTACTGTTGGTTTGAATAACAGCAGCTAAGTGCCACCCAAGCAGTGTCCAAGACAGTTGGTATAAATAGGACTCAAGAATGATCCATCCATGAATCTGGGTGACATGGGTGATTCCATTCCTTGAGTTCTGATTGGCTGCTTGACTGCTTGATTTGAATGACATTGTGGAGTCTTATATATACTCTGTCATTTTGCAGTGGATTTTGTGGCTTTCGGGTTTGTATTGAGTTACAATCGTTTGCTGCCTTGTCTTCCTAGTTTGACGGTAATTGGACTTTAATTATTCTTCAGTTAGTTTAGTGATTCAGATTTGACTCGATTTTGAGGAGAGGAGACATGATTGTTGTCTCTCCCGGGTCAGTTTCATCCCTGCGGCAGAATGATCAATATGGGCTAATAAAACTTGATTAAGAACAATCAAGGTCTTGTGGTGTTTGTTAAATAATTAAGACAATGACCAGCTCAGCTCAGAGAAGTAAGAGGAAACAAGAAAGAAATCAACTCTTAACAGTAGATAGAAGTCAGCCCAAAGAACAATGGTGGCTAGACAAGATAGCAGGAATCAGTCGACAAGCAGAAACGAAATAAGCAAGTAAGATCTACCATCCTTATCTATGAAAAATAGATGGAAATTAATCCGACAGTATAAAATTTAACATTTTTGAAAAAACAAATGGTGTTATGTAATTGCTGACAGAAATCTGTTTCGACCAAATCGATAAATTAGTAATCTTCACGAGCAACACAGACAGGAAAATAAAAATAAAAATTACAACAAACTCTTTTGAGTTTTACTATAAACTATAATGCTTCTGATTTTTAAAAATTAAAAATAAAATTTATTTTATTTTTAAAACAGAACACGCATTTAAAAAAATTTTCAGCAGTTGAATATAGCGTTCGTATGTAAACAGTCTTCTAACGGATATTTTTCTTTTTCTTTTCCCATCTGTGTTGCTCGTGAAGATGACCAATTTATCGATTTGATCGAAACCGATTTCTGTCAGCAATTACTTTTGTTTCATCCTTATCTATACATATATAAAGGGCAGTTGTGTGTATGTGTATGTCCGGAGGAAACTTCGAAAATAAAACAATTAATGACAAAGTAAATATATATATATACACATTAAATATCACCACGGCTTGGTTTTTGAGCAACAATAATAGAGAATTGATTTATATTTGTGAAATGATTAAAAAATAAAATTCAAACAGAATGGAATTTTTTTTTTTTTTGCATTGAATATTTTGAATAGTAGACATTAACATTTATTTTCAGAGTGGCTGGATCAGTGCAAGGTCTATTTTTTACATGGGGATTTTAACGGGGCATCCAACGAGGATCCAACTCACGATTCAGTAATAATGGATCCGTGGGACTAACTTAAAAAATTTCCCCTCTACCAAGTCGATGCCGGGTAGCCACTGCCAGTCTCTAATATATATCTCTGTCTCTATTATATACCTGGGTATGTCAGAAGGGTATATACAGCTATACAACATTATTTGTGTATTGTGGTATGCCAGAAAAATATCTATATTTAGAAATCAACCAAAAATTATAATTATTTCATTAGTCTTAAAATATACCAAACACTTGTTTAGACTAAATTCAAATAAAACCAGAAGTAATAGAACATTTCTTATTATTGTGATCTTGCATTACGCTTCGGATGCTGGAATGTTAGGACAATTACACCCCGGACAAACTGACAACAATAAAATGGATATAAGAGATGCACGCAAAACTGCAATCATTAATAAAGAACTCTTGAAGAGACAGGTTGACATCTCTACTCTTCAAGAAACCCGACTTCTCTCGTCAAGCTCATTGAAAGAAAAAGACTACACCTTTTTCTGGCAAGGGAAACCTCCTGGTGAAACCAGAGAGCATGGACTTGGCTTTGCAGTCAGGAACACTTTACTGGTAGCAATAGTACCACCTACAGGTGGCTCAGAGAGAATTTTGACCCTCTGCCTGAACTCTTCGATAGGACCTGTCCACCTGGTTAGTGTATACGCCCCAACACTTAGCGCCCCTTAAGAAACAAAGGACAAATTTTATGATGAGCTTGAGTTGATTATAAAAAACATCCCCAAACAAGATCAACTTTATCTTCTTGGTGACTTTAATGCAAGAGTTGGTGCTGACCACGACTCCTGGCCATCTTGCTTGGGTTATCATGGCATTGGTAGAAGTAATGAGAATGGACAACGTCTCCTTGTTATTCTACTCATGCAGTAATTGTTCATAATAGTATTTCTTGTCATAATTCATTAAGAATCATAACCGTCCGGTTTAGTTCAGTCAGTAGAACGTCTGCCTCAGAACCACAAGTTTCCAGGTTTGATACTGGCCCTTGTCCACTCAGCGTATGAGTAGCACAGCTTCCATGTGGTAAAGTAGGGGAGCTGATGGTAGGTGTGGCGAGACACAAAATCATACCATCGTTTTCTACCTGAAGATGGCAAATTGTATTGCTCGTTTTGAAACCTTTGGGGGACTGTTATACCAGTTACACCCGACACCAGAAAGATGACCCGAAAATTGGAATGGATCAACCAGAAACTTGTCCGACAGGAATTGTCTGTACAGTTCAACAAAACTTATATATACACATCTATACTATCTGTGTGTGTGTTATATTATATATATATATATATACTGTGTGTATATATATATATATATATATTATATATAATATATCTATATTCTATATATATATACTGTGTGTGTATATATATCTATATATATATATATATGTATCTATATATACTTGTGTGTGTGTATATATATTATATGTATCTTATATATACTGTGGTGTAATATATATATGTATATCTATATATATGTGTGTGTGTATATATATATATTATATGTATATTATATACTGTGTGTGTTATATATGTATATGTATCTATATATACTGTTGTGTGTATATATATATGTATATATATCTATATAACTGTGTGTATATATATGCATATGTATGTATGGTTATATATATATCTGTTGTGTATTATATATACTATATATGTAATCTATATTATACTTGTGTGTGTGTATATATATATGTATATGTTATCTATATATACTGTGTGTGATATATAATATATGTATATCTGATTATATATACTGTGTGTATATATATGCATCTATGTATATACTAATATATATACTGTGTGTATAATATATATATGTAATCTATTATATATATACTGCGTGTGTGCTATATATATGCTAGTATCTATATCCTATATATTACTCGTGTGTGTATATATATATGCATATGTATCTATAATCTATACTGCGTGTGTAATATATATTATATATATATATATATGTATCTATATCTAATATACTGTGTGTGTATATATATATATTTATATATAATTATATATATTATATATATATGTATATATACTATATCTATTATATACTGTGTGTAGATATATATATGCATATATATATCTATATATACTGTGTGATATAATATGTATATATTAGATATACTGTGTGTATATATATATTGGTATATATATCTATATATACTGTGGTGTTAGTATATATATGTATATATAATCTATATATATACTGTGCGTGTATATATAGTATATATATATATCTATAATATATACTGTTGTATATATATTATATATATATATTCTATATATTTAACTGTTGCGTGTGTATATATATATATATATATCTATATATATACTGTGGTGTGTATATATATATATATATATCATATATATACTGTGCGTGTATATATAGTATATATATATCTATATAATATACTGTTATATATATTATATGACTAATACTATATATATACTGTGCGTGTGTATATATATGTATATATATATCTATATATATCTGTCGTGGTATAGTATTGTATTATATAATCTACGTATATATACTGTGCTGTATATATATATATATATATCTATATATATACTGTTGCATGTATATATTATATGTATATATATATATTATATAATACTGTATGTATATATATATATGTATATATATATATCTTATTATACTGTGCGTGATATATATATATAGTGTATATTATTATATTATATATACTGTGCGGAATATATATAATTATATATGTATATATATCTATATCTATATTATACTGTGCGTGTATATTGTATATATATTCTATATCTATATTGCTGTGGGTATATATATATATATATATATGTATATATATCTATATCTATATATACTGTGCGTGTATATATATGTATGTATATATATTATCTATATCTATATATACTGTGCGTGTATATATATGTATGTATATATACTATATCTATTATATATCTGTGCGTGTATATATAAATATTATATATATATATCTATATATACTGTGGTGTATATAGTATTATATATGTATTATATATATATATATACTTATGTGTGTATATATGGTATATATTATATAATATATATATATATATATATTATATATGTATATCTATATCTATATATACTGTGTGTATATATTATATATATATGTATCTATATCTATATATACTGTGTGTGTATTATATTATTATATATATGTATCTATATAATACTGTGTGTATAATATATATATATATGCTATCTATTATAATATACTGTGTGTGTGGTATGTATATATATGTTATATATATACTGTGTGTGTGTATGTTATATATATGTATATATATACTGTGTGTATATGTAATATATATATATGTATATACGTGTTTGTGTATATGGGTGTATATATATATATATGTATATATATATATATATATGTATATACTTGTGTGTATATGTATATATATATGTATATTTGACTTATACTTGTGTGTAGATTATATATATATATATGTATATTATATATATGTATATTATATATACTGTTGTTGGATATGTATATATATATATGTATATAATATACTATATGTATTATACTGTGTGTGTATAATGTATATATTATATATGTAGTTATTTTTACTATACTGTGTGTTATTATGTATAAATATATAATATGTATATCTGTAACTAATTAGTTATATACTCTCTTCAGGATGATTTTGTATATGTTCTATTTTTTTTGACTGTTGTTCTGTATTAGCCTGGTATATTGCTTTATTTTTTTGGGGTGGACTCTTCGCTCTATATATACACACACTGTGTGTATATGGTTAAATATATATATATATATATATGTATAGATATATATACACACACTGTGGTATATGTGTATTATATATATATATATATATATATATAATATACACACACTGTGTGTGTAATATGATAATATATATATACTGTGTGTGTTGTATATATATATATATATAATTTCTCGTCTAACTAGATATCTAAATTCTGATTGTTTACTAATGGCATATTTTGAAGAAAGATATCTTCAGATGTCCTCTAAGTTTTGTCTTTTCCTTTTTTTGGTTTAGTGTAGTGTTTGTAGAGATAAAGAGATGAACCAATTCTTGTTCTCTCTTTCTCATACAAAATTCTTGTTTTTTTTTTTTCATTAATTGTTTGTTGGCTGATGTAACACTAGGAGGCTGTTTGATGAAGTAGAAACACATAGTTGTCTAGTGAATAGATATCTTGTCTTTGTTATTTGTCACCATCTTAGAATAAAAATCTTATTAGAAACATATCTAATGATTAGATTTCACCTGTTCAAGAAAAATAAGCAGAATTTATTTATCCTCTTATACAGCAATTTCAAGTCTATTGAAGATCTATACTAAAGATTAACGGTTAAATCAAATTTTAAGCGGACCTAAATTTCCACGCATCGCATGTGCCACGCCCACCGAAAAGAAAAAAAAATACCAAAGAAGCGGGAATTATGAATTTCTGTCGTGTTGGAATAATGGAGATGAATAAGAACATATAATTGCACCAATTTTATTAGAAGACACTTTGTACATTTTTCATTGTCGAGTTAAGCTTTAGAACCAGTGTGGTATCTTTGAGATCTGGGTTACGGCCTGCAAAGATACATGGTTTAATAGTTAAGTACGCGGAAGAAGATGTGAACATTTTTAAATAAGAAAAAGAAAGATGGTGCTTGATATCTTGTATTTCATTAATATATCAACACTGAAAATTTCATTCAAACTCAGTTAATTCTCTGATTTTTTGGTATTGTTTTCCTGTGTGGCCGTGCGTGGATATACAATGGTGTAATTTAGGTCCGTTCAGTTTTGATTTAACCAGATTAACTCTTCCAATTTTTATCTTTCTCTCTTATT
>CM042179.1:31647645-31650145 GCA_023376005.1 Doryteuthis pealeii | reverse complement strand
TTAATACAAATATATAATGCACATTAAAAGGGTACAACAAAGAGAAGAAAGTTCATAGTTTAGGTCGGACAAGCGACCCAGAAGTGTAGTAAGAGTTCAGTTAAAGTTAAACAGCACCAAAGTGTGGTATAGCCGTAATATTAGTTTAGTTCACAGCACTGTAAAGGTCTAGCCGTAGTTATTGGTTTGGTTGAGTTTGGGTTATTTTGGTTACAGCACCGTTCGAGGTAAGCTGTAATTAGTTGTGGGTTGTTTGGGGGAGTTGCAAAAAGTTATTCCTGCTAACAGCCTTTTGGCTGTTTGGTATCAAGGGGAGAAGCTTGTCCGAGGTTGCATTTATCTCATCGGCTCCCTTAGTTGTATATCCTGGTGATTAAAGGTAATTACTATCAGCCTTCAAGGGTCAAAAGATAGCAATCTCTCTTGTTGAGAAGCAGGGTATGGCAGAATCCTTCTAGGGTTTTGCCTAATTCATAGGAAGAGAGAGTGCAAAGGGCACTTTCCTTAAGACAACTAGGGGTATTGCTCAAAGCTATCAGTCACCCACAGGGGTGGTACAACTAAAAAGAAAAAGAGTAGCCACTGTCATGGCCTTTTATAAAGTTCACCAAGTGACTAAAAAATGTTAGGGTGGGCTGCTGCTGATGTGTGTCAGTGACACTCGACCCCTGTCCCCTAGGGGCTCAGGTACCGGTGTAGAATGAAGATAGTAACATAATAAAATTTCAATAAATTTTATTGAAAAAAAAAAAAATAAAGGAAAGAAAATGTTGAATGGATAATAAATAAATAAGTCTTATCCATTCAACATTTCCTTCTTTTTTTTTTTTTTCAACACATATACCTACCTACCTATCTATCTATCTATCTATATAGCCTATAATAGTTTCTTTTTTTTTTTTTACATTTATATTAGTGTGATTATGGTGGCAATGAATAATAATATATCAGTTAATTAAATGGACAAAAATAAATTTCAAAGATGAAATAATAAACAGATCAAAGAAGTGAACAAAATGATAAAATGTTGAAGAATTAGATATTTTTAATTGATGATCAACTAGAGATGGAAATGGTTGTTTAATATTAGAAATAGTATTACATGCATATAGATATGTGAGAGTGTATATATGTAAGTGTGTGTGTGTATATATGTGCATATATTATATATAGTTGTTTGTGTGTGTGTATGTATATATATATATATATATATATATGGGCATATATTATATATAGTTGTTTGTGGTGTGTGTGTATATATATATATATATATATATATATATGTGTGTGTGACAATGGGAAATGAATCCGACAATATGAGGAAAAAAATGAGTGAAGAAAAGAAATGTAGATGGATAAAAATGAATTTTATCGATATCACTTACACATATGTTTCGGTCTGTTTATCAAAATGTATATGGATTTACGTTATTATTATTATTAAAAATGGAGTTTATTATTATTATCAAATCAGATGGAGTTGAAATGATGATAATAATAATAATAGAGAAATGCATAAAATGTTCCATACACAGATTTTGTTGACCTTCATCAGAGTAGTATTTTTATTTTTTGAGTTGGAGACAAGAATAGAATTTCAAAAAGTTTGAAAAAGAATATTTTTAAAAATGTTTATGAATGCAGACGCCGTTAGGGAAGGTTAAAAATTTTGAAAGTTCTGGTGGAGGGATATAATTTGTATTGCAAAGATTGAGATGTGTTTACATGTTATTGTTTGGGGTAAGAAAAAAGGAAAGAAGAAAGAAATCAGTGAAAACCAAAAAAAGTTAACACCTCAAAATGAGCAGAGGGGTCAAGTAAGGAAATATGTGTTAAATAATGAATTGAAATTAAAAATGAAATGTTAAATAAAGTGATGTGGTGATATTATTTAAAAAATGTTTGGAAAGAAAAGAAACAGCATAAAGATCAGAATTATTAGATTATTTAAGGTAGAATTTAATAAGAAAAAGAGGGAAAAGATTAAGAAAAAAGAGTTTGTGTAAAAAAAAAAAATGGGTGTGAAAATATTTTTAAATAAATGTGGATAAGGTATGTAAATAAAGTTGTTAATGATAGTGAGTAGGAAGAAAGAAGAAAATAAATTATTGAGGTTTAGAATAGAGGTAAATAGAATGAAAAAAAAAGGGCTTGTTGTCACATGAAATTTTGTTTTATAGTAAAAAATTTATTTTTAGTTTAGTAAAAAGGGGCTAATAATTTTGTTTTAATATTATATTTATTTTAGTAAAAAGGGGCAAGTAGTATTTAAGTGAAGTAAAATAAGAAGAAGTAGAGTTAAAGTAATATTAATAAATTAATGGTTGGTAATTATGTAAGGTAATATATATATATATATATATATATATATATATATATATATATATATACATATGAAAAAATAAATAAAGGAAAGAAAGTATAGAATGGATAAAATAGGATATTTTAATCAATTTTACTTACACGTGTTTCGGTCAGGAGTTTATCCATGTGTACATTA
>CM042179.1:31625145-31635145 GCA_023376005.1 Doryteuthis pealeii | reverse complement strand
CTCACAGCCTTAAAAAGTCTATAATTAAATTGGATTAATAAGCTGAATAATATTTGGACTGATCTTACTGCGTTTGACCATACAGCATTTGACCCTCCTCTATTTCTTGTGAATTTTGTCTTGATAATCCGTTTGTATTTTATTGTTTTGTGTTTTTGATGTATCTGTTAGCAGTGGATACTCATTTATCATTGGCAATTCAGTCTCGAAAGACTATGATAAAAGTTTTTGTGTGCCCCTGAAGTTGCAGCGCCTCCTGTGACTAATTTTAATGAATGGAAAATTATTTTATGTTGGCATCCCCATTTATACTATGTGATGTTTTTTTTTCTTTTTTAATTGAGTACAAAAAAATAATTATAGATCAACGTAAGGTATATTTTTCCTATGTTTGAGAAACATTCTCGACCACAGATTTTGCATTTGTAGGTTGTCCCTGTAGATGATGATGTTCCGATGATTTGTTGCCGTTGCTTTCTTATGGATCTCTTAGCTTCATGATGTTGTATCAGGGTGACTTCTGACATGTACAGTCCTCTATGGAGATTCTGCCGCCACCGAGGGCGGTCTTGAGCCAAATTTTCCCAGCTGGAAGGGACAATGCCAAAGCACCTGAGGTCATTTTTGCAGACATCCTTGAATTGCAGTGGATACTAGAGCTGAATAAATATATTAAGTACTCAATTTCTTCTGTGGATCATTCCACCTCAATGATACAACATATAGTATCTTCATTTTTATCTATTTTTAAATCATTGTCAACCATTATTAATTTTCCATTAGTAAACTTGCTGCCATAGACTGATGGTCTGAGTAGTTTGAATGGAAAGCAAATTAAATTAAGATCATGTAAATATTAGTCATGATGGACAAAGCTTCATTTAATAAAAAAATTAAAAAGAAGATAATATAAATATTTGTTAACTAATGGCTGTGTAGACTGATCGTCTGCGTTGTAATAAAAAAGAAGCAACTTAAATTACGATTAAATAAATACTAGTTAAAAATTAATCATAGCTGACAATGCTTCATCTTACAAAAATGAAAAAAAAAAAAATCAAGATAATATTATTACTTAATGTACTTAAGCTGTCATAAAGTTATTTTTCTATCCTTTCTAACATATCTGAAGAAAGTTTAAAGAAAATATTGAACAAAATTAAGATTATTCATTAGCATATTACAAACATATTTCCTCATCTGTAATGTTTTCTTCCATTACATAATTTTATATAATTCAATAATTAGTAATTCTAGTCAACAAACGAATCTACGAGCACAAAAGAGACATAAAAAAAACGGGCAATTGAATAATGCATTAACTAAACATATTTTGGAAACCAACAATCTCTTTAATTTTAAAGAATCCAAAATGTTAGTTGATATATCTAGGTGTTTCACCTATATACATATTTCTAGATGCCTCGCCTATATACATCTAGAAATATCAACAAACGAATCTACGAGCACAAAAGAGACATTAAAAAAACGGGCAATTGAATAATGCATTAACTAAACATATGTTGGAAACCAACAATCTCTTTAATTTTAAAGAATCCAAAATGTTAATTAGGATACACAACAAAAGCTAAGAAAAATTGTGGAATCTAGCATAATTTTGATTTATAATACAATAAAACAAAGACCTGGATTTTATAACTTGTCCCCTCACCTAGTTAAACTAGTACTAAAAGATCACAAAATACCTTATGTTGATCTATAATTATTTTTTTGTACTCAATTAAAAAAGAAAAAAAAAATCACATAGTATAAATGGGGATGCCAACATAAAATAATTTTCCATTCATTAAAATTAGTTTCCAAGAATTTTTGGGAAAATTTTCACTTAGTTTTAAATTAAGACACCACCATTAATCCTCGTTTTAAAGTATGTCTTTTCTTTCTACATATTTGAATATCAACAAAAGCAGCCAGATACCAGAGGCTTGCAGACTTTTGTTTTCATCAATAATTTATTTTTCCTTAAACCAATGAAGGCCCCGAGGAAGGTTAGTTAAACAAACCGAAACACTGCAGCATCAGCTTATTGACCATCATTCGTTAATGAAACTTGTGTTTTTTTTTCAATTTTTATAATATTACATAATTCTAGTTAGCAAAAATAAATGAACTCCTTAAAAATCTTATAGAACATTGATAAATATCATTTTATCAAAACGTGTTTATTTTTCATTGTTCATATTCTTAGAGTGAGGAAGTACACAAGGTGTAGTGGCTAATGTACTGGACTGCAAGATTAGTGCTATTATGTTCACTTTTGGATTAATAACCTTGGGAAAGGTATAAACCCTCCCTCCTTCCCCTAGCTATGGGTTAAATAGTAAATAATTGTTGTGGACTAGCCTGGCATACCTACTGCAGAGAGTGAATGGGCAGGTTCAAGACTTTTTATACATGGAAATAGCAAATTGTTGTTCATGTCAATTGTTGTGTTGAAACACAGATTATAAATAATATAACATGGAGATAATATATATAATTCTAGTTAGCAAAAATAAATGAACTCCTTCCCCTAGCTATGGGTTAAATAGTAAATATTTGTTGTGGACTAGCCTGGTATACCTACTGCAGAGAGTGAATGTGCAGGTTCAAGACTTTTTATACATGGCTATCTAAGAACATCAGGGTGATTACTGAGACTGCAAGGATTACGGAACCATTACATGAACTGTCTAGCTCGAGGTTTTAGCACTCTGTTGCAAGTTACTATATGTCTGCCGCACATGTAGTTTTAATGTACTAGTATGCTGAATACTGTAGGATCCAGTATACGATACTAATGAAATTAAATAACTGATATAAAAAGTTTACTTATTTTTAATTATATTTTAGTTGGTTTCTATATATATATTTACCAACCCCTCCGCACGAGCAGGATGCGACACAAGGTCAATTTCTTAAGCGGAGTTCAACAGGTTTGAATTCAGAGTTTTCCTTCTCCTAGACTGGTTACCTAACCATGGTTAAAGAGCCCAGTCTGCCCTGCTATTTACCCATAGCTGGAGGGAGAGTAGGATTCATACCTTTCCCAAGGGTATTAGCGCTATGTGAAATATAATTACCACGTCCAGGATTTGAACATGGGGGCGACGATTCCATTTCCCATGACTTTAACAATTACACCAGTTGATTTCTATATAAGATCATTCATAGGATTGTTTTTTTATATGTTGGAAAATAAAACAATAATATTAGAGATCAATAACACCAAGTAATTATTTATCAAACCCAGTTTTGTTAAAACCAGTATGCAAATTAACCACTTTATATATTATGTAAACTTTTATTCCTTAGTGATGTATAAGACACATTGCAGGATTTCAAACGCACTAATAACATGGGCTGTTTTGAGGCAAATCTGACTCAGATTTTCATAGAGACATTGTTAATAAATAAGATTTATTTTATGTATTATATAATAATTTTGACTATAAATTAAATACTCATTGATAAACTTATGCAATTCCTGAGGGTATTGTGATATAAGTAGTGACATAGTTTCAGTTACAGACAGACAGACAAACACCAAACCTCCATTATAATAATAATATATGATGATGGTAACAATTAGAAATAGCAAATTGTTGTTCATGTCAATTGTTGTGTTGAAACACAGATTATAAATAATATAACATGGAGATAATATATATATATATATATATATAAGAGAGAGAGAGAGAGAGGGGGGGAAAGTGACAGGCAGAATGTGAAGTAAGAGATGGGTGAGTTTTTGACTTAACTGCAGATTACGACTAATTAGAAGCAATTAAAATGGATTTTTTAAAAATCAAACACACATCCTAGAACTAAGGAATATTTTGATATGAATTTTGTGTCATTAAACTAAACAGGAAAAAAGCCTTTAGAAAACAATCATTGATTCATTCAGCTTTAGTATATATTTACTTAGATTAATTTTAAGATTAATTTATTAAAATACTTCAAAATATTGAAAATACTAGCATACTTATGTGCCTGCTGGACATGAGTATTTAAGTTTTAATGTAATAAAATATATTAAGATAGAAATACTAAAGAAGCTAAATAAGAACTAATATAAAAATATTACACTTATTTTAATGTTTTTGATAGATTTCTATATAATATATAGAATTGCTTTTAATATGTTTGAGAATAACATGATTGTATTAAAAATCAGTAACTGCAAATAATTATTTATTAAACCCATTTTTTAAAAATCATTATGCAATTTATTCCCACCATATACAATGTAAATCCCTATCTCTTAGAGATATATACCACATATTTCAGGATCTTAAATGCATTTATAATATGGGCAGTTTTGCGGCAAATCTAACTCAGCTAGACTTTAATAAAGATCATGGTTAATAAATAAGATGCTAATTAAGATTAAATAATGACTATTTCATAATCATTGAGAATATAACTTAGATATTTAAGGAAACCGTGACGTCAGTGGTGACATAGTTTCGGTTACAGACAGACAGTTACTTAATTTCAATTATGATAAGATTTGAAAATGTAAAATGGAGGATGATTGGTGAATTCAAATATCTTCATTTGAATATCCTATCATTCTTACTTTTCTTTTTTTTTTTCCTTTTTGCTCACATCAGAAACCATTATTTTAATGCAAACAATATGAAAGATCTATTTGAGAATGTCAACATAGAAGACATTTTGCCCTTTTTGAAGGAAACAAAATTATACCATAGAATATAGACATGAACCTAATCAATAACCATACAACATGATACCCAATGGTGATAACACATTGTTAAAACCAATTACTCGAAAATATAGATACATAACATATTATTCCCTAACTGCTAGGCATGACATAACCCCATACAGGTTGATATGCCAATTAAAACCAACAAACCAACCAACCATTATTTTCACTTTATTTCTCTTTATTTAATATTTTAATTTTTTTTAACTACTTTTAATTTTCAATTTTATCCTTTTCCCCAATTGTTACATTCTTTTATTTTCTTTTCGTTTTTTTTACTTTTTTATTTTATAGTTTCATAAGATCTTTTCTATTTTTTTTTGTTTTCTTTGTTTTTTTCCTTTTGTTCTTTTCTTTTTTCCTTTTTTTTTTTTTTTTTTTTTAAATTTTTATTCAAAAAATTTTTTTTGTTTTTGTTTTTTGGATTTTTGTTTTTTCTTCTTTTTTTGTTTTTTGTTTTTTTGTTTTTTTTCCTTTTTCTTCGTTTTTTGTTTTTTTGTTTTTTTTTTTTCTTCGTTTTTTGTTTTTTGTTTTTAATATTAATATAAAACTTTGTTTAATCCTTTTAATTTTCTGTTCCCATTTTTCCAGATTATTTTTCTCTTACTTAAAAAAACAAACAAAGAAACATCTCCCTCTCCCAAGGGAGAAAGAATCCAAAGAGTTATTTTGTATTTTAACTTTTATTTCATTTATATCATCATTTTCAGCTCTGATTATCATACTTTACATTTCTATTGCTTATTATAAATCAGGGGTTTCAAAACTTTTTGGGGGGGGGGGCATGCCAAACATAACACCTCTAAAAATCCTGCCCCCCCCCACCAATGTGGTAATGTACAATTCTTATAATTTAAAAAGTGAACTCATTTGAGCTGAAGAAGCTTAAAAATCCAATACCTTGGTTTAAACTAGGGGTTCCCAACCTTTTTCTGCCATGCCCCACCTAATCCCTTTTAAAATACTGATATCCCCTCCATATGATAATATATAATTCTTATAATTTAAAAAGTGAACTCTGTTTGAGCTGAAGAAGCTTAAAACTCCAATACCTTCGTTTAAACAAGTTTTAAAAGAACAAGTCATCTATGAAAATTAAAAATGACATAAATAAATGACAGAAACTAGTAGAGGAAATGTCTAAATTGAACCCAGACCTCACTAGTCTCACCCCCCCCCCCTTAATAATCAAATTGTCTCCCTGTGGGGCAAAACTCCAATACCTTGTTTAAACAAGTTTTAAAAAAACAAGTCATCTATGAAAAGTAAAAATGAAATAAACAGAAGACAGAAATAATAGAGAAATTTCTATATGAATATTTCAATAAAAAAAAAAAAAAAAAAAAAAAATTTGGATCCAGATCTTTAGTCCCAATTGCACCCCCCCCCCAAAAAAAAAATCAAGTTGCCCCCTGTGTGGGGCATACATCCAATGTTGGGAACCACTGTTATTGATCCACTTCCCATTTACACTTCTTTAGAATACATTTCCTTTCTGCCTTTTTCTTCAAGTTCGCTCATTCTGTTCCCCCCCCATACTTGCCATTCATATTGGCTCTCTCTTGTCCTATCCCAGACCCCCCCCCGTTGACTATACCTTTTCTCCTGTTGACCCACCCCCTCAACACACTCACACACACTTATGGCTACTTTCCACCATCTAGTCTTTTTTTTTTACATCTTTTTGTAAAACCTTTTTTTTTTTCTCCATCTTTATATGAAACATTGGTTGTGAGAGGGGAATATATAATATATATATGTGTGTGTGTGTGTGTGTGTGTGTATATATATATATATATAAATCAGAGGGAACAATATTCTTTGAAGAAGAGTATCAAAGCTATCATAGGTGTTATGACTATAGCTCATATTTTCACTCTTAAACCTTTTATTCTTTTATTCTTTTATTCTTTCATACTTTTTCTATATAGTTGAACCTTTTGTTTGCGTCTCACCACTTGGTTTCATATTAAGCCGTACAGTGGTGCTGAAAAATTGGTATAACTCACGCTCAATGTATCAATACAAAATGGAGAAGTGTTATTTCATATCAATCTTGAAAGACTATTGTGAAAGGAAAATAAATGAAAAAAGGAAGAAAAAAAAAAAAAACTCAGAAAAGTGTGAGGAAAAGAAACTTTCCAATTCTTGCACTATAACTGTGCAGTCTTGACAAGTAACTTGTACATCAAAATAGTTGGGAAAACTTGTGAAGGAATAAAGATAAGAGGGGGGCGGGTGAAGGGAGAGGAACAAACCTGAATAAATAGGGAGAAAGAGAAGAGGGGGGGAATGGGAGAGGAACGAACCTGAATAGAATAGGGAGAAAGAGAAGAGGGGAAAAGGAGAGGAACAAACCTGAATAAGATAGGGGGGAAAGGGAGAGGAACAAACCTGAATAAGATGGGGGGGGAAGAGAGAGGAAGAAACATGAATAAGATAGGGGGGAAAGAGAGGGGAAGAAACATGAATAAGGGGGAAAAGGGAGAGGAACAAACCTGAATAGAATAGGAGAAAGAGAAGGGGGAAAAGGGAGAGGAACAAACCTGAATAAGATGGGGGGGGGAAAGAGAGAGGAAGAAACATGAATAAGATAGGGGGGAAAAGAGAGAGGAAGAACATGAATAAGATAGGGGGAAAAGGGAGAGGAACAAACCTGAATAGAATAGGGAGAAAGAGAAGAGGGGGAAAAGGGAGAGGAACAAATCTGAATAAGATAGGGGGGAGAGGAACAAACCTGAATAAGATAGAGGGGGGAAAGAGAGAGGAGGAAACATGAATAAGATAGGGGGAAAGGGAGAAAAAACAAACCTGAATAAGATAGGGGGGAAAGGGAGAGGAAGAAACATGAATAAGATAGGGGGAAAAGGGAGAGGAACAAACCTGAATAAAATAGGGAGAAAGAGATGAGGGGGGAAACGGGAGAGGAACAAACAAAAATTGCTTGGGTGGAAGATATGGGTAGGGGTAGGGGTTTGAATATTGGATGTTTGATAAGAATTGCTGAAGATATGGTGATAGATGTGTTCAGGTTTTATATATTTTTCTCGGAATCTCAGCCCATGAGTAGCACAGATTAGGTAATTTGATCTGTGCAGTAAAGTGGGGAATTGACAGATGCAAAAACAATCTCCCTGGTTTAATGCTAGTGAAAACGGGATATACTCCCTCGCTGTCCGGCTGATACAAAAGGCCACTTTGCAGCCCTTTTTTCTTAATTCTATAACTCTTGCTAATATCAGGGAAAGGAATTTTATTATTTATAAATACAAATAAATTTGGTAATTTAAAATTTTTTTTTTTAACTAGTAACTACTTTTTAATGCTAAAATATTTATATGATAGTGTTATAGTAATTTACCACACACACATGAACTGTTCCAACTATAAATAGCAGCAGGTACTGCTCTTAGGCGAGAGCCAATATTGCAGTGGACTGCCTTGTGAGTAAACTTCTAATTTGTATATGTTTGTACTATGATTCTTTGTTAATATATTTAACTCATGTCCTCCCTTGTGTCTTTATTCTGGCCCTTAACAAGGCCACAAAGATAGAAAAAAAAATATAGTGTATCATTAAAATATGATGAAGACAGTGCGGTTAATGTTGATTTGAGCTTGAAGATATTTTCCTGAAATTTTTGGCTTGTGGTGAAACACAGAATTGCAAAAGTAAATAACTTCCTTTTCATTTGTTATAGTGCATGAGTAGCATGGCTTGGATCTGTGCAGTAAAGTATGGCAGCTGATGTTAGGTGTGGTGCTCCATCCCAAATGCAAAAATAATGTCCTTGATTTAGTACTAGTGAAAAGGGGATAGACACCATAGCTGTTTAGCTTATACTGACAATAGGCCACTCCACCTACTTAACTTTTTTACTTATATAAAGATATTTTACTTATATAAAGATAAATGAAGTTAAAGACATGTGTAGCCACTTCTTCACTCATTCAGGTGGACAACTTTATCACATCCTCCATACTCACCGGATTTAGCACATTCAGACTATTATCTCTGCTGCCCAATGAAAGAGGGTTTGAGAGGCAATCATTATTCCAGTGACCAGGAAATGAAATCTGTAGTGAAGAAATGGCTCAACAGAATAGTCAATAGAATTTTACGGAGCAGGGATACATGCTCTCATTTGAAGTTGGAACATTGCTATTGAGAGAAATGGTGACTATGCGGAGAAGTAGGGATATGATCCAGAGAGGACCAGCTTCATTTTGATGTATGATACATGTTTCTGTGTTGGCAATTATACCTGTCCTAAACAAAATTGCATTACTTTTTGACTTACCCTCGTAGAAAAAAGGTAAATAGTTTTGATCTTGGTTTGTATTTTAATTTGATCTTGATTGATTTTTTAAAATTATATTAATTGATAAAAATATTGAGTTATTCATTTGGTTGGTTGGGTTTTACGGCATGTCAGCTCATTGGGTTATTTTATGCCAAAGATTTTTGTTATATTCATTCTTGATGGGTATTCAATTTTTTTTTTTTAAACTCCTTTTCCTCTATTTGATCCATAGATGGGATCCTAACAGGTACTATCACTCCAGGTTAGAGTGGACCTGGGAGTAATGATGATGAATTACCCAGAGCTCCAAAATTGGAACTTCATACCCAGGGTATTAAGACCCTCAGCCACCGCCTTCTATTTGATCCATAGATGGGACCCTAACAGGTACTATCACTCCAGGTTAAGTGGACCTGGGAGTAATGATGATGAAAGGGTCTCCACATTACCAGAGCTCCAAAATTGGAACTTCATACCCAGGTTATTAAGACCCTCAGCCACCGCCTTCTATTTTGATCCATAGATGGGACCCTAACAGGTACTATCACTCCAGGTTAGAGTGGACCTGGAGTAATGATGATGAAAGGTACTCCACATTACCCAGAGCTCCAAAATTGGAACTTCATACCCAGGGTATTAAGACCCTCAGCCACCGCCTTCTAGCATATATATGATAAAAAAAGGGTTGGGGTATGTCATAAAGACAATAGTGTATTCATTCTGTTATAGATATTCTGAAAGGTAATTTAGTTTTGTAAATTCAATGGAAAAATAAGTTGGCTGTCATTTATTCCTAAAATTCTGTAATTTTGAAATGCTAGGAGAGGGAATTCTTTTTCTATTACTAATGTTGATTATTTCATTTGCAAGAACTATAGTCATTATTAAAGATTAAAAATTAGATTTTTTTTTCTATCAATGATTTTAATCATAAACATGCTACATGCACATCGATGGAATT
>CM042179.1:31610145-31612645 GCA_023376005.1 Doryteuthis pealeii | reverse complement strand
ACTAGAATAGGCTCAGGCCTACTTAGTGATGTATTTTCGATTTAAAAAAAAAATTGAATTTAAAAAAAAAAATTTGTATATATATATATATATATATATATATAAAACAATATTTCAATGTGTATATGGAAAATAAATAATTTCTTTAGGTTCATATGTACTGTAAGGAATAAAATAAAAGATGTTTGTTTCAAAGAAATTGTCTTAATCTTAAGGAATTAATTGAATAGAATAAATCCAATTGCTTTTTGAAAATATTTGCAAATGATTTTAATCAAGAACTAAAAATATATATAATAAATAACAATGCTCCATACTTCCTGAAATGCAACAAAACTATACCTGATATCCCCCCCTCCATACACATATGCACACACACATACATGTATATTATTACTGTATACAATTCATGTTTCTGACATTAGTACATTATTCTATGTACTATACATGAGCCTTTGATGAGTTGTGGTGCACCTGAGCACTGTACACATACATGTATATTATTACTGTACGCTATTCATGTTCCTGACATTAGTACATTATTCTATTTTCTATACATGGGCATTTGATGAGTTGTATATTATTACTGTACACTTAATTTTCCTGGCATCAGTACATTATTCTTTATACTATACATGAGACTTTAACAAGGTGTCTATAAAAATCTGTGTTAGAAATTGCCTCAAAACAGCCCATGTTATTAGTGCGTTTAAAATCCTGCAATCTGTCTTATATATTGCTAAGAAATAAAGGTTTACATAATATATGACGTGGTTAATTTGCACACTGGTTGTAGCAAAACTGGATTTAATGAATAATTACTTGGTGTTATTGATCTTTAATATTATTGTTTTATTCTTTAATGTATTAAAACCAATCCAGTGAATGATTTTATATAGAAACCAATTAAAATATAATTAAAATAAGTGATCTTTTTATATGCGTTCTTATTTAATTTTGTTAGTCTTTCTAATTTAATATATTTCATTACATTAAAATTCAAGTACTTATGCTCGGCGGTGGGTGCATATTCTTGCTAGTATATATAATGAAGGATATCAAATAAGAAAGTGTATGTATAGAAATAGTTCTCAATTCTATAGTAGCAGAGCAGGTTTAAAATCTAAAATATAATATCATGGATATTATATTACCGTTACAAGTAATCTACTTGTGGTAGCTAAATGTTGAAGAAATTAATCTGGAGATATATCAAATTTAAAAACAAAAACTAAAAAAAACTAAGGAAATAAGCAAAAGAAATTCATAAACTTTCTTTTATAATTAATTTTTAATAAAAAGAAATCTTTTTTTCATGTCACCTTTTGACTACCATCTAATAGTCATAGTACATTTCATATTTTGCCTCTGTTACCATGGTGATGATAGAATATTGTTGTAGTTTATTTTTTAAATATTTAAAATATTTCTAACAAGAGAATAAAAATTGTTGCTTTTTTATTTTAAACATTTTAAAATATTGTTGTTTCAATATTTTGGACCATATGACCATTAGGCACCTCTTTTTCGATCCCGATTCATAGGGACATATTTTTCAATATACACCGTCAAAATCCGGTTGTTTATTAACAGATGATTTTTAGATTTTTTTTTAAAAATTATAAAACTAACCCATAACAAACAACCGGATTTTTGATGGTGTAAATGAAAAATATGTCCTTATGAATCGAGATCGAAAAAGGGGTGCCTAAAGGTCATATGGTCCATATTTTTTGTTTTGTTCTTCTTTATAAACTTATGTGTGTCTGTTTACTGGTGTGTGTGTGTGTGTGTGTACATATAATCACACACGTATATATACACACTTATGTTTGTGTATAGGTTGTCATGCATTTTCATATATATATATATATATATATATATATATATCCTCTCTATGTTGCTTTATATATATATATATATATATATATATATATATATATATACAAAAACTAAACAAATCCTTGTCTGTCATTTTTAATAAAACATGCCTACAAGAGTATTTGCAGCCTAAATACACATTATGTATGTATGTATGTATATATATATATATATATATATATATATATATGTATATATCCTGCTGGTTCATTGCTTAACACTGTTTTGAAAATGAACTAATTTCTTTTTTTTTAATCTATACTTATTTTAAAAAAATAAATAATTCTCTATTTATATGTATAAATTTAAATGTTATTTAATTTTGAAGAAGGATTAAAATTGAAGCAAAATACTTTTTTTTCTTAAGAGATTAAATGTATGAAAAACAGTTTTGGACTGTAATGAATCTGTTCATTTACTCTTTTTTTTTTTTTTAAAGAGCTAAACAACTGTTAATGTTAATAATGCAGTCTAGATTTTACTAGGTTATTACTGATAAATGATAATTTTATTGGGTTATTACAGATAAATGATAATTTTACTGGGTTATTACTGATAAATGATAATTTTACTAAGGTTATTGCTGATAAATGATAATTTTACTAGGGTTATTGTTGAT
>CM042179.1:31602645-31605145 GCA_023376005.1 Doryteuthis pealeii | reverse complement strand
TATAGATAAAAGGATATGAAAACAACACAATATGCTGTTAAAGTGAAAAGATTTTATATCATAATTATAGCTAATATTGAACAATATTTCAATTTATAAAAATCATCTTCAGAGCTTGTTTATACTCCAGACTTATCAATAGTGGAAAGGAAAAATTATATATATATATATAGGTGTTCCAAAATTTTCTTTACCTATGTATAGATTGAAGACTATAATGATTTGCATGTTTTTGCTTGCATGTGTGCACATATACTTGTGCTATTTGGTGATCATCTCACAATCTGTAGAAGAACAAAGATTTTTTTTTTTGTCCTTTCTTCTCGTAAGATAAACAATTGCCGGCTTGTTTGCCAAATTAATTTTCATGCTTTGCGTCCATGCCACATAAATCACTCTGCATCCATTGATGCTGTGGCAAAAAAAAAAAAAACGGTAGAACAACAAAATCACTCCTCCATCTATACAACAGAAAAAAAAAAACAAATTATAAAACAAAAAAAGAAGAAAATAAGTCATGAAAGGAAACCAACAACTCATTACCCCAACCCCCAACCCCATACCCAACCAAAACAATGTGTGTGTTGGGTAATGGGTGGGAGTTGGGGTGGGTTGGTTAATGATTAGGAATTAGATATTAATCCTCCTCCTTCAAAAAAATAAAAGGGTCAGTTTGATTGAACGGTGGTCAGTTGACTAATCCTGAAGGGGCCTGTTTAAGAAATCAACATTTTCTTCTTACATGACAGACTAAACAGAAAGTAAATGGTGATTGGAGGTGGGTGGGGTGTGTTGGGGTGGGTGGGTGGGTGGTTGTGGAAAGGGGTATTTTTAAGAGTTCTTCTTGAACCTCACCACCACCACTGTGCTCCCAAGTTGTCTATCTTTAAAAGATGCAAACTGTTGTTGTTGTTGATGCTGATGCTGTAAATGGTCAAGTGCTGGTACTGCTGTCATTGTTGCTGTCCCCTCTTTCGGTGTGTGTGTGTGTGGGGGGAGTGGGGCAGAGTCTGTCAGTGATGATGTATGCTTTAATTACTACAAGTTATTTTCTGTTGTTACTTCTTCGGTTATTGCTGCTGCTGCTGTTAGAATGACAGTTAACTTTTTGAATTTTGGTAGGATGATGATAGAGAGAAGCATTGCTACTGTGAGAGCTCGATCTGTTTTTTAAGGAGACCCTTGCAATATATATATATATATATATATATATATATATATATATATATATATATATGTGTATATAT
Source organism: Doryteuthis pealeii (assembly GCA_023376005.1). Classification (NCBI taxonomy): domain Eukaryota; kingdom Metazoa; phylum Mollusca; class Cephalopoda; order Myopsida; family Loliginidae; genus Doryteuthis; species Doryteuthis pealeii. The sequence goes on along the minus strand of CM042179.1, from coordinate 31,603,898 downwards.
ATTGGTTAGGAGGTTGATTTAGAAGGCTATCACAATGCAGGTGTAAAGAAAAAAAAATAATACGGTAACAATGGTGTTGTGTGTTAACCTGTATTTAATTCTTGAATTTTCGAGATAATATCACTTTTTCAAAAGATCACTGGAACTGAAGCAGTCTAGTTATGGCATTTCTTTTTAAATTAATTTTTTTTATTTTATTTATTTTATATATATATATATATATATATAATAGAATTGTGATGATCATGACAACAAGCATTGCTACTATAAGAGCTTGATCTGTTTTGAAGGAGACTCTTGTCATATATATATATATGAAAAAGTGAATGCGACAGTATGAAATAAATATTTTTAGAAAAACAAACATATGATGTTATAATTTGCTGACAGAAATCTGTTTCGACCCTTTATTGAAGTGGTCTTCATCAAGAGCAAGATATATATATATATATATATATATATATATAATCCAAATGTCCAGAGAAGAAATCTTCCTTACGGTATAGGAGTTTTTTTTAAACAACCTGTCGCAGTTTGAGAGCTCAATGTGTGCTCTTATTGTTAGAATCACAGAGCAAATTTATAAGTAAAGAAATAACAAAAGACCTTGAGATTTGCATTATAGTCTATTTCAGGGAGCTTAGACAAAGTGTCTAATTCTCCCAGCTCATCAAATGCGAATGATGAATTCTTTATTACTTTTAAGGCAGTTGAAAACAGATTTTTTTTTTTTTAATATTGTCCTGTCTGGCTCAGCTGTAGGGTAATAAAAAAGATATCTGACCACCTGTCAGTAATTTGTTAGGAATTTCTGTTAAATCAATCTATTCCAGATTTCAGCTAAATGGGCCACCCCAGTTCATTTAGATTTCATTTATTTAGTAGTTTATTTCTTCTTTATATGTTCCTATATATATATATCACGACTGGTTTTTGACATCTCAACCACTTCTCATCTGATGATTGGACTACCAAGAAACTTGAAGTTATGAGTGTGAAATCATAATATCAACATTAATTATATATATTATATATATATATATATATATGATATATATGATTATATATATATATATATATATATATATGATTATGATATATATATATATATATATATATATATGATTATATATGATATATATATATATATATATATATATATGATATATGATATATATATATATATATATATATATATGATATATATATATGATTATATATATATTATGATTATATATAATATTATATATTAT
>CM042179.1:31594756-31602545 GCA_023376005.1 Doryteuthis pealeii | reverse complement strand
AGTGGCCTGAACGTTGTGTTTTTACACAATAACGATGAGGACAACAGTCTGTAGATTACTTATTCTAAGATAATTAAAATAAATGATTAAACACCTTAAACAGAGCTCGATGTTACAGTGGACTGCAAGTTGTGTTTATATGCAATAAAGATGAGGACAGCAGCCCGAAATATCATAACTTATTTAAATATTATTTCATTGAACATTTTATTGAATTGCTGACACGTGTTTTCACTAAGAATTTGTCCTTGTAAAATATAAAATAATTTGTAAAATAATAACAGAGTAACAAAATTTGAGTATACAAAAAATCAAAATATTCTGCCCTCATCTTGCATTTCCTCTTACCCTCTCGTATTCAGAATTCAGTTACGATGAATTATCAGAATTAAATATCACTTTCCCAAGATTTAGATTAGCGGTTCTCAGTCGATCTTCATGTGGTCCCTAGAGGCCCATATAAGATTTGAGCGGTTCACGTAGTCAAATTAGTAAATTGAGGTCTACGATGTTATTTTAGTGGTCAATGAAATGTTTTCTGTCCTAGACGTATTTATAGTTGCGTATTACTTATTTTCCTTAATCTTACCTGAATTCTTCCAAGTGTTCTAGCGATGATCGTCATTACAGTCACATCCTTATTATCATCAGTTTACTCATTGTGTGTTTGTCACACGTTTTAACTGGTAGTCTTTCATTGGAGTCTGAGTGACAGCAAGTCTCCTCAGGTTTCTAGGACTCGACTAAATATTCTAGCTGATCTTATAAGTATCATGTCTGAATTCTTCCAAGTGTTCTGACTATGATCGCATCACTGTAACATTATTATCATCATATTACTTTTTGGTATATACCTCATTTAATTTTATGGTCTTGTATTATTATTTATATGAATATTTATAATATACATAAATAATGTATACAAGGAAAATTCTTATATTATATATTTATATAATATTTAGATATATTACATAAAATAATGTATACAAGGAAAAATTCTTTATTATATTATATAATATTAGAATATACATTAAAATAATGTATACAAGGAAAAATTCTTATATATTTATATATAATTTAGAATATACATATAATGTATATACTTTTTATTATTTATATAATATTTAGAATATACATAAAATAATGTATACAAGGAAAAATTCTTATTATATTATAAATATTAGAATATACATAAAATAATGTATACAAGGACCAAATTCTTGGGTCTAAAACATGTATACAATTCAATAAATTTTCATCTGCACAACATTTTTCCATTTATCTTTCAACATATATATATATATATATATATTATATATATATATATATATATATATATATATTATATATATAGTTTCAAGACGGGCGGACAGAGAGGGCCCCTCCGATCAATCGGCTGGCCACGTTCAAGCCTAGCACCTATATGATTTCCCAACCCTATTGCCCTTATGGCAAGCCCCAACCCCTTTTTATCATACGGGTGCTAGAAGGCGGTGGCTGTGGGTCTACATGTCCTGGGAATGACGTTAAACTATCTGATGGTGAGGTTCCAGTTTTGGAGGTTTGGGGAATGGGGAGCACCCATTCATCACCATTGCTCCCTGGATCCACACTGACCTGGAGTGGTAGTATCTGTTAGTGTCCCATCTATGGGTTAAATAGAAAACATGAGTTTATAAACAAAATTGTATTATCCATTAAGAATTAATTTATTTCAAAACTTTATCAGCATTAAATGACCCACTGAGGTTGATATGCCGTAAAACAAAACAAACCAAACCAAAGCTTTCAAGGAAAGAAAAACTTAACAAACCATCATCATATTTGAAAGTTAAATATTGTTCTGTATATGATATAATTTATTGATTCTTATACATTGAGCTCTTATTAGGGATTTATAAAAATCCTTGTATGAGTATATATGTTTGCACCTACAAGAACATACAGTATGGTTGTACAGTGAGATTTTGAAGATCTCAAACAGAATCATCCCTTACTTACCAGTTATTTGGATTACCTCACACACACACACACACACACACATATATATATATATATATATATATTATATATATATGTGTGTGTGTGTGGTGTGTGTTATAAAATAAATAAAAGATATCAGTGGTCTGAAGAAGCTTGTGGGCATACTCATGAGTGGAAATGGTCCATAACCACGATACCCATGGTATTTAAGGCCTTTTTATTCACAAATAACTTTGCTCTGTTTACAATAACTAAACATTGAGCTCTCATACGAAACCTGAACTCTAATACAAACTACTGGTAGAGAATTAAGACCAGCCTAGAATCACCTTGTACCAAGAAACTTGGTACCACACCAAAGTGTATATATGTGTTATGTATATATATATATATATATATATATATATATTAATCAATATAAATTTTCTCTATTCTATATGATTAGGAATAATTTATGTAATTATCTCTGGATATTTGATATAGTGTTCAGTGCATGCAAAGTGGGGGAGCTGATTATAGGTTTGGTGCTCCACCTCAGATGCAAAGAAACAATCTCTCTAGTGAAAAGAGAGTAGACTTTCTTGCTGCCCAGCTGCTACCTACAATAGAGCACTTAGACTTAATATATATACAATCTCCTTAGTGTGACTTAGCAGACTACCTCTAGCCAGGAGTGAAACCTGACTGATTTTTCATCAGTCAGTCCCTAACCCCTCAGCCATCAGCTTCTACTAGAAAAAGCAGAATTCTAAAGGATAAATACATACATAGGTATATATGTCACTAGAGAGCTCATATCTGTTAATAACTGAGAGTCTAACTTAAGTGAATCTAGTGACCGTTAGCTAAATTTCCTTCCAAAGATGCTTCCCATTCCCATGGTTGAACACTGTGGGGGGGGGGAGGACATTAATTGAAACTTCACCATTTGGCATAAGCCGTTACCTGTCTGTTTACAGATTTGAGTTCTCTGGTGATTGTAAAAACATACTGCCGTAAAGTATGTAGCAATTAATTGTCCACCCTAGACTGACGGACGCTGACAGCCGCAAGGGTAAGTAACTTGGCAGACGAAAATTCTGTCGGGTTTCGATCCCGGCTAGAGGTAGCTGTTAAAAAGTCAAGTTGCACTGATGAGAAGTAAACTTTAAAACATGTCTGTGGATGACTGATATATATATATATATATATATATATATTATATATATATATATATATGAGTCATTCAAGACTATTTTAACAGTAATATAACTGTTGTTTGAGCTAGCTTTCAAACATTTTTTTAAAGTCCTTAACACAATCTTAAACAGTAAACACAAAAGATTGTGTTAAGGACTTAAAAAAAAATTCTAAGAGACATGTATTTAATGTGTTTAACACATAGTTTTAACACAGTAACTATAATAGTTACTGTGTTAAAACTATGTGTGTTAAACACATTGAATAATAGTTACTACGTTAAAGCTGTGTGTTAAACACATTGAATAATAGTTTACTACGTTAAAGCGTGTGTTAAACACATTGAATAATAGTTACTACGTTAAAGCTGGTGTTAAACAATTGAATAATAGTTACTATGTTAAAGCTGTGTGTTAAACACATTGAATAATAGTACTACTTTAAAGCTGTGTGTTAAACACATTGAATAATAGTTACTACGTTAAAGCTGTGTGTTAAACACATTGAATAATAGTTACTATGTTAAAGCTGTGTGTTAAACACATTGAATAATAGTTACTACGTTAAAGCTGTGTGTTAAACACATTGAATAATAGTTACTATGTTAAAGCTGTGTGTTAAACACATTGAATAATAGTTAGTGTTAAGATTATGTGTTAAACACATTGAATGATAGTTACTATGTTAAAGCTGTGTGTTAAACACAATAAATACATATCTCTTAAAAAAATTAAAGAATAATTTTAATGAATTGAAAATGGAAATTGAATATGGAAAATTTTAATGCAATAGTTTATGAATTTCTCAAAATTATGTAAAGGACTAACATTCACTTGAATGCACTTGTGTTAAAAATTAAAAAAAAAAGATAAACATAATTATCTAATGATTTTATTATAATTAACAAGTTCTGTGCTTAATTAGATCTCCTTTTTAAATTTAATGAAAATAATATTGTTAGTAAAAATTGGGATTTTTTTGTAATTTATAAGTTTAAAAAAAAAAGTGTTGTTTTTTTTTATCTAGTAGTAATGGTTTTTCCAAAGAATTCTAAATGATTTTCTTGTACATGAGTGACAGCTAAGATGTTATAGTCATAACTATAAATACGATAGGTAAAAATACATGTCTGGTTGTCATTGTCAAAATTATTGGCTAAATCATAATCTCCTTTGAGACAAAACTGTCTGATTAATATATATATATATATATATATATATATATATATATGTGTGTATGTGTGTGTTGAGAGAGGGAGAGTATGTTTGTGTGTGTGTGTGAGAGAGGGAGATGTGTGTGTGTGTGTGTGTGTGTGTGTGAGAGAGAGAGAGAGAGGAGAGTGTTTGTTTGTGTGTGTGAGAGAGAGAATATGTTTGTGTGTGTGTGTGTGAGAGAGGGAGAGTATGTGTGTGAGAGAGGAGAGTGTGTGTGTGAGAGAGGAGAGTATGTTTGTGTGGAGAGAGAGGGAGAGTATGATGTGTGTGAGAGAGAGAAAAAGAAGAGAGTATGTTTGTGTGAGAGAGTGAGAAAGTGTGTGTGTGTGTGTGTGTGAGAGAGAGAGAGAGAAAGTTGTGTGTGTGTGTGTGTGAGAGAGAGAGAGATGTTTGTGTGTGTGTGTGTGTGAGAGAGAGAGAATGTTTGTGTGTGTATGAGAGAGAGAGAAGGTTGTGTGTGTGTGTGTGTGAGAAAGAGAGAATGTTTGTGTGTGTGTATGAGAGAAAGAGAGAGAAGGTTTGTGTGTGTATGAGAGAGAGAGAGAGGAGAGAGAGAGAGAAGGTTTGTGCATTGCGTGTGTGTGTAGACTGAATAATAGTAAGTTTCAAAAAAGATCTAGAATAGAATAGTTTTTTTTTGTAAATATAGATCTATAAAATCCATTGTCTATAATGATAATTATTTAAATTACTTATCAATTTATTTACATTTAGGAAATTCATAAAATTTAAAGGGAAATAATCCTTAATGTGTTAAATGATTTATATATATTTTTTTATCTACTATAGAAATTATAATTTTTTTAAATACTTAAGTTTTCTATAATTTTTGCGTCTTTCATTATCAGAACATTAGGTTAAACTGCACTAATGATATTTTAGAATTTTTGTGAATATTTATTAATTCATTTATATATTTTTATGAATTTTAAATCCATGAATTAAAATAAATTTTTGTTAAAATCTTAAAGTTTTAGATATATATAAGAAAAGGTTTAATTTGATTGATATTAAAATTGATTTTATCCCCAAACTACTTTACTAAAATGAATATATTCTAGGCTTTTCCTATCAAGAAATAAATATTCAGAATTTTTTTTTTTATTCTTAATCATTAATGTTAAATTGACTTGCATAAATATATTCTATAATATATTTTATTCTATAATATTCTAATATTGTTTGTCAACCATAAACATTTACTTTTATTTATGAATTAAGTGCACAATAAATAACAAACAATAAATTGCTAATAATGGGAATCTATTAAGTAGTAAATTTATATTTTCTAATTTTACTATTAATAATAAAAAGTGAAGTTGTCAGGTTGGCCTAAAGTTGGTTTCAGCCAGAAAACGAGGGAGTCTATTCCCTTTTCACTAGCGTTAGACCAAGGAGATTGTTTTGGTGTCTGAGGTGGAGCACCACACCTACCATCAGCTTCTCACTTTAATGCACAGATCCCTGTGCTACTCAAACGCTGAGTTGTCGATGGCAGGTACTGAACTAGGAACCTTGAGGTTCATAGTTGGAGCTAAACTGGTCGTACTATTTAATTTGAACATTTCAAATTTGAGATTTCATTACTTAAATTTTTTTTTTTTTTTTTAAAGTTTACTGAGTTTATGAGTCAGTGATGTTGAAAGGACAGGTTCCTACTAGATCACCAAAGTTAAGCATTGATGAGTCTGTTTGATACTTAGATGGGTGACCGTTTAAGCAACAACAGGTCCTGTAAGCAACATAGTATCAAAATGACTTAATTCCACATTAGATGACACAACAAGGGTTGATATACTGTAAAACAAAAGAATCAAACCTAATACGAAACCATTTTGAATTCTTCTCCGCCCTCTCAGCTGGGGAGTTATAATACACCGACTGCACCTTGCAGAGGGGTAAGACTCCTCCAATGGGGCCACCTGTTGGCTGGCGACCTGTGATGCTTAAGGATTCGACCCAGGTGGCTGAGCAGTCCATTACTTGCATCACTCCACTTAGGCCCTTACTTAGGCTAGATAGGCATTCGGAGAGGCCCCCTCTGATCAATTGCCTGGTCACACCAAGCCCTAGCACCAATAGGATTGCCCTAACCCTATTGCCCTTATGGCAAGCTCCAACGCTTTTTATCATATATTTACTAGTAGGCGGTGGCTGAGGGTCTTCATGTCCTGGGAATGACGTTAAACTCTATCTGATGGTAAGGATCCATTTTTGGAGGTCTGAGGAATGTGGAGCACCCTTCATCACCATTGCCCCAGGTCCACTCTGACCCGGAGTGGTAGTAGCTGTTAGGCTCCCATCTATGGGTTAAATAGAACAAAATGTGTTTATAAAAAAAAAAAATGAGTAACCATTAAGAATGAATTTATTTCAAAACTTTGTCGGCATTAAATGACCCACTGAGGTTGATATGCCGTAAAACAAATGAAACCAAACCATTGAATTCTTCTTTTAAAAAATATTTTTTGAATGGCATATAAAAAATCAATTATATTTTCCTTTTCTAATTAACTAAATTTCTCATAACATGTCGTCTCAAGTTTGATTTGACATTAAATGTACTAGCAAGAATACTTGCCTTCCGCAGGGCATAAGTATCTAAGTTTTATTTTAATGAAATCTATTAAATTAGAAAGACTAACAAAATTAAATAAGAACACATATAAAAAGATTACATTTATTTTAATTATATTTTAATTGGTTTCTATATGAAATCATTCATATGATTGATTTTAATATGTTGGAGCATAAAACAATAATATTAAAGATCAATAACACCAAGTAATTATTCATTAAACCCAGTTTTGTTAAAACCAGTATGCAAATTAACCACATGATATGTGTTAAATAAACCTTTATTTCTTAGTGATATATAAGACACATTACAGGATTTTAAATGAACTAATAACATGGCAAATCTAACTCAGATTTTCATAGAGACATCGTTAATGAATAAGATTTATTCTATGTATTAATGATTTTGACTATAAATTGATAAACTTAATCAATTCCTGAGTGTATTGTGATGTAAGCAGTGACATAGTTTTGGTTACAGACAAAAAGACACTGAATCTCTATTATAATAAGATTATCTATTTAAAAAAAAAAAAGAGTGATCTTTCAATGCATATTACCATTTTAAAAAAAAGATTATTGAATTATTTGATGATATAGAACAAACATCAATTTAGTGATGATTATAAGTGTTGTTTATCTTGGACAGTAACAACAATATCAAGAATGTTGTAATCTTAAAAGATTAAGATATCATCATTCTTTTGTAATGCTTACATTTTTGTCAGTTTTATTTACTGGAAAAAGAAAAAAAAAAGAAAAAAATGGGGAAAAAAAAAGTATAATTTTTCTATAATGTATCAACTTAATTTGAGTTTGTCAGTAAGCTTTATTCT
>CM042179.1:31562256-31582256 GCA_023376005.1 Doryteuthis pealeii | reverse complement strand
TTATTTTTATTGAAATTCTCTATAAAGCATTTAGACTCTATTTTTAGGCATTAAATTGCATTTTAATGATTAATTTTTGCCCATTTTTTAAATTTTTAAAAATCTTTTTTATTTTTATTGAAATTCTCTATAAAGCATTTAGACTCTATTTTTAGGCATTAAATTGCATTTTAATGATTAATTTTTGCCCATTTTTAAAATTTTTTTAAATCTTTTTTAATTTTTATTGAAATTCTCTATAAAGCATTTAGACTCTATTTTTAGGCATTAAATTGCATTTTAATGATTAATTTTTGCCCATTTAAAAAAATTTTTAAAAATCTTTTTTATTTTTATTGAAATTCTCTATAAAGCATTTAGACTCTATTTTTAGGCATTAAATTGCATTTTAATGATCGTTATTTTGTCTTTAAGAAAAAAACATTTTTAGAAATTATGGGGAAAAAGAAAAGAAAAAGAAAGCACAACTAGTGGAAGTAGAAAAATGTTTTCTTTTTTTTTAACATTTTTTTTTTTCTTTTGTCAATTAGAAATGTCTAAACACAAATTTGATCCAGGTTTCAATTTTCATGACAACCGTATAAAGCAGGTCTTATGAATAATTTGCATGTCAGCTTTTATAGTCAAGCAGGGAGGGGTTTTTGATTTTCTTTGTTTTTTTCTTCTTTTTGGTTTTTCGTTTTTAACAAAATAAATGATACATAGATGTTAAAATCAAGTGATAAAAATTATGATCACTATGGAATATATCAATTGATACTTGAAAATAAATTTCTTAAAAATTAAGTCCTTATATGCTACAAGTTGTGTAGAGCCGGTTTAGCTCAATCGATCGAGCATTCACCCAGAAACAATAAGGTTCCAGGTTTGATACCAGCCCTTGCCAACTCGGTGTATGAGTAGCATAACTTGGATGTATGTGGTAAAGTAGGGAGCTGATGATAGGTGTGGCACTTCATCTCAGATGCAAAATAAATCTCCCTGATCTAGTGCTAGTGGAAAGGAGATAGACTCACTCGCTGTCCGTCTGATACCAACAATAGAACATGAATAGTGTTCTCACTTTATTTGACCATGTGTCATCCTCGTGCATGCGTGATGTTAAAAATAACACTTGGAAAGATTTTTTTACTTTTAAGGAAGTTGATTTTGTGTTGTTATTTTTTCAGTCCAAGACTCCAGTGGATTTGGTACCATTACAATCTATGACATTATTGGGGCTGATTTAGCTCAGTCTTTAGAGCACCCACCTCCTTGGAATCGCAAGGTTCTGAGTTTGATACCCATCCCCACCAACTCAGCATATGAGTAGTTCAGACTGGGTAATCTGAAATGTGCAGTAAAGTGGGAAGCTGATGGTAGGTGTGGTGCTGTACAACTTTACAGACTAAATTAGAGCCATGTAAAGTGTAAATTCAACTGGAGTCTGTATAGTTTTACCAATGACTCCAGAGACCCCTTAATTGCTTCTGACTCCAGTGACCCCTGGTAAGAATCAACTGAATAATTAGACAAGCTGTTCTGCTACCCTTTGCAATACTTTGTTAATATTGTGTCCTTTCAACAGTCCAAAGAGCTTATACTTGTGTGTATGGAGTGCAGTAAAGATGATTTGTAAATAAAAAAAAAAAAAAAAAGGATTGGGTGTTGTTATAAGGGCAAAGAGTTGGGACAATTCTATAGGTGCTAGGGCTTGACTTGACCAGACATTTGATCAGTGGGACTTTCTGACCATCCCATTTAGCCAAGCCAAAGTAGAGTGTTGCAAGTCATAGACTGCTCAGCCACTAGGACTCCATACTTAAGAATCAAAGGTAACCAGCCAGGCCATTTCCCAACCCTATTGCCCTTATAGCAAGCCCCAACCCCTTTTTATCATATGGGTGTTAGAAGGCGGTGACTGAGGGTCTACGTGTCCTGGGAATGACGTTAAACTCTATCTGATGGTGAGGTTCCAGTTTTGGAGGTTTGGGGAGCACCCCTTCATCACCATTGCTCCCTGGTCCACTCTGACCCGGAGTGGTAATACCTGTTAGGGTCCCATCTATGGGTTAAATAGAAAAATGTATTTATTAAAAAAAATTGTATTATGCATTAAGAATTGATTTATTTCAAAACTTTATCGGTATTAAATGACCCACTGAAGTTGATATGCCGTAAAACAAAACCAAACAGGCCAACAGGTGGCCCCATTAGGGGATTTTACACCTCTGCAAAGGTCAAGTTGTTTTTATTCTACAGCCCCAGCCAACAGGATGGACTTGTACCTTATTATGATAGAGATTGTATGTTTTCTGTCTTTAACCAAAACTATATTACTACCCAAGTCACAATTCCCTTAGTTATTAAGGTCACATTCTCCATGATTTTATTTTTATTTAAACCTCAGTTATTAATAAAGTTGGTTTACATTGTCAACATTGTTGGCCTTTACTACATACTAACAACATGCAATTGTATTTATATATGCAACAAAATAGTGGTTTACAGTGTGAACAAGAAGGCTAATTTGCATATTGATATTAAAAATTTGATTTTAATAAATATGTGCTTAGTATTATTGATTTCTTATTGTTTGGTTTTATCTTAATGAATATGAACAAAAATCTCGGAGATAAATATTAAAATTTATGGCTTAAATATTAAAATTTATTAAGGATGCTTTGTACTGTCATAAAATATTGGAAACAGCCCCTCACAATAAATCTGCTGTACAGCCATTCGTCTCCTATCACATAGACCATCAAAGTAAAATTGGTCTAGCGTTAGTGAAAAGGGATAGACTCTCTCACTGCCTGGATGATACCGACTTTAGGCCACCCTGAATGACTTTACTTTGTTTACACACAAAAACAGATAGTTTTATCTATGTATATGTGGAGGGCCAGTTTAGCTCGGTAGAGCGTCCACCTGGGAACCACAAGGTTCCTGGTTCAATACTGACCCTTGCCAACTCAGCGTATGAGTAGCACAGGGATCTATGTGGTAAAGTGAGGAGCTGATGGTAGGTGTGGTGCTCCACCTCAAATACTAAAAACAATCTCCTTGGTTTGGCGTTAGAGAAAAGGGGATAGACTGCCTTGCTGTCTGGCTGATACTGACTTTAACTCACCTTGACGACTTTACTTACTTATGAGGAAGAGGCACGTGATCTAATGGTTAGAGTTATAGGAAATAGACTTGTCGACCCAAGTTCAATTCTTGGACGAAGCTGTTTGCATTTCACATGGTGCTAATACCCTTGGGAAATGTATGAATTCAATTCTCCTTTCATAAATTCGTAAATAGCAGCGTAGACTGGGCTCTTTAACCATGGCTAGTTAGGTAACCAGTCTAGGAGAAGGAAAACTCTGAATTCAAATACGTTAAACACTGCTTAAAAAATTGACCTTGTGTCACATCCTGCTTGTGCGGAGGGGTTGGTAAATATATATATATATGAGGAGAAATGGCTTGTCACAACGAAAAGCTCCTCTTAGTGGAAAGGGGATAGACTCCCTCGCTGTCTGGCTGATACAGACAATAAGCCACCTTGACGATTTTACTTACTTTTATGAGGAGGAGGAGATTGGGTAAAGAAGGCAAACAGAAATGGCTTGTCACAACGAAAAGCTCCTCTTATTGGAAAGGGATAGACTCCTCGCTGTCTGGCTGATACAGACAATAAGCCACCTTGACGACTTTACTTACTTTTATGAGGAGGAGGAGGATGAGGAGATTGTGTAAAGAAGGCAAACAGAAATGGCTTGTCACAACGAAAAGCTCCTCTTATTGGAAAGGGGATAGACTCCCTCGCTGTCTGGCTGATACAGACAATAAGCCACCTTGACGACTTTACTTACTTTTATGAGGAGGAGGAGGATGAGGAGATTGTGTAAAGAAGGCAAACAGAAATGGCTTGTCACAACGAAAAGCTCCTCTTATTGGAAAGGGGATAGACTCCCTCGCTGTCTGGCTGATACAGACAATAAGCCACCTTGACGATTTTACTTACTTTTATGAGGAGGAGGAGATTGGGTAAAGAAGGCAAACAGAAATGGCTTGTCACAACGAAAAGCTCCTCTTATTGGAAAGGGGATAGACTCCCTCGCTGTCTGGCTGATACAGAATAAGCCACCTTGACGATTTTACTTACTTTTATGAGGAGGAGGAGGATGAGGAGATTGTGTAAAGAAGGCAAACAGAAATGGCTTGTCACAACGAAAAGCTCCTCTTATTGGAAAGGGGATAGACTCCCTCGCTGTCTGGCTGATACAGACAATAAGCCACCTTGACGACTTTACTTACTTTTATGAGGAGGAGGAGATGAGGAGATTGTGTAAAGAAGGCAAACAGAAATGGCTTGTCACAACGAAAAGCTCCTCTTATTGGAAAGGGGATAGACTCCCTCGCTGTCTGGCTGATACAGACAATAAGCCACCTTGACGATTTTACTTACTTTTATGAGGAGGAGGAGATTGGGTAAAGAAGGCAAACAGAAATGGCTTGTCACAACGAAAAGCTCCTCTTATTGGAAAGGGGATAGACTCCCTCGCTGTCTGGCTGATACAGACAATAAGCCACCTTGACGATTTTACTTACTTTTATGAGGAGGAGGAGATTGGGTAAAGAAGGCAAACAGAAATGGCTTGTCACAACGAAAAGCTCCTCTTATTGGAAAGGGGATAGACTCCCTCGCTGTCTGGCTGATACAGACAATAAGCCACCTTGACGATTTTACTTACTTTTATGAGGAGGAGGAGGATGAGGAGATTGTGTAAAGAAGGCAAACAGAAATGGCTTGTCACAACGAAAAGCTCCTCTTATTGGAAAGGGGATAGACTCCCTCGCTGTCTGGCTGATACAGACAATAAGCCACCTTGACGACTTTACTTACTTTTATGAGGAGGAGAGGATGAGGAGATTGTGTAAAGAAGGCAAACAGAAATGGCTTGTCACAACGAAAAGCTCCTCTTATTGGAAAGGGGATAGACTCCCTCGCTGTCTGGCTGATACAGACAATAAGCCACCTTGACGATTTTACTTACTTTTATGAGGAGGAGGAGATTGGGTAAAGAAGGCAAACAGAAATGGCTTGTCACAACGAAAAGCTCCTCTTATTGGAAAGGGGATAGACTCCCTCGCTGTCTGGCTGATACAGACAATAAGCCACCTTGACGATTTACTTACTTTTATGAGGAGGAGGAGGATGAGGAGATTGTGTAAAGAAGGCAAACAGAAATGGCTTGTCACAACGAAAAGCTCCTCTTATTGGAAAGGGGATAGACTCCCTCGCTGTCTGGCTGATACAGACAATAAGCCACCTTGACGACTTTACTTACTTTTATGAGGAGGAGGAGGATGAGGAGATTGTGTAAAGAAGGCAAACAGAAATGGCTTGTCACAACGAAAAGCTCCTCTTATTGGAAAGGGGATAGACTCCCTCGCTGTCTGGCTGATACAGACAATAAGCCACCTTGACGACTTTACTTACTTTTATGAGGAGGAGGAGATTGTGTAAAGAAGGCAAACAGAAATGGCTTGTCACAACGAAAAGCTCCTCTTATTGGAAAGGGGATAGACTCCCTCGCTGTCTGGCTGATACAGACAATAAGCCACCTTGACGATTTTACTTACTTTTTATGAGGAGGAGGAGATTGTGTAAAGAAGGCAAACAGAAATGGCTTGTCACAACGAAAAGCTCCTCTTATTGGAAAGGGGATAGACTCCCTCGCTGTCTGGCTGATACAGACAATAAGCCACCTTGACGATTTTACTTACTTTTATGAGGAGGAGGAGATTGTGTAAAGAAGGCAAACAGAAATGGCTTGTCACAACGAAAAGCTCCTCTTATTGGAAAGGGGATAGACTCCCTCGCTGTCTGGCTGATACAGACAATAAGCCACCTTGACGATTTTACTTACTTTTATGAGGAGGAGGAGGATGAGGAGATTGTGTAAAGAAGGCAAACAGAAATGGCTTGTCACAACGAAAAGCTCCTCTTATTGGAAAGGGGATAGACTCCCTCGCTGTCTGGCTGATACAGACAATAAGCCACCTTGACGATTTTACTTACTTTTATGAGGAGGAGGAGGATGAGGAGATTGTGTAAAGAAGGCAAACAGAAATGGCTTGTCACAACGAAAAGCTCCTCTTATTGGAAAGGGGATAGACTCCCTCGCTGTCTGGCTGATACAGACAATAAGCCACCTTGACGATTTTACTTACTTTTATGAGGAGGAGGAGATTGTGTAAAGAAGGCAAACAGAAATGGCTTGTCACAACGAAAAGCTCCTCTTATTGGAAAGGGGATAGACTCCCTCGCTGTCTGGCTGATACAGACAATAAGCCACCTTGACGATTTTACTTACTTTTATGAGGATGAGGAGATTGTGTAAAGAAGGCAAACAGAAATGGCTTGTCACAACGAAAAGCTCCTCTTATTGGAAAGGGATAGACTCCCTCGCTGTCTGGCTGATACAGACAATAAGCCACCTTGACGACTTTACTTACTTTTATGAGGAGGAGGAGATTGTGTAAAGAAGGCAAACAGAAATGGCTTGTCACAACGAAAAGCTCCTCTTATTGGAAAGGGGATAGACTCCCTCGCTGTCTGGCTGATACAGACAATAAGCCACCTTGACGATTTTACTTACTTTTATGAGGAGGAGGAGATTGTGTAAAGAAGGCAAACAGAAATGGCTTGTCACAACGAAAAGCTCCTCTTATTGGAAAGGGGATAGACTCCCTCGCTGTCTGGCTGATACAGACAATAAGCCACCTTGACGATTTTACTTACTTTTTATGAGGAGGAGGAGATTGTGTAAAGAAGGCAAACAGAAATGGCTTGTCACAACGAAAGCTCCTCTTATTGGAAAGGGGATAGACTCCTCGCTGTCTGGCTGATACAGACAATAAGCCACCTTGACGATTTTACTTACTTTTATGAGGAGGAGGAGGATGAGGAGATTGGGTAAAGAAGGCAAACAGAAATGGCTTGTCACAACGAAAAGCTCCTCTTAGTGGAAAGGGGATAGACTCCCTCGCTGTCTGGCTGATACAGACAATAAGCCACCTTGACGACTTTACTTACTTTTATGAGGAGGAGAGAGATTGGGTAAAGAAGGCAAACAGAAATGGCTTGTCACAACGAAAAGCTCCTCTTATTGGAAAGGGGATAGACTCCCTCGCTGTCTGGCTGATACAGACAATAAGCCACCTTGACGATTTACTTACTTTTATGAGGAGGAGGAGGATGAGGAGATTGGTAAAGAAGGCAAACAGAAATGGCTTGTCACAACGAAAAGCTCCTCTTATTGGAAAGGGGATAGACTCCCTCGCTGTCTGGCTGATACAGACAATAAGCCACCTTGACGACTTTACTTACTTTTATGAGGAGGAGGAGATTGGGTAAAGAAGGCAAACAGAAATGGCTTGTCACAACGAAAAGCTCCTCTTATTGGAAAGGGGATAGACTCCCTCGCTGTCTGGCTGATACAGACAATAAGCCACCTTGACGATTTTACTTACTTTTATGAGGAGGAGGAGGATGAGGAGATTGTGTAAAGAAGGCAAACAGAAATGGCTTGTCACAACGAAAAGCTCCTCTTATTGGAAAGGGGATAGACTCCCTCGCTGTCTGGCTGATACAGACAATAAGCCACCTTGACGATTTTACTTACTTTTATGAGGAGGAGGAGGATGAGGAGATTGGGTAAAGAAGGCAAACAGAAATGGCTTGTCACAACGAAAAGCTCAAAGGAATTTCAGGAGTGTAGAAAGAATGTAGTAAATGTTTTATTATTTGCACTTGTTCAGAATTCTGGCAATATGATTGCTGACAAGTGGTTCCACCAATAATGGTGTCAGCAGCAGGAGCAGCAGCAGCAGCAGGAGCAGCAGTAGCCTGCAAGGAATAAAAGGTGAAGACAGAATGATTCATGTCAGTAGTGGAACATGGAGAAAGATGGTTTTGTAGTTAGTCTTGAGTAGGCAAAGAGCAGACAAAAGAGTTTACTACTATTTGGGCTATGGTGTCTGTAGTTGTCATATTAGGGGTGAGAGTGTGTGGAAGTATGCCAATGGTTCAATGGGATCTATCAGCAATGGGTCATTGATCAGTTTGCTTGCTTAGTCTTGATGGTTGGTTGGTTGATTGATTTTAATGGCATATCAACCCGTCTGGGGTTATGTCATGCCTAACGGTTAGGAAGTGATATATGTTGTGTATCTATATTTACACTTTTGTAGTAATTGGTTTTAACAATGTGTTAGCATCATTGGGGATCATGTTGTATGGTATTGATTAGTTTCATG
The DNA here is from genome assembly GCA_023376005.1 of Doryteuthis pealeii. Classification (NCBI taxonomy): domain Eukaryota; kingdom Metazoa; phylum Mollusca; class Cephalopoda; order Myopsida; family Loliginidae; genus Doryteuthis; species Doryteuthis pealeii. The sequence goes on along the minus strand of CM042179.1, from coordinate 31,573,961 downwards.
TCTATATTCTATGGTATAATTTTATTTCCTTAAAAAAAGGACAGAATATCTTCTATGTTGACATTTTCAAATAGATCTTACATATTGTTTGCATTAAAATAATGGTTTCTGGTGTGAGCAAAACCCCTGCATTCCATTGGATGGTTTTCTTAAGCAATACTCTTCTTCCATATATGTATATATATTTACCAACCCTTCTACATGAGCAGGATGTGACACAAAGTCAATTTATCAATCAGAGGTTAACAGGTTTGAATCCAGAGTTTTCCTTCTCCTAGACTGGTTACCTGCCCTGATATTTGCCCATAGCTGGAGGGAGAGTTGTTAGATTCATACTTTTCCCATTTTTTCTTCTTCAAAAAAAAAATTAGTTTTGGCCCAGAGTTTTCAAGATATTAGGTGAAAAATAATTCAACTTTATATCTAAAAGCACCAAAAATCCTCATTTTCACAATATTTAGCCTAGAAATTGGATAGAAAATTTAGCAATTTCAATATTTAAAACAGAAAAGGCTGTCATTTTAAACGAAGCGAATTAAATATTATAACTAGAATTCAGATTGAAACTATAACCCCCCCCCCCAGATCACCACTGACACCTCTGATATGCTGCTTTTTACTTAATAATTAATCTGTAACAGTGATAAAATTTTAAAAGATTGAAATCTATTTCCTCAAACGAAGGCAAAGTTTTGAAAAAGAAGATTTAATGTGGTAATTCTTTGTTAATTTGCAATTTTCACCACATGGGTGACGTTATAGTTCCAAAATCAACCTACCCTAACCTACAATCTTTCTACTTCTCTTCTATTATGAACTTTATTTATTTCTCCTTCCACTTCACCTTTGGTAATTGAGTAGTTCATGACATGCAACACCTCACTAGGCTAGACAGGCAGTCAGAAAGGTCCTCTCCGATCAGTTGCCTGGTCACGTCAAACCCTAGCAATGACATGATTGTCCTAACCCTATTGCCCTTATGGCAAGCCCTAACCATTTTCATCATATATGTGCTAGAAGGCAGTGGCTGAGGGTCTTCATGTCCTGGCAATGATGTTAAACTATATCTGATGGTGAGGTTCCTGTTCTAGAGGTCTGGGGAATATGGAGCACCCTTCATCACCATTGCTCCCAGGTCCACTCTGACCCAGAGTGGTAGTACCTGTTAGGGTCCCATCTATGGGTTAAATAGAAAAATGTGTTTTATAAAAAAAAATTGTGTATTCATTAAGAATGAATTTATTTCAAAACATTGTCAGCATCAAATGACCCACTGAGGTTGATGTGCCATAAAACAAAACAAAACAAACTAATCTTCCCTTGTTTCATTGTACACACTTTACCTTCCCTCCTTCCTCCTTTTCTGCAGTTCATTTTATTTCATTTTCTTCTACATTTCACCTTCTTCCATTTCTTCTACATTTCACCTTCTTCCATTTCTCTTCCATTTCACTTCTTCCATTTCTTCTCATTTCCATTTCTTCTACATTTCACCTTCTTCCATTTCTTCTACATTTCACCTTCTTCCATTTCTTCTACATTTCACCTTCTTCCATTTCTTCTACATTTCACCTTCTCATTTCTTCTACATTTCACCTTCTTCCATTTCTTCTACATTTCCATTTCTTCTACATTTCACCTCCTCCATTTCTCTCATTTCACCTTCTTTCATTTCTTCTACATTTCACCTTCTTCCATTTCACTACATTTCTTCTACATTTCACCTTCTCTATTTCTTCTACATTTCAACTTCTTCCATTTCTTCTATTTCACCTTCTTCTACATTTCACCTTCTTCTACATTTCTTCTACATTTCACCTTCTTCTACATTTCTTCTACATTTCACTTTCTTCTACATTTCTTCTACATTTCACCTTCTTCTACATTTCTTCTACATTTCACCTTCTTCTACATTTCACTTTCTTCTACATTTCTTCTACATTTCACCTTCTTCCCATTGATACACATCTCCATTCTCTTTCTTTCTCTTTTGTACTTCTTTTTAATTTCTTTTCTTTTTTTTTCTTTTTTTAAAAATAATTTAAATATGAGTGTCTGATTGATATCAAGCAATAAACAGTAATACAAAAACAAATCTTTTGGCTTGAAGGTATAAAGGTATGATACTCTTCAGGTTTTGTGTTAAACAAAATTACCTTATCTGTTCTTTATAATCCTACTACTTTATTTACAAATTATCTGCATGTACGCAGCAGCCAATGAACATTTACTATTTTCTATTTCTGTTCTTTTGTGTCAAGTAATTGTTCTTTAGATTTAACACACACACACAAAAAAGAAAGGCAGAATGATTTATTGATACCTTTTATATTGCAATATTATATTACACTTAAATTCCTGTCTCAGTTTATTTTAGAAATTAATCTATCATCACACACACACACACACACATATATATATATATATATATATATATATATATTATATATATATATATATATATGAAGTGAATCCGACAGTATGAATTGAACATTTTTATAAACATCATTAATAACATCATTTGTTTTTTCTAAAAATGTTCAATTCATATATATATATATATATATATTGAACATTTTTAGAAAAAACAAATGATGTTATTAATGATGTTTATAAAAATGTTTCAATTCATACTGTCGGATTCACTTCCATTTACTTCATATATATATATATATATATTGAAGTCAGTTAGCCTACTGTTGGTTTGAATAACAGCAGCTAAGTGCAACTCAAGCAGTGTCCAAGACAGTTGGTATAAATAGGAATCAAGAATGATCCATCCATGAATCTGGGTGATTTGGTGATTCCATTCCTTGAGTTCTGATTGGCTGCTTGACTGCTTGATTTGAATGACATTGTGGAGTCTTATATATACTCTGTCATTTTGCAGTGGATTTTGTGGCTTTCGGGTTTGTATTTAAGTTACAATTGTTTGTTGCCTTGTCTTCCCAGTTCGACGGTAATTGGAACTTTAATTATTCTTCATATATATATATATGAGGAAAAGATAAATGGAAGAAAAAAAATATTTGGTCAAATCGAATTTAACGGACCTAAATTCCACCATTGTATTTCACCCTGCCAAAAGAAAGAAATAAAATACCAAAAATCAGGGAATTAACCGATTTTAATGAAATTTTCAGTGTTGATATATTAATGAATAAAAGATATAATGCACAAGTTATTTTATTTAAAATCTTTTACATTTTTTTCATGTCAGTTAACTTTAAACCATGTGGTATCTTTGAGAATCTGGTTTACACCTCAAAGATACATGGTTTAAAGTTAACTGACCTGAAAAAATGTGAACATTTTAAAATAAAATAAAAATGGTGCATTATATCTTGTATATTATTGTTATTCAGGTCAGTTAACTTTGAACCACATATCTTTGATAATCTGTGTTTCACCTCAAAGATATGTGGTTCAAAGTTAACTGACCTGAAAGTTATTTAAAATTATTTAAAATATAAATGTTTTAGATAGAATACTGTATGTGTAAGCAAATCTCAAAAATTCAGAGAAATAAAAGAATTCTGTATCTGTAGAAATGCAAGAAATGTTTAAGAAGGTGAAATGTAGAAGAAAAAGAAATAAAATGAACTGCAGAAAAGGAGGAAGGAAGGTAAAGTGTATACAATGAAACAAGGGAAGATTAGTTTGTTTTGTTTTGTTTTATGGCACATCAACCTCAGTGGGTCATTTGATGCTGACAATGTTTTGAAATAAAATCATTCTTAATGAATACACATTTTTTTTTTATAAAACACACTTTTCTATTTAACCCATAGATGGGACCCTAACAAGTACTACCACTCTGGGTCAGAGTGGACCTGGGAGCAATGGTGATGAAGGGGTGGTCCATATTCCCCAGACCTCTAGAGTGGACCAGGGAGCAATGGTCAAAGAAACTATTGGTCAAAATGGAATTATAAAGAATTTGCTTTCTGTTAATGATATCAATCAAATAACTTTTTTTTTTATGTTTAGCTAATTGCATTAAAACTTAAAAAGTTATTCTAGTTAGTAGAACTATACTCATCTATTTCTCCAATTGTACACATAGCATAGTGGATATAGGTGTTAATGCAGTTCTAAGTGACAGCTATCTCTGCCCAAGGGCGAAAGTAACATAGAATAATATTTAACACAGCTTAACACTTGTACCCAGCAGTGGTTAGTATACAAAAGGATTACTTAATCTGTGCTTCTCATATGCTGAGTTGGCAGGGACCAGTATCGAACCCGGAACCTTACGATTCCTAGACAGGTGCTCTACCAACTACATGGCAGTATAATCTATCTATACATACATATATAAAGGACAGTTGTGTGTATATGTATGTCCAGAGGAAACTTCAAAAATAAATTAACAACAAAGTAAATATATATATTATATATATATAATATATATATATATATATGTATATATATATGTATACACATTAAATATCACCAAGGCTTGGTTTTTGAACAAAAATAATGAAGATTTGATTTATATCTGTGAACATAATTAAAAACTAAAATTTAAATGATAACAGCATGAAATTTTCTTTTTCATTTGATATTTTAGATAGTAGACATTAACATTTCTTTTCAGAATAGCTGGAACAATGCAAGGTCTATTTTTTTTACATCAGCATTTAAATGGGGCATACCACGAGGATTGAACTCACGATTCAGTAATAATGGATGACTAACTTTAAAAAAATCCCCTCTACCCAGGTGACGCCGGGTAGCCGCTGCTAGTACATATATAAAGGGCAGTTGATGTGTATGTATGTCCAGCTGAAACTATGAGAATAAAACAATTAAAGGCAAAATAAATATACATACATATTCACTATCTCTAGAGCTTGCTTTTTGTGCAAAAATAATGGAGATTTTATTTCTATCTAGGAAGATATTTAAAAATTAGGATTTGAATAGTAAGAAAAGGGAAAGTCATTGGTGGCATTCGTGATTAAAATATAAATCAATTATGGAAGACTAAAACAATCAATGGATCTACGAGAATAACTTTTTATTTTCACCCCACCCCCACAATGCCGGGTAGCCACTTCTAGTGTATTATAAATTTGACAATTTAGTTGACAAGAAAAATGTTGCTTGCAAAAATATATGAGAAATATCAGCATGATTGCTAAAAAGCAAAAGATTATTAAAAGTCACTTTATAGTAGAATTATTTTTGAAAATCCTAACAGCAAATAAATGCTTACATTAAAGGTATTCATGATAAATTATTCTTTTCAAAATTACAATTCAATAAATTGTTTTGTATTTTTAATGGAGATAAAATTCTAGCAGTAAATTTCAAGTACTTTATTCATATCTTGCTTTTGTGAATGAATTTTGTTAATTGATAAAGTGAAATTGTAAAATCTGCCTACAGGTTATATAATTTGATGTATTAATAGAAGGATATTAAAGCAAACATTTGACAACCTGATATTGTAAAAGGAATAGCTAAATCGAGTTTTATAGAGAATTTGTGAAAAGACGATTATTTTTTTTAGCTAGGTGGAGGAAATATGATAATAGAAAAGAGCTATACATGTTAAAAAAGTAAAAGTAAAGTTGGCAGAGTGCTAGACCAGAGAGGTTGTTTTTGCTGAGGTATGGAGCCACACATACCGTCAGCTTCAAAAGGGTCAAGATTACAATAGGGTCAGTAAATAAAGTAAAAGTAAATTTGGCAGTGACCTTTTGTTGGTATCAGCCAGGTATCGAGGGAGTCTATCCCTTTTTTGTTAGCGCTAGACCAACTTGGATGGTTTATGTGATAGGTTTGTGGCTGTACAGCTGTTTTATCGTGGGGGTGTTGTTTCCAATATTTCTTCAAGACAGTACACAGCATCCTTGTGTAGCTGCCAACTGTCTTTTTCAGTCATTAGAATCCAAGTTGTGCAGCTGTAAGTAAATAAAAAATAAAAAAAAGTTGTTGGGGTGGCCTAATATCAGTATCAGCCAAACAGTGAGGGAGTCTATCCTCTTTTTCACTAGTGCGAGGCCAGGAAGATTGTTTTTGCATCTGTGGTGGAGTACCACACCTATCATCATCTCCTCACTTTACTGCACAGATCCCTGTGCTACTCATGCACTGATTTGGTGAGGGCTGGTATTGAACCAGGAACCTTGTGGTTCCTAGGTGGACGCTCTAAGTAAAATTATCCTATCTTTTCTGATAGGTATTACTGATGATCAAGAGCTCTATCACCTTTATTATTTAGCTCTGTCGACTGCACCTCAGGGGTAAGACTCCCCCAATGGTGTCACCTGTTGGTCATGGGTGTTACACTTAAGAATGGAACCCTGGTGGATGAGCAGCCCATGACATGCAACACTCCACTTTGGCCCTTACTTAGGCTAGACGGCCAGTTGGAGAGGTCCCCACTGATCAATGGGCTGGCCATGTCAAGCCCTAGCACCTATATGATTGTCCCAACACTATTGCCCTTATGGCATCCCCCAAACCTTTCATCATATATGTGCTAGAAGGCAGTGTCTGAGGATCTTCATGTTCTGGGAATGACGTTAAGATCTAACTGATGGTGAGGTTCCAGTTCTGGAGTACCCCTTCATTACCATTGCTACCAGGTCCACTCTGACCCGGAGTGGTAGTATCTGTTGGTGTCCCATCAATGGGTTAAATAGAAAATTTGTTTACAAAAAAAAAAAAAAATGGTTTTAAAAAATGTTCTTCCAAACTATCGCTACGAATCTTTCAGAACTTTGCCGGCATTAAATGACCCACTGTGGTTGATATGCCGTAAAACAAAACAAACAAATCTTTATCATTTTTGATGTTGCTAATGAATTTTGCTTTACTAACTGAGCTAAACATAACTGTTCAAATATCTTTTGTATTTATAATTTGCAAGTAGGAAAAAATAGATAACTTAATTCTAGTCTAAAAAATTTTCTTCCAAACTATCGCTACAAATCTTTCAAAACTTTGCCGGCTTTAAATGACCCATCATGGTTGATATGCCGAAAAACAAAACAAACAAACCTTTATTATTTTTGGATATTGCAATTTAACAGAATTGTTCAAATAATAAGTTAGATTGCAAGTGTTGAAATAATAAGTTAGATTGCAAGTGTTGAAATAATAAGTTAGATTGCAAGTGTTGAAATAATAAGTTAGATTGCAAGTGTTGAAAAATAAGTTAGATTGCAAGTGTTGAAATAATAAGTTAGATTGCAAGTGTTGAAATAATAAGATTGCAAGTGTTGATAAGTTAGATTGCAAGTGTTGAAATAATAAGTTAGATTGCAAGTGTTGAAATAATAAGTTGCTTGCAAGTGTTGAAAAATAAGTTAGATTGCAAGTGTTGAAATGATAAGTTAGATTGCAAGTGTTGAAATAATAAGTTAGATTGCAAGTGTTGAAATAATAAGTTGGATTGCAAGTGTTGAAATGATAAGTTAGATTGCAAGTGTTGAAATGATAAGTTAGATTGCAAGTGTTGAATGATAAGTTAGATTGCAAGTGTTGAAATGATAAGTTAGATTGCAAGTGTTGAAATAATAAGTTAGATTGCAAGTGTTGAAATAATAAGTTAGATTGCAAGTGTTGAAATGATAAGATTGCAAGTGTTGAAATGATAAGTTAGATTGCAAGTGTTGAAATGATAAGTTAGATTGCAAGTGTTGAAATGATAAGTTAGATTGCAAGTGTTGAAATAATAAGTTAGATTGCAAGTGTTGGATTGCAAGTGTTGAAATGATAAGTTAGATTGCAAGTAAGTTAGATTGCAATGAAATAATAAGTTAGATTGCAAGTGTTGAAATGATAAGTTGGATTGCAAGTGTTGAAATATAAGTTGGATTGCAAGTGTTGAATAATAAGTTAGATTGCAAGTGTTGAAATGATAAGTTAGATTGCAAGTGTTGAAATAATAAAGATTGCAAGTGTTTTGCAAGTGTTGAAATGATAAGTTAGATTGCAAGTGTTGAAATGATAAGTTAGATTGCAAGTGTTGAAATGATAAGTTGGATTGCAAGTGTTGAAATAATAAGTTAGATTGCAAGTGTTGAAATGATAAGTTAGATTGCAAGTGTTGAAATAATAAGTTGGATTGCAAGTGTTGAATAATAAGTTAGATTGCAAGTGTTGAAATAATAAGTTGGATTGCAAGTGTTGAAATGATAAGTTGGATTGCAAGTGTTGATAAGTTGGATTGCAAGTGTTGAAATGATAAGTTAGATTGCAAGTGTTGAAATGATAAGTTAGATTGCAAGTGTTGAAATGATAAGTTAGATTGCAAGTGTTGAAATGATAAGTTAGATTGCAAGTGTTGAAATGATAAGTTAGATTGCAAGTGTTAAAAAATTAGTTAATTTAAATCATTGTTTAATGCACTAGCAAGCGGGGGGGGGGGGACAAAAAAAAAACGGATGAAATTGTTGTGAATGATTTAACCTGGAGTAAGTTGTGTGTTCATTTTTTGTCAAAGCATTCTACATTGGTGGTCTATTGATATTTTGGTATATTTATGTATTGGTGTATTGCTTTTATCATTTCATATTGCTTCGTATGTTGAGACCTTGACATGAGCTGTCAAATAAAATCACTCTGAAGAAAATATTCTTCCTCTTGTTGCCAAGCATATTGACAGTATATGTTCGACAGATTCTTATAATTGATATTGTATAGATATCAATTGATAAAAGAAAAGATTAATAATAATAAAAATAAAAAAAGAAAGAGACAGAACAAAGTTATGATGAGAAATATATGCATTTACTGTTTACATTTTTTGGTTGTGTAAAACTTTGCACTAATTTAAATTAAACTTTTCAAACCATTTGCCAACACTAAAACTCATGTCCTTAAATCTGTCACAGGATCCCGCATCAACAATTGGAATACGCTAACAAAAAAATTTCCAAACTTTGATTTCAACACAATGTTTGCTCACCCACTCAAAATATTTATCAAAATAGAAATTTTTAATATACGTATAAGTAAACTTATAATCAACTTTCAAACTATGTAATAAAAAAAAGCAAAAAAAAAGCAACAATAACTAAGGTGGTCACTACTAAAATAAGATCCACACATTAATACAACAACCAACATTATGTTTTTTGTTTTATGTGACATTATTTATAATTTGCAATTTTCCAATCTTCATTTCCAACAATTTGATCAATTTCAACTTCTTCTTCATTTCCAATCTTTTTCTTCTTCTTCATTTCCAATCTTTTTCTTCTTCTTCATTTAATTCTTCAATTGCATTTTTTTCTTCTTCTTCATTTCCAATCTTTTTCTTCTTCTTCAATTTGCAATCTTTTTCTTCTTCTTCAATTGTTCAATCTTTTTCTTCTTCTTCATTTCCAAAATTTAAATCAATTTGTTTAATCTTTTTCTTCTTCATTTCCAATCTTTTTCTTCTTATTCATTTCCAATCTTTTTCTTCTTATTCAATTTGCAATCTAAGCACATTACTTTACTATTATAAACAGTTAACCCAATTTATCTTTAAGATTGTTCTAAAGCAAAACCATTTATTTGTTGTGAGGATTTTCAGTTATTGGATCTCTAAAATGTTTGGATATTTCTAATGCAAATTTTAAGGCTATGTGAATCCATTGTCTGACCATTTCATAACATACAGATATTTTACATTATATATTAAATATTTTATATCATACAGATTTTTTACATTATTATTAAATATTTTATATCATACAGATATTTTAGGGTAGAGGGACAGATATTTTACAATACAGATATTTTACTATTTTACCAGGATACAGATATTTTACATTATGGGGCTGATATTTATATAATACAGGGTTGTGATGGTACATATTTTATGTCATACAGATATTTACATCATACAGATATTTTACTCATACAGATATTTACATTATATATTAAATATTTTATTCATACAGATATTTTACCATACAGATATTTTACATTATATATTAAATATAATACAGATATTTTACATTATATATTAAATATTTTGTATCATACAGATATTTTACATTATATATTATATATCATACAGATATTTTACATATTTATGTCATACAGATATTTTACATTATATATTAAATATGTATCATACAGATATTTACATATATTTAAATATTTTGTATCATACAGATATTTTACATTATATATTAAATATTTTTATCATACAGATATTTTACATTATATATTAAATATTTTGTATCATACAGATTTTTACATTATGTATTAAATATTTATATTAATATAATGCGACGATGATGATGATTAAATATTTTATATCATACAGATATTTAAATTATCAGTTCATCTAAAATATTTATATACATAACATCATAGGTGACATCTGTCTGAATTTTTTAGATGAGGTTTGATAATTTGTATTATTCAGAGAGTTTGGACTGTTGTCCTCATTTGAATTTTTTTTTTTTTACATATAATGCTTACTCATTTTAATTAGGATCAGCTATTAGATTATGAAACTTTATTTGCGGGGGGGGGGGGAAGAAAAAGAAAAAAAGTATTGATAAATGAAATAGCTGCCAGTTATTTACTAAATTTCTTAAGGCTAAATTCTATTAATTTCTTCAAATTTCATTTTTGTTAATATTTATTCAAGTTTGAGCCATATTTGTTGAGCCTTGTTATTGAGTAAAAAAAAAAAATCTGTTTACTTGTAATTTTTCTACTTTCTATTTTTTTTATTTTTATTTTTTTTTATTTTTTTACCTATATTTCCGTCTCAGTTTTTTCATAATCCTTTTGCCAATCATAGAAAATAGTTTTGACTTTATGACATTCTGATATGTATGTACAATCGAGTTCATTCACACACACACAACACAAAACACACACACACACACATTTTGAAGGGGAACAAAAAGGCTATAACTATGAAACTTTTTGATGTCAGTCATTCCAATTGATTCTTGATTTGATATTTTTATAGAAACAAAACCAATCATTGTAAATCTTATATTTATTGAAAATTTTGAGTTCCTTTTGTTAGTTTGTAGGGGGCCCGGTTTAGCTCAGTTGGTAGAGTACCTGACTAGGAATCGCAAGGTTTCGAGTTCGATACCAGTCCCTACAAACTCAGCGTATGAGCAGCACAGATTGGGTAATCTCATCTGAGCGTAAAGTGGGGAGCTGACGGTATGTGTGGCACCTCATTTCAGCAAATGCAATCACCCTATTGAAAAGAGGATAGGCTCCCTCGATGTATGGCTGATACCAACAATTAGCAACTCTGCCAACTTTTATTTACTTTTTTAATTTGTTTACATAATTTTTTAAATCAAATCAAATATTTATAGTTGTATAGTTATAGTAGTAGTGTATTACTTATTGTACAGGTATACTTGCCTGGTGTTTAGGGTCTTCAGCTTCTGGACTGGTAAGATAAATTAAATGACATGATCCCAGGCAATACCTTCCTCCTCGTCTAAAAGGGACAGGGATGGATTTATTGCCCAGTGCCTGAGTCACCCCACAAGGGGAATACTGAAGTTTTTACACTGGTCACCACATAAACTTCAGTTTGTGCATTTTTTCCCATGTTAAAACATATTTGTGTCAATCTGGCCTGGTAGGAGGTCAGGAAAATACTACTCATAGCAATGAACAATATTGCCTAGAATATTTTACAATGTATTACCCTTTTTGGTACAGGATAAAAAAAAAAAAAAAAACAATGTTAGAAAAATGTGTAAATA
>CM042179.1:31527256-31554756 GCA_023376005.1 Doryteuthis pealeii | reverse complement strand
ATATTATGTGATGAGTAAAAACGGATTTCAAATCTGAATTCAGCACCCCCAAATTAGGTTAAAACTGCTATTTTTGTGCTTGCCTCAATTTCTTTGTAAACCAGTGTTATTTTTGTTGTAAGGTTTATAATTCTTTTTTAATGATATTTATTCTTATTAAAAAAGAAAGTTTTACTATTTCTCTTAAAATATTGATGGGGTGATTTCTAGAAAAGACAATTTGTATACATAGATAAAATAATTTAAAAATGTTATAGTAACTAGCAAGAATACACGCCCTCTGCAGGGCATAAGTATTTAAATCTTAATGAAATGGAATACATTAAATTAGAAAGACTAATGAAATTAAATAGGAACACATAAATAGATTACTCTTATTTTAATTATATTTTAATTGGTTTCTATATAGAATCATTCATAGGATTGATTTTAATATGGTGGAGAATAAAACAATAATATTAGAGATCAATAACACCAAGTAATTATTTATTAAACTCGGTTTTGTTCAAACCAATATGAAAATTAATCACACCATATATTATGTAAACCTTTATTTCTTAGTGATATATATAGCACACATTGCAGGATTTTAAACACACTAATAACATGGGTTGTTTTGAGGCAAATCTAACTCACATTTTCATAGAGACACTGTAAATAAATAAGATTTATTTCAATTCCTGAAGGTATTGTGATTTAAACAGTGATGAAACATCAGAAAAGAAAAATGAGTTGTTAATTCAAACTAGCAAATGCTAATTACTCTGTTCACCTTGTATCTTTGTTTAGTAAAACTTTTTCCCTATCATTAATATTTATTGTGTTTCTTCCCATGTTAACTTTGATACTTGAATCACAACATTATATATATATATATATATATATATATATATATATATAAGGATATCTACTGAGTCAGACTATTAGTTTCGCATAAAGCTCTTCAGGGCTAAAATCTGACTCTTTTACAAATTAGCTTCTCCTAGCGGTTATATGAATATATATATATCTTATATACATATATATACATATAAATTGTTTTTTCTTTTGCCCAAATACTATACCAATAGATTATTTTTTGTTGGTACGAATATCTTGGTCTTTTCTTTTTTTCAAAAATTTTTTTCTTCCTGGTTGATGTTTGGTAGTATATTTTTACAATCAAACTCTCTGCCGGGTTTTTTCTCTCCGCAAGGATCTACCAACACGCTTGGTATATTAAATATATATATATATATATATATATATATATATATATATATATATATTTTATCTAGAAGGTGGGGCTATATTTGAGAATTAGGTGCAGTTATTGTATATCTTTGAAATAAAAAAAATAATATGAAATATACTGATTTTTGTAATTAAAAAAGATCCAGAAAGGAAGAGTAGAAATGGTTTAGTATTTTATCACTTTAGTATATTTAGATATAGTTAAATAATCCTTTCTCTAAGAAATTCAATTACTATTTAAAAAAAATGATATTTTAGAGAATATGAAAATGTAAATACTTCAAAACATTTTTCTATGTAAGATTAAAATTTAATAAAAATCAGTTGATAAAAATGATATTTGAGAATATGAAAATGTAAATACTTCAAAACATTTTTCTATGTAAGATTAAAATTTAATAAAAATCAGTTGATAAAAATGATATTTTGAGAATATGAAAATGTAAATACTTCAAAACATTTTTCTATGTAAGATTAAAATTTAATAAAAATCAGTTGATAAAAATGATATTTTGAGAATATGAAAATGTAAATACTTCAAAACATTTTTCTATGTAAGATTAAATTTAAAAAATCAGTTGATAAAATGATATTTTGAGAATATGAAAATGTAAATACTTCAAAACATTTTTCTATGTAAGATTAAAATTTAATAAAAATCAGTTGATAAAAATGATATTTGAGAATATGAAAATGTAAATACTTCAAAACATTTTCTATGTAAGATTAAATTTAATAAAAATCAGTTGATAAAAATGATATTTTGAGAATATGAAAATGTAAATACTTCAAAACATTTTTCTATGTAAGATTAAAATTTAATAAAAAATCAGTTGATAAAAATGATATTTGAGAATATGAAAATGTAAATACTTCAAAACATTTTTCTATGTAAGATTAAAATTTAATAAAAATCAGTTGATAAAAATGATATTTTGAGAATATGAAAATGTAAATACTTCAAAACATTTTTCTATGTAAGATTAAAATTTAATAAAAATCAGTTGAATAAAAATGATATTTTGAGAATATGAAAATGTAAATACTTCAAAACATTTTTCTATGTAAGATTAAAATTTAATAGAAAAATCAACAGTTTGATAAAAATTGCCTGTAGATAATTTTTAATAGAAAATTATTTTTTGGCTAAATATGTTTCTCTAAATTAAAATAAAAAAAAGAAAGAAAAAAATTCTTAATATGGTTTCTGAAATGCAAGTTTTAACTTAATGAAAAGAATAGACTCCTTGTTATCTGACAGACAACAATTGGCAACTCTGCCAAGTTTATGACTACTAGAAAGATACATTTTGTGTGAAGAGTTATTGAATAATGTTTGCTGCTGCTTGATCTCTCTCTCTCTCTTTTATATATATATATATAATATATATATATATATATATATATATATATATGAGGTAGGTAGAAGGATAGTGAACAAGAAATGATAACTCAAAACAAATCTAAGAGTTGAAATATTTTGTCCGATTTATAAGGACATCTTCAGTAAAAAAAACAAAAAAAAAAAACGTCCTTATAAATCTGACGAAATATTTCAACTCTTAGATTTGTTTTGGTTATCATTTCTTGTTCACCATCCTTTTACCTACCTCATACTGTCAGATTCTACTCCATCCATCCTATCTTCATATATTATATATATATATATATATATATATATATATATATATATGAAGATAGGATGGATGGAGTAGAATCCGACAGTATGAGTATATATATATATATATATGGGGTGATAGAATGAAAAATTGTGCAATACTAAAAAAGATGTAACAACATGCTAGCAAAGGTTCAGCTTAGGTGGGCTGGTCACGTCAGAATGAATGAGAACAGGCTTCCAAAGAAAATATTATACGGACAATTACCAAATTCTAAGCATTCTATTGGACGTCCACTCTTACACTACAAAGACAAATTGAAGAACAATTAGAAATGCCTCAACATTGACCAGAGTACCTGGGGAAAAACAAGCATCAAATCAGAAAGAAAAGCATAAGAAATGTTTCACTAGATTAAAGAGCTTTGACGAAAATACATTGAAACATCGAGATCAGCTCCGTCTAACTTTAAGACAAAAACATCTGACTCCTGCTTTAGGAAACTCCATATGTGTGTATATATATATATATATATATATATATATATATATATATTGGTTAGGAGGTTAATTTAGAAGGCCATCACAATGCAGTTTGGAATAAATAAAAAATAATAATACGGTAACAATGGTGGTGTGTGTTGACCTGTATTTTTTTTATTATTTCTTGAATTTTCGAGGTAATACCTCTTTATCAAAAGAATTGAACTGAAGCAGTACAGCTATGGCATTTCTTCCTAAATGAATTTTTTTTTTTTTTTTTTTTTTTTTAAATTTTTTTTAGGAAGAAATGCCATAGCTGTACTGCTTCAGTTCAATTCTTTTGATAAAGAGGTATTACCTCGAAAATTCAAGAAATAATAAAAAAAATACAGGTCAACACACACCACCATTGTTACCGTATTATTATTTTTTATTTATTCCAAACTGCATTGTGATGGCCTTCTAAATTAACCTCCTAACCAATACATACACAATGCTTCAAGCAAATTATGAAACTCTCTTATATATATATATATATATATGTGTGTATGTGAAGCTGGGAGGGTTGGAGTAAAATTCGAGAGTACGAGGTAAGGTAAAAGGAAAAGTGACCAAAAAATAATGACTCAAACAAGTAGATGTAGGAGAGAATTCAAAGCAAAGTATGTACATTTGTATTTATAGAAGAGAAAGTGAGTTTGTGGTGAAAAGATATGTGTAAATAATATATATATATATATATATATATATATATGTGTATATGTGTGTGTGTGTGTGTGTCAAGAATACAAAATAAGGGGTGGGTGATTGGTGGAGAAGAGGAAAGAAAAGTTCATTATGTCAATTTCCAAGTTAGGTAAGTGTCATATAGTACCTAAATAAGGAGAATGGTATCATCTGTTTTTTCTATAAATGATATCTGACAAAACCACAGAAGAGAAAAGCAAGATCTCGCTGGACCTGTTAATTCAATTGCTAATTATTGTTTACCTTGTATCTTTGCTTAGTAAACCTTTTCCCCTATCGTTAATACTCGCCGAGTTTCTTCCTATTATTTCTCTGTTAATTCTGATTATCATCATTATCATCATGCCGTGCTATTAGCACGGATATCCATGACAATGTCTCACCAACTGTCCTTATTGCTCATAGGTTTGGGTGGAGGGTTTCTGCGCAGCATTTAGTATCCATGCAGAGCTGGTCAATGTATGTCTTTGCTGGACATCCCATACTGGTGTGCCCATGTGCTGGCTTCCATTGGAGAATGTCACTTATGTGTTTATCCTTACTTCTCCAGTTATGGACATCCCATACTGGTGTGCCCATGTGCTGGCTTCCATTGGAGAATGTCACTTATGCGTTTATCCTTACTTCTCCAGTTATGTCTAGCATCCTCCCCCCCAAAAAAAAAAAAAAAAAAAAAACTATGAATAATCAATATTTTAAAATCTAATTATACTTAACTCTGATACTTGATTTATAAGTAAGAAAAATAAGGAACCAAAATCCTGACTGAAGTTTAACTCTTTTTCTACCACTGTCATCTGCTGCAATAGCGTGGTGAAATGGTTGACCAGTATCGTATTGCTGATCCTTTACTACTGAATAGAAATGTATTCATTTCTTTTTTTTTTTTTTTTAACTCTAAACCATTTTCTATCTTGGGCATTTTATAGGGGTCCAGCATTTTGATATTTGAGTGATTTGGGGCACTCTGGTAGATAAATAGTTAAACTCTAGACTTTTTTTTCCCCGATGACCAAAAACACCTAGTGTTTAAGCTGCAGTTAAATACCAGGTTTTTGATCCCGGATTTTGATAAGCAAACCATCCCAACTTAGAAGTATAACAAAACATACTTTTGCTCCCATCCTTTCTTCCTTTCCTCTCTTCCTCCCCTCCCTTCCTTCCTTTCCTCCCTTCCTTCCTTCCTTTCCTACCTTCCTTCATTTCCTCCTTCCTTCCTTCCTTCCTTCCTTCCTTCCTTCCTTCCTTTCCTTCGTTCCTTTCCCCCTTCCTACCTTTCCCCCCTTCCTTCCTTCCCCTTCCTTCCCCCCTTCCTTCCTTCTTTCCCTTCCCTTCCTTCCTTTCTTTCCCCCTTCCTTCCTTCCTTTCTTCTTCCCTTCCTTCCTTTCTTTCTTCCCTTCCTTCCTTTCTTCTTCCCTTCCTTCCTTTCTTTCTTTCCCCCTTCCTTCCTTCTTTCCCCTTCCTTCCTTTCTTTCCCCCTTCCTTCCTTCCTTTCTTTCTTCCCTTCCTTCCTTTCTTTCTTCCCTTCCTTCCTTTCTTTCTTTCCCCTTCCTTCCTTTCTTTCCCCCTTCCTTCCTTTCTTCCTTCCTTCCCCTTCCTTCCTTCCTTCCTTCCTTTCCCCCTTCCATCCTTCCTTCCTTCTTTCCTTCCTTCCTTCCTTCCTTCCTTTCCCCCTTCCTTCCTTCTTCCTTCCTTTCTTCCTTCCTTCCTTCCTTCCTCCCTCCCTTTCATTCCTTCCTCCCACCCTCCTTTTCCCCTCCTTCCTTCACTCCTTTCCTCCTTCCCTCCCTCCCTCTCTCTTTCCTTCCCTCCCTCTTTCCATTATCCTATTCCAATCACCCCTACCTGCACCAAACTCAAGACCCTCAGTGGGAAATATTTCAGCAATGAGGCAGGCAATTTTAACATAATCTTGTTAGTTTTAATCTGCATTAACAATGTGTAAATCTATATGAAATGTTTGTTTTGAAAATATTGATGTGTATCAATTTATGTATTGTAATTATGTTTTCATTATTTGTGCATGTGAATTTATGTGGGTGAATCAATATGTATGTATCCTGATGTAGTTGATAGATGAATTTTGATCTATATTATCTATCTTGATCTTGATCTGAAATTTTCATTGTATAAAGTTCCCTCTATATTATCTATTCTCTTGATCTGAAATTTTCATTGTATAACGTTCGCTCTATATTATCTATTCTCTTGATCTGAAATTTTCATTGTATAACGTTCGCTCTATATTATCTATTCTCTTGATCTGAAATTTTCATTGTATAACGTTCGCTCTATATTATCTATTCTCTTGATCTGAAATTTTCATTGTATAACGTTCGCTCTATATTATCTATTCTCTTGATCTGAAATTTTCATTGTATAAAGTTTCCTCTATATTATCTATTCTCTTGATCTGAAATTTTCATTGGATAACGTTCCCTCTATATTATCTATTCTCTTGATCTGAAATTTTCATTGTATAAAGTTCCCTCTATATTATCTATTCTCTTGATCTGAAATTTTCATTGATAATGTTCCCTCTATATTATCAATTCTCTTGATCTGAAATTTTCATTGTATAAAGTTCCCTCTATATTGTCCATTCTCTTGATCTGAAATTTTCATTGTATAACGTTCGCTCTATATTAAGTCCATTGCCTAATAAGATTATTTTGAAAAATAAATATATGTAACTACATTAGTCTATGGATTTAGAGGTTGATATCTAAGTGGTATAAAATGTGTCTTGTGGGGGAAGACGTCCTCTACCACTTTTATATATTATATACTAGAAGTGGTTACCCGGCTGATGCCGTGTAGAGGTGGGCAAAAAAGTTAGTCTCACAGAGATCCATTATTACTGAATTGTGAGTTGGATCCTCATAAGATGCCGCATTAAAATTCCTATGTAAAAAAGACCTTGTGTTGATCCAGCTTGGTGGGGCATCAGAAAAAAACAAAGTGCACAGATACTCCAAAAAGAAAAATTAATGTCTTCTATTTAGAATATAATATGCAAAATATAATCTAGGATGTTACTATTTAAATTTTATTTTTTATTATCTTCACAAATAGTGAATGTGTATAAATATTTTGATTGTTTTATTTTCATAGTTTGCTTCAGACATACATACATACATACACATCAACTGCCCTTTAAATATATATAGATAGATTATATATGTTATCTTTCTCCTTCAAACTCAAAGTTTTTCCAGCATATATCAATATTGCTAGTTTGGGTGTGTGATGTAATGGTTAGAGTTATAGGAAACTGACTCATCAACCCAAGTTCAAATCCTGGACAAGGCTGTTTGCATTTCATATAGTGCTAATACCCTTGGGAAAGGTATACATCCAACTATTCTCCCTCCAGACAGTAGGACAAACTTGACTCTTTAACCATGATTAGGTAACACGTCTAGGAGAAGAAAAACTCTGAATTCAAATCTGCTAAACTCTGTTTTAGAATTTGACCTTGTGTCACATCTGGAGGGGTTGGTAAATCTATATATTATACCAGTAGGAAAATAAATGTCTTCTGGGTTGTGTAAAATACATTTTTGAAAGATACTGCCTGAGGGGGTGAGAAAATTACATAGATAGAATAATATGTTTAATATTTTTTACTCCCCTCCACTGAGATATTTCTTTTGTTTTACGACAGTAGCCCAAAATGTTTCTAAAAATGTCTGATTTAATTATTCAGACTCTTATCTTTAGAGAAAAATTTAAAAGAAAAATTTTAAATGTAAAAGAAAATGTAAAATATATTTTGTTGGGATTTCAAAGAATTAAATGAGGGGGAGGGGTTGACCTAGTTAAAAAATATTTTAGGAAAAAATATTTTAAACGTAAGTTCATCTAAAGGTGAATAAGTATCGAAACTTTTGTGAAAATTTGACAATTGATTTTTCATAGAATTTTGATATTTTTATGTAATAATAATACTGACTATAAATTAAATACTCGTTGATATACTTACTTAATTTTCAAAATGACTGTGACGTAAGCAGTGACATAGTTTTGGTTACAGATAAATAGAAACCGAATATAAAGGGCAGTTGGTGTGTATGTATGTCTGGAGGAAACTATGAAAATATAACAATTAATGACAAAGTAAATATATATACACACATCCACTATCCCCAGATCTTGCTTTTTGTACAAAAATAATGAAGATTTTCTCTACATCTGGGAAGATATTAAACATTAGGATTTGAATAAGAAAGAAAAGAGAAAGTCATTGGTTGCATTTATGATTAAAACATAAATCAATTTCATAAGACCAAAACAATCAATGGATCTGTGAGACTAACTTTTTATTATACACCTCTACCCAGGCAATGCCAGGTAGCTGCTTCTAGTCATATATCTTTGTCTCATTACAAAGTAAGTAAAAATCCTATTCTTATGATAGCACAAACTTAAATAAATTGAAAAAAGTATGTAAAGAAGAAATCAAAGAAAGAATAAGTTAGAAGGAAAGAGGAATTGAAAAAGAGAGGAAGAATACAAAGTGAAACAGAGAAGTTATAGTTATCTATTATATATATATATATATATATATATATATATATATATATTTGTTAATGTATAAGTTGTAGCTTACCGGTGGGTATGAGTACGATCGTTGGAAGCACACAGTATCCAGGGGTTAAGACTGAGAAAAAACAAATACAAAGTGCTCAATACAATGTAGAGCAAAAATTTATTTTAACAATGGAAAGGAGTAACCTACTCGAGTTTCATCGATTGATTCTTCAGGGTTACATCAGTTAAATTAATCGAGTTTTCGATTAATCTTAGTTGGTATAATACATGCCCGTTGGAATGGGATTTATCCTTAATAGACGAATGCTTATTTATATTTTCAAAGGTTTATTGTGAACCGTTTTTGTTTATTGGATTAAAAATTTGGATTAATTTATGGGGATTATTTTTTCAATTACTATTTAATGAAAGGTATATTATGGGGTGTATTAATGGTTAAATAGCGAAAGGTTAAAATTATTTATTAGTTGGTTTGAGTTGGCTGGAGAGTATTAAGAAAAACCTAGTTGTAGGCGTTACAATAATAGAAGTTTTGGGTAGTTAAATATAGTTAATTATATAAAATATATATATATATATAATAAGCACTTATTCTCCAAAAAATTATCGGCAAAAAGCCATTCTAAACAAACCTTGTTTACAACTTATCACACCGTCGTGTAATAAAAAGTCACTAGAAGAGGAATGTTAACCTACTCTAAACAAATCATAAAATCTAAGAAGTTCGTTTGGTGTGGGGTTATGGGATCGGCCTGTCAGCTTGACGGTCCGGTTTCAAATCACGCACAGGGCGGTCTTCCGATCTATAGCTCTGCTGATGAGGCCTAATAGGCCGAAATGTACATACAGAGATTGATTTTTCTCGATTTGTTTAGCCATACATTTAATAGGTATTCCCGCCTAATTCATTATTAATTGATTAATTTTCAAAATTAGGTACGACTCCAATTAAGCACTTATTCTCCATATATATATATATATACACACACACACACACACACACACATCAAATATCACCAGGGCTTGGTTTTTGAGCAAAAATAATAGAGATTTGATTTATATTCGTGAAAATAATTTAAAAAATAAAATTTAAATGATAACAGCATGAAATTCTTTTTTTTTTTCATTTAATATTTTAGATAGTAGACATTAACATTTCTTTTCAGAGTGGCTGGATCAATGCAAGGTCTATTTTTTTACATAGGGATTTAAATGGGGGCATCCCACAAGTATTCAACTCACAATTCAGCAATAATGGATCTGTGGAACTAACTTTAAAAAAAAAAACTATACCCAGGCGATGCCATGTAGCCACTGCTAGTAATAGATATACACATTCAGGATTTAAAAAAAAAAAAAAAAAAAGAAGAAATCACCTTTATTTGAAAATAACGACTTGAAGAGAGCTGAATTAAATTAGGTTTAATAAAAGCTGTTTGCAAAGAAACCCGAGTGCAGCAGACCAAGTGAAATTCCTGTCAATTTATGGCCACTATAATATTCAGTGGTCTAGAGTGATGAGTCAGGCTTTAAATTATCTACTGATGTTTGAAAACACTGTCTTTAAAGATCGAGTAAAAGATTCAATGGCTGTCTATCATAGGGGAAAGGGAAGGTGTAAGTATAAAAGGAGGTGGAATTATTTAGTTATGCCAAGCGCTCTCAACCAGGTCAAACACAACAAAATCCTTTTTCCACACTTTCACTTCCTGGACAGCTTCCAGGCCAGTATCCAGTTTCAGTTTGTCAATATATGCTGACAGGATTGTACTCATTGGAGCAAAATCCTGTGAGCACATGGAATACTGGAAGAGCTATTGGCCATTGGAAAGACTAGCAACAATATTCGCCTTCCAGGTGCAAATATTTAAGTTTTAATGTAATAAAATGTATTAAATTAAAAACAAAAAAAACAACAAAAACCAAATAAGAACACATGTAAAAAGCTCAGTTGGTAGAGCATTCAGCTAGGAATCACAAGGTTCCTGGTTCGATGCCAGCCCTTGCCAAATTAGCGTATGAGTAGCACAGGGATCTGTACGGTAAAGTGAAGAGCTGATGGTAAGTGTGGCGCTCCTCCTCAGATGCTGAAAAAATCTCCTTGGTCTGGTGCTAGTGAAAAGGGGATAGACTCCCTCGCTGTCTGGCTGATACTGACATTAGGCTGCCCCAACGACTTATTTTTGTTTTATTCTAATTTATATCTGTGTAAAATTATACATAGGATTGTTATTAATGTTTGAGAATAAAACAATAATATTAAAAATCAATACATAATTATTTATTAAACCTAAGGTTGTTAAAACCTGTATGCAAATAACTCATACCAAATACTATGTAAACCTTTATTTCTTAGTGATATATAACATAAATTGCTGGAGTTTTAGTTAATCATTGGCTGTTTTGAGGTAAATCTAACTCAGCTAGACTTTAATAGGGACATTGTTAATAAATGAGATGCCAATTAAGATTAAATAATGATCACTGAGAATGTAATGTAAATAGCTAAAGGAATTGTGATGTCGGTGGTGATGTAGTTTTGGTTGCAGACATACCCATAATCTACATTATAATAAGATGTATGAAAATATCAGAACTTAGGTGCTTTCTGTGGATAGAAAAACTTAATTTTTACAGATACAGGGAAATAATCTTATGCTGTATCTGTACATTGTACAGTCTTGTCACCCCTTACATATTGTTTTAACTTTCATTATTTTTATGTTTTAATAATATAATATATAAGTTATGGAATTATTTTACCTCTAAAAAAAGCAATATGTAGGGGTGACAAGACTTTCCGACCATGCTGTACATTAATCTACAGGGTGGTCCGAAAGTCTTGTCACCCCCTTACATATTGTTTTAACTTTCATTATTTTTTGTTTTAATAATATAATATATAAGTTATGGAATTATTTTACCTCTAAAAAAAGCAATATGTAGGGGTGGCAAGACTTTCCGACCATGCTGTACATTAATCTACAGGGTGGTCCGAAAGTCTTGTCATCCCTTACATATTGTTTTAACTTTCATTATTTTTTGTTTTAATAATATAATATATAAGTTATGAAATTATTTTACCTCTAAAAAAAGCAATATGTAGCGGTGACAAGACTTTCCGACCATGCTGTACATTAATCTACAGGGTGGTCCGAAAGTCTTGTCATCCCTTACATATTGTTTTAACTTTCATTATTTTTTGTTTTAATAATATAATATATAAGTTATGGAATTATTTTACCTCTAAAAAAAGCAATATGTAGCGGTGACAAGACTTTCCGACCATGCTGTACATTAATCAACAGGGTGGTCCGAAAGTCTTGTCACCCCAACATATTGTTTTAACTTTCATTATTTTTTTGTTTTAATAATCTATACATATATAAAGGGCAGTTGTGTGTATGTTTATGTCCGGAGGAAACTTTGAAAATAAAACAATTAACAACAAAGTAAATATATATGCACATTAAATATCACCAGGGCTTGGTTTTTGAGCAAAAATAATAGAGAATTGATTTATATTTGTGAAGGTAATTAAAAAATAAAATTTAAATGATAACAGCATGGATTTATTTTTCATTTAATATTTTAGATAGTAGACATTAACATTTCTGTTCAGAGTAGCTAGATCAATGCAAAATCTGTTTTTTTTACATAGGGATTTAAATGGAGCATCCCATGAGGATTCAAATCACGATTCAGTAATAATGGATCTGCAGAACTAACTTAAAAAATCCCCCTGTACCCAGGCGATGCCGGGTAGCAGCTGCTAGTATAATTTATAATTTATGTAATTATTATAAATCTTTAAAAATTACATTATTTTCTAGAATTTCAGGTTGTATTATGTAGTTATTTTACCTTTAATGATATGTAGGAGTGACGAGACTTTCGGGCCAGCCTGTTCAGTTGACTTATAAATATATGTTGTATAAAGTTATTAATTCTATTTAATTTACCTTATAAGACAAACAAAATACTCTGTGATTTTGATATAAAGAAAAGTCTTTTACATCACGGTGTAATATTTAATTATTTGATATGTCTAATGATTGAAAGCAGAGAAGATATCCTTGGATTTATCATAGACAAGCAGAAAATGTTGAGCTGAGAACAATGAATGGCTCAAAGTTGCAAAGTTGCACTAAACTGAATATGTTGAGCTTGAACAATGAATGGCTCAAAGTTGCACTAAACCTGAGAACAATGAATGGCTCAAAGTTGCACTAAACTGAATATGTTGAGCTGAGAACAATGAATGGCTCAAAGTTGCACTAAACTGAATATGTTGAGCTGTGAACAATGAATGGCTCAAAGTTGCACTAAACTGAATATGTTGAGCTGTGAACAATGAATGGCTCAAAGTTGCACTAAACTGAATATGTTTAGCTGTGAACAATGAATGGCTCAAAGTTGCACTAAACTGAATTTGTTGAGCTGAGAACAATGAATGGCTCAAAGTTGTACTAAACTGAATATGTTGAGCTGAGAACAATGAATGGCTCAAAGTTGCACTAAACTGAATATGTTGAGCTGAGAACAATGAATGGCTCAAAGTTGCACTAAACTGAATATGTTGAGGTGAGAACAATAAATGGCTCAAAGTTGCGCTAAACTGAATATGTTTAGCTGATAACAATGAATAGCTCAAAGTTGCACTAAACTGAATATGTTTAGCTGAGAACAATGAATGGCTCAAAGTTGCACTAAACTGAATATGTTTAGCTGAGAACAGTGAATGGCTCAAAGTTGCACTAAACTAAATATATTGAGCTAAGAGCAATGGATGGCTCAAAGTTGCATTAAACTGAATAAGTTGAGGTGAGAACAATAAATGGCTCAAAGTTGCACTAAACTGAATATGTTGATCTGTGGTTCTGGTGAAATTTTACATCTAGAGACATTTTGCTTGTCCGTATATCTATTTATCTGTAAATGATTTTGTATAGAGACCTGCCAAATTTAGAGCATTATTTTTGTAATTTAATCTGAATAAAATTTAAGAAATGAGTAAAATAGAAAAGAATGAGAAAAAGTCTGGAATTTGTCAGATTTTACTGTTTTTAAAAATAATTTAAAAAAACAAAAAACAAAACAAAAACCCCAAACAAAACAAACAAACAAAAAACTTGTGTGTTTACAAAGTAATTCCAAAGTTCTAAAAGAAAGCTCTTGACCAATGTTAGAATTGCTTTTATGTTTGGGTGATTGGTAGTGGAAAGATCAAATTGTTATAAAAATAAATGGGTAAAGATGATATTGACTGTTGAACAATATTTACAGAAAACAGCTTCTAGCAGCAAATAGGAATGGAAATAAGACAGAGGATAATGAGTAGGATTAAGAAAATGTAATATCAGATGGTATCAACACATTTAGTCGGGTGGGTGGGGGTAGAACAAGGGGGGAGGGAAAAAGAGAAGGTTGGTGAAAGAAGGAAATATTGACTTATTGAGAATTGCTTCTCTCGTCTCAAGAGAATGATGTTTTTATTTAAAGAAACATTTTTTTTGTGTATTTTGCACTTAGCTTGTAGTGTGTTGTAGGTCAATGATTAGGGAAATCTCAAAGTTATCCAAGTAGTATGAAATTAGTGGTTAAATCAAACTTAATGGACCTAAATTCCACCATTGTATGTCACCCTACTGAAAGAAAAAAAATCCCCAAAATCAGGGAATTAACCGAATTTAATGGAATTTTCAGTGTTAATATATTAATAGATAAAAGATATAATGCACTAGTTATTTTATTTAATAAACTTTTACATTTTTTCAGGTCAGTTAACTTTGAACCATGTATCTTTGAGACGTAACACAGATTCTCAAATCCATGTTACGTCTCAAAGATATGTGGGTTCAAAGTTAACTGACCTGAAAAAATGTTAAAGTTTTCAAATAAAATAACTAGTGCATTATATCTTTTATTCATTAATATATTAACACTGAATATTTCATTAAATTTGGTTAATTCTCTGATTTTTTTTCCCTTTACTTTCAGCGGGGTGACATATGATGGTAGAATTAATTTAAGTTTGATTTAACCAAATTAATGAAGGAATCTTTACAAAGCTTGTTGGTATTGTTGTATTTTGATAACATTATGATTTGGCTCACAAAACATTTTTCTTTTAAGTCTTAGAATATATAGGATATTTTGTTGTTTTTTGATAGCTATTTTTTAAACTAGTTAAATTTGGTACAAGGCTTCATTTCCTGAGCACTTGATGAGGATTACATTAATTCTCAATAGATTGTGAGATCTGTATTTTTAAGACTTGAGTATCTGAAGCTTGGTATTTTGTCATATAATAAACTGATATTTTCACACATACACATATTTACAATATGTTGTTTATGAGTTTTATATATATATATATAGATAGAGAGAGAGAGTGTGTGTTTATGGGTTATATACATAAACTTGTTAATGGGTTGTTTAAAAAAAAAAAAAAAATTTTTCTTCCGTTTATCAAATCTTTTATTTGTTTGAAAATTTACTTTTTATTGAAAATGATTTATAATTTAAACCTCAAGAATTCAATAAACATTTTCGTTTAGAATTTCTTTGTAATAGAATTTTTAAAAAATAATGAAATTAATTCCATGACAATCATTTCCATTATTGTCCAGAGGAAATCAACAACTTTATTTGATCTTCTTTGAATCAACAAATTACATCTTGAATATTTTAAAAAGATTCTTTCAACATGGAAATATAAAGGGTTTTTTTTCTTCTTTTCTCTTGTAGTACATCATTTTTTTTTTTTTTTTTTTCTTTTCAATCTCTCATTTCTTTTGTTGAGTATACATAAAATATCTTTGTAAATATGTGTTCAAAATAAAAAGAAGGGAACCTAATCACTCCCTCTTCCCCCCTCTTTCTCTGTGCATCTCTCTCTCTCTCTCCCTCTCTCTCTATCCCTCTCTCTCTTTATCCTCTCTTTATCCCCCCTCTCTCTCTCTCTTTCTCTTTCTCTCTCCCCGCCTTTCTCTTTCTCTCTCCCTCTGTCTATTCCCCCTCTCTCTCTGTGCCTCTCTTTCTCTCTGCCTCTCTGTGCTCTCTCTTTATCCCTCTCTCTCCCCACCTCTCTCTCTCTTTCCCTCTGTCTATTTCCCCCTTCTCTCTCTCTCTCTCTCTCTCTCTCCCCTGCTCTCTCTCTTTCTCTCTGTCTCTCTCTCTCTTTCTGTCTATTCCCTCCCCTCTCTCTCTCTTCCCCCTCTCTCTCTGCCTCTCTCTCTCTTTATCCCTCTCTCTCCCCACCTCTCTCTCTTTCTCTCTCTTTCTCTCTCTCTCCCGCCTCTCTCTCTTTCTCTCTCTGTGTGCCTCTCTCTGTGTGCCTCTCTGTCTCTCTCTCTCTCTCTCCCCTTGGGTCAGGAGGAGGAAGTGGCTCTTTTAGAAAAACAAAAATTTGGCAATAGTTTTTGCTCTCTTCATATTTTTCTCTTTTAAAGTAAAAAAAAAAGAAGAAAAAAAAGAAAACAGAAATTATAATTCCTGCCATATTATGCCAATTCTTGGTGAGCATTTTTTGTCTTTGCACTCAAAGAAATTAACTGATTTTAAGAAGAAGAAGAAAAAAAAAATGTGTAACTGATATGCATATGCCATCCTTTTTGTTGTATTTAAAAGATGTGCCTCATAAAATTGTTTCTTCTGTCATTTCTGTACATGTGTCTAAATTTAATCTTTTTCTTTTTTTTCTAAATAAAATTATATATAGCATATCATTTTAACAAACTTTTATTCACATCTTTAATGTCATTGTTAATTCTTTTTTTTTTTTTTTTTTTTTTTTTTCCTATTCAATTCACAAAGGAAAAGTTTGAAGGAAAATGACATCAATAAATTTTTAATATGGAATATAATGTGGTTATTATAATATCAAACACAAAACATGGAATATACACACTGCTATCATTGGTGGATAATTTCCTGGGATTAGGGACGGTTTAGCTCAGTCGGTAGAGTATCCAACTAGGAACCCACAAGGTTCCTGGTTTGATACCGGCCCTTAGCGTATGAGTAGCACAGGGATTTGTGCAGTAAAGTAAGGAGCTAGTGGTAGGTGTGGCACACCATCTCAGATGGCATAAGCAATCTCCCTGGGCTAGTGCTAGTGAAAAGGGGATAGACTCTTTTGACATCTGGCTGATTCTGATTTTAGGCCACCCTGACAAATTTACTTATATATACTAGCAAATATATGCACCCTCCGGGTGCAAGTATTTAAGTTTTAATGTAATAAAATATTGTATTAAATTAGAAAGGCTAATGAAACTAAATAAGAATATAGATAAAAAGATTTGAAACAGAGGGAGTATAATAAAAGATTTGAAACAGAGGGAGTATAATAAAAAATGGAACAACTGAAACTTACTCTTCCATCACTCTCGTCTTTCATTGTTATTTTTTCTAATTTAAGTATTTAGTTAAAAGAGGAAGTAAAGAATAAAATGACAGTTATTTTATCTTGTTAATGGATTTCATTTAAGATTCATTGAAGAGATTTTTACTTATATTCATTAAAATAAAACCAAACAGTTAGAATTCAATAATACTAAACACATATTTATTAAATTCGATTTTTTAATATTAATATGCAAATTAACCTTCCCGTTTACACTGTAAACCGCTATTTTGTTGTATATATAAATATAATTGCATGTTGTTAGTATGTAGACATAGTTAACAGTATTAATAATGTAAGACAATTTTATTAATAATTGAGGTATAGATAAAAATAAAATCATGGAGAATGTGATGTCAATAACTAAGAGAGTTGTGACTTGAGTAGGAATATAGTTTCGGTTACAGACAGAAAAACACACAATCTCCATTATAATAAGATATATATATAATTTTTTGGTACAACTGATTTTATATAGAAATTTTAATTGTATCATACTTAATTGACTTCAATCATCTGTTAAGATTTTTTTTTCGACTCCTTTGGGTTTAAAGGAGACTTGAGGGCCCTTTCACCCGGTGCATTGTCAAAAATTCACAACTGGTAAATTATTTAAAAGTCTATATGTATAAATTGGGTAAAATGGTAAAATAATGTCATGATTGGAATAACAAGAAAAAAAGAAAAAAGAAATATATAGATCCTTTCACGTGACTCCAAACAGTGGTTTACCTTCTTCATGCCTGTGGCAAGTATTGTATTTTGTTAATGTTATAACACTTCCATTTCATTTCCAATTTCCAACCTCTGTTTAACTTTTCTCTGCTTAAACACACACACATATATACACACACTAGAGCTCAGGGTAGATAATTGGGATTAGGGAAAAGTGAGTGTGCAAAGTGAATTAAATTTGGAGAAAAAAAAAAGAATATGGCAGGAGAATTTTTTTAAATTTTTTTTAATTTTGTAAGATTTCTAAGAAAGGTATGTTTGTCCTAATTTAAGCTACAGGTTACTGCTTATTAAATTTAACATAAAATACATTTCAAATTCTCCCATCTCTCTCTCTTTATTTCCCAGAGAAACTAACATATATAACGAGGAGGTAATCAAGATATACATAGAGAGGTCGAAAGTGATAGGCAGAATGTGAAGTGAGAGACAGGCTGGTTTTTGACTTCACTGCAAATTACGACTAATTAGAACCAATTAAAATGGAATTTTTTTTCAAACATAATTCTATCCTAAAAGTAAGGAATAATTTGGTATAACTTTTGTGTCATTAAACTAAACAGTAAAAAAAACCTTTAGGAGACAAATGTTGATTTGCCCAGCTTTAGCATAATAATAGATATATATATATATATATATATAATCAAACAATTTGGAAAGGACAAGTTTGTATCAGAGGAAGGTCAAAGAGGCAGTAAAGGGAGAAATAAAAGGGAGAGGGTAGGTAGGGGTGGGTATAGGTGGAGTTGGTACTAAGTGTGAGGGAAAGGAGGTGAGGAGAGGAAGTTTGGTTAGTGAAGTGGGGTTGGGGAATTGGTTAGATGAAGGGGGGGGGAAAAGCAAGGAAGTGTGAAGAAATGAGGAGACAATTTAGGTTGGGATGAGGAGATAAATTTTGATACATAGGCAAAAAGGGGGGGGTGAATGAGGAAAAGTCAAATTCAAGAAAAAATTTCACCCATGAATTTGACTTTCTCCTCCCTCACTGACCCAATCAATAAAAAGACTGATGATGCCGAGCTCAAAGCTCTAGTGAAATATATCCTACACACTTTTTTTCTGGGTTCTGTCCTTGTGTTCCTCATATCTCTACTACATATATAATATATATATATATATATATATATATATATATATATATATATATATATATATATATATGAAGAAAGGAAGTGAATCCGACGGTATGTAGTATATTAAGAAAAATGAAAAAACACAGGTTTAAATGTGTTAAGTGGTGAGTTTATTGGCCGACGCTGCAGTGTTTCGATCTATCAATTAGATCATCTCGCTTTTCTCGTTATTCTGTGATAAATAATTTCTTATCTTATGCCCTGAAGATGATCTAATTAATAGATCGAAACACTGCAGCGTCGGCCAATAAACTCACCACTTAACCCATTTAAACCTGTGTTTTTTCATTTTTCTTAATATACTACATATATATATATATATATATATATATATATATATCTTATTATAATGGAGATTGTGTGTTTGTCTGTCTGTAACCGAAACTAAATCACTACTCAAGTCACAATTCCCTTAGTTATTGACATCACATTCTCAATGATTTTATTTTTTATTTAAACCTTAATTATTGATAAAATTGTTTTACATGATTAATACTGTTAACCATATCTACATACTAACAACATGCAATTATATTTATATATAAAACAAAATACCGCTTTACAGTGGGAACGAGAAGGCTAATTTGCATATTGATATTAAGAATTTGATTTTAATAAATATATGCTCAGTATTATTGATTTCTAATTGTTTGGTTTTCTCTTAACGAATCTGAGAAAAAATCTCGGGGATAAATCTTAAAAGAAATCCATTAACATGACTAAAGGACTGTAATTTTATTAAATACTTCATAATCTAACTAAATAGATAAATTAGGAAAAATGAAAGACAGGGGTGATCGAAAAAGATGGAAGAGTTAGATTTAAAGCTGTTCTATTTTTCAATTATACCCCCCAGTTTATCATTTTCTAAATGGTTTCTAATTTGATACAATATTTGATTACATCAAAACCTAAATACTTGCACCCGGAGGGTGCATATATTTGCTAGTATATATAATTCCTTGAGTTAAATAGAACAGAAACTGAATAAGCCATGTTCTTTCAGGATCATAACTAACATCAAGAAAATTGTCTACTAAGTGATTTGAGATTAATGAATTCCTCCATATTTATACACTTAAGACAATTGTTATTCTATTTTTCTACCTTTCTTCTTTTATCATTCAATATACTTTGAACAGCTCAGTCAACTAATAAAAAACACCTCTTCATTCTACATTTCCCTTTAACTAACTTCAATGAATTATTCAACATTTTTGTTGGATTCTCTTTGGTTTACCTGTTATAGTTGGGTGGGGGGGTGGTGCTGGTTTAGCTCAGTCAGTAGAACGTCCTGTTGAGAAATTTCTCATATATATATATATATATATATTTACCAACACCTCCGCACGAGCAGGATGTAACACAAGGTCAATTTCTTAAGCGGAGTTTAACAGGTTTGGATTCAGAGTTTTCCTTCTCCTAGACCGGTTGTCTAACCAAGGTTAAAGAGCCCAGTCTGCCCTACTATTTACCCATAGCTGGAGGGAGAGTAGAATTCAAACCTTTCCTAAGTGAAATGCAATTACTACGTCCAGGATTTGAAGTCGGAGCGACGAGTCCATTTCCCATGACTTTAACTATTACATCACGTGCTTCCTTCCACAAAATTTCTCATATAAGGTGGTTAATGGATCCTCGCTCCTACTTATAGACTAGGCCAGAATCATGTGATCTAACTCTTGGCCAATCACTGGCAGTACTCTGAGGTTGATACTATACTTAACCGACCCTACTGGCCATAACTACATTGACATTCATTGACGACGGACATAGGATTAAATCACTGGACCTTTACCAATACGCAGGATAGGACTTATACGCTCACCAAAGGATTCCATAACACAGGACTTTCTTTAAGCCCTTTTCAACTGGCCAAGGATGGCATTTAAAAACTTTACACGTTCCGCTGAGGAACCACAAGGTTCCTTGTTCAAAACCGGCCCTTGTCAGCTCAGCGTATGAGTAGCACAGTGATCTGTGTGATAAAGTGAGGATCTGGTGGTAGGTGTGCCACTCCACCTCAGATGTCAAAACAATCTTCTTGGTCTAGCACTAGTGCAAAGAGGATACTCCCTCGCTGTCTGGCTGATACTGACTTTAGGCCGCACCAACAATTTAATTAAATGGGAGATAGCCATAGATTTCAAGAATTGATGCTGAAGAATATTATGAGAACATGAACAAGTGCACTATATATATATATATATATATATATATATAGGTACATGTCCTGCGTCCCTGATGCACAAAAATTGGATCCATGCATCCCAGTGTTTTTCTTTTTTCTTCCCTCACCATTTCAAGCTAACTGTAAATACATTTCAATAGTTTCTTGGAAACAAATTACACAGTATAGGTTACAAGGTAGGAGTTAGGTTGGTCCCCATAAATTTTCCAGGGGACTCATTCAAAGCCAATATGTGCGGCCCAGGATGCACTAAATCAAAAAGCTATCAGCATCACTGTATATATATATATTCTTAAGACATGTGTTATTGAATAACACAGAGTATTTTTTTTTTCATTTTTTGTATGGATATTTTTCCCAGTCTTCTGGCTATCCTTTTTGAATCTGGATCGAGTTGATTCATGATATTTTTCATACTGATTTCCTGAGCGCTTTCGACTGTTGCTCCAGTCGTATTCATGGGGTTATGTAATTTGGTTTTTAGTTAATTTTTAGTTTTGTTATCTATGCTTTTATCAAATTCAGAGAGTCTATTATTTTTAAGAGGGGGGTTAGGTAAGTGTTAGTTATTGAAGATATTTAATACATATTTAATATATATATATATATATATATATATATATATATATACTAGAAAATGACCAGCTGGGTTACCTATTGAGTTCTATGTCAATAATTGTGATCAGGAAGAAAGTTAGTTTGCAAAAGGAATTAAATTTAAAAGATAAATACTATGTGGCTGATACCAACCAACTTAAGGCCATTTTGGCAACTTTCTCCCTGGTTTAGCACTAGGCTACTTTGCTGACTATTTACTACTTACTATGATAAAAGATTAACAACTCTTAATCTATAGATAAAAATGTGTGTGTGTGTGTGGGGGGAACAATTTGAAAAGGAAATAATATATGATTTCTATGTGTGACTTTACTTTGTGTCTGTGAGTATGAAAGAATATTTTGCGTTTTTTTTTTTTTTTTTTTTTTTTTGCTGTGTCTGTTTTAGCTCAGTCGATAGAGCAATTGTTATTCTAGAATAAATAGTTGACATTGTCTTTACATGTCACATGACCAAACCACTTTAATCTTTTCTTCTTGTCAGTGATTTGGTATTTCAAGGTCACTCCTTTAATCAACCATTTTGATTCATGTGAGAACTCGCACTTTACTCTTGAGGCAATTATGTGGTCTTTCTCCTTCAAACGTTTCTCCAGCCTATATCGATATCGGTAGTGGAGATGCGTGTTGTAATGGTTAGAATCATAGGAAATGGACTCGTCAACCTGAGTTCAAATCCTGGACTGGGGGCTGATTGTATTTCACATAGCGCTAATACACTGGGGAATAGTATTGATCTAACTGTTCTCCTTCCACCTATGGGTAAATAGTAGGGCAGAATGGGCTCTTCAACCTTGGTTTGGAAACCAGTCTAGGAGAAGAAAAACTCTGAATTCAAACCTGTTCAACTCCACTTAAGAAACTGACCTTGTGCCACATCCAGCTCGTGCTGAGGGGTTAGTAAATATGTATATATAGCTCTATAGGGACTATAATCAGCTAAATTTTTAAATTTTCAACAAAATTTTTGAGATGAGGTTTCATATGTATTTTTTGAATTTTAAAATTGTTTTACTCTTGTCCTCGTCTTTATTGTGATATATGAAAATAGAATGTTTCAACCATTATACCCTCCATCCTAGTGAATGACTGAAGTATAGTTGCAATCTACAAATGAAACACCCTGACCCACAGTGTTACGGTCCCATCTATGAGCTAAATAGAAAAAATTGAGTTTAAAAAAATATTCAATACCCACCAGGAATGAATAAACAAAATGTCTTCAACATAAAATAACCCAGCAAGGGTTGACATGCCGTAAAAGCCAACCAACCAATCACAAAATTATAGGGTGGTCTAAAACTCATGCCATACTTTTGTCTTTTTTTTTCCTTTTTTTTCTAGAGTTAAAATAATTACATATTACAAAACAAAATTCTAGAAAATAATTCATATTTGAAGTTATTTTAATTTTTAGGTAAAATAATTTATATTTGAATTTTTAAAATTTTTAGATAAAATAATTCCATAACTTATCAGACTGGATCTATTTAACCTTGATACAGCAACCAGTCTAGGAGAAGGAAAATTCTGAATTCAAACCTGTTAAACTCTAAACATAGAAATAGTCTGTTTTTGGCCACAGCCTGGTACAGTTGGTAGGTGTGGCCCTCCACTTCAGACCCAAAAAAGAATCTCCTTGGTTTAGCACTAGTGAAAAGGGGATAAACTCCCTCGTGGTCTAGCTAATACTGACAATAGGCCACTTTACTGACTACTTACTATAATAAAAGATTAACGGGCTGACTTCTGATTTAGGTTGGAAAATTAAAACGGAAAGTTTTTTGGTGATCCCCAATGACAGTTTAACTACAGTCTATGAATTAACATTTTGCAAATTGGGATTAAGGTTGTTTTTAATTACATATTGCTTAAAAAAAAAACAAAAAAAAAAAAACAAATTACTATGCATTTAATGTTGAAAAATATTTTTAAAACTAAGTTTAATTGAAATTATACATTACAATACTAACACAAACAACTGTCTCAATAATAGATTCAATAATTAATTTCAATGGTTAATTAAATGTATAGTAATTTGTTTTTTTTGTTGTTTATTTTTTTTAAACAATACATAATTAAAAACAACCTTAATCCCCTAAAACCGTAACCCAATTCGCAAAATGTTAATTCATAGACTGTAGTTAAACTGTCATTGGGTACCACCAAAAAACTTTCCGTTCTAATTTTCCAACCTAAATCAGAAGTCAGCCGATTAACGACTCTTAATTTATACAGAAGAAAAAAAAACAATTTGAAAAGGAAATATGTAATTTCTATGTGTGTATACACATGTAGCCCTCCTATAAAATTGTATCCCTTTGTTTAAAAGATACACATTTATTATTCCTTTTACAAAAAGAAGTATTCCCTAATTAAATATCACCTTGTGCCTTAAATTCAAGTTTATAGTAAAAAAAATACCTAACTTCTTTGAAAATAATGGTATTTAATATTTTTCATTGGTATGCAAGTGTAACAACCATTATGGGACAGAGGTAATATTATTTACTGGTAGATTCCACTAAATGTTATTTAAAAAAAAAATCTCTTTTCATTTATATCCTCATTTTCTTTTTCTTTTTCTCTTTTCTCTTTTTCTTTGTTTCCTTCTCTTTTCTCTTTTTCTTTGTTTCCTTCTCTTTTCTCTTTTTCTTTGTTTCCTTCTCTTTTCTCTTTTTCTTTGTTTCCTTCTCTTTTCTCTTTTCTTTACCTTTTTTCTTCTTTTTTCTTTTCTTTTTCAAACTCTTCTTTTTACTTTCATGTATTTTCTTTTTCTTTTCCTTTTCTTTCTTTCCTTTTTTTTCTTTCTTTCTTTCT
Organism: Doryteuthis pealeii; assembly: GCA_023376005.1. Taxonomy (NCBI): domain Eukaryota; kingdom Metazoa; phylum Mollusca; class Cephalopoda; order Myopsida; family Loliginidae; genus Doryteuthis; species Doryteuthis pealeii. The sequence continues at coordinate 31,530,215 of CM042179.1, read as the reverse complement.
TTCTTTCTTTCTTTCCTTTTTCCTTTCTTTCTTTCTTTCTTTCTTTTTCCTTCTTTCTTTCGTTTCTTTCTTCCTTTCCTTTCTTTCCTTTCTTTCCTTTCCTTTCCTTTCTTTCTTTCCTTTCCTTTCCTTATCTTTGTCCCTTCACTTCCTTTCTTGCTTTTCCAATAGAACTACAGGAGTTCATAACCTCCATTTAGAAAAACCTGCACTGGACCTCCCCTAACTCCAAAAGCTCCCTTTCTCATACCCACTCCCTACCCAGATGCAGTATTGAGTGTACCTATTTCTGTGAAAGTACATCCACCTTCTTCTTCCTGTTCCTGTGGGCACGGATTATTATTTCCAAAGATTGAGTTTTGCAGTGAAGAAGATGGCGGCGGGCGGTTGAGCGTTGGGTTGGTTGTGATTGGGGTTGAGGTTTGAGAAGGAAGTATTGTGAATGAATAAGATTGTGTGGCCTCCTCCTCCTCTTCCACACAGGCAAACACTACTGGCTTGCTGAATAATGTCTGACCCAACCGCCGATATATCTCATATCTGTCTGTTCACATTAACCATCTAATCAATATTGATGGCAATTCACAGGAATGAAGTGATTGAATTTTATTGAACTTGCAAGTTGCCTTTGTCAACTACAGTCAGTTTACAGTAACGTTTGCTTTGCCAAACGATACTCTTTTATTGGACGATTGAACATACAACAAACAACAAACAAAATCTCTCTATTTTAGTGATGCTTCATAGCACATATCATTACATTTGACATGAAGCAACAAATTATATTTACATACGCATATATATATATATATATATATATAGATATTTACATACGCATGTGTATGTAAGTACGTGTATGCGGTTTAGCTGTTGTTACCAGCCATGTTTTATGTTTTCCTTCAATTGGCATTATGCTTCATTTTGTGAGATGAGTTCATTCATGGTGCATATATTTTCACAAATCTTATATGTTGCATGAAAAATGTGTCAATAATAATAGCACAAAAGAAAAGTGTCTCTTTATACACGCATATATATATATATATATATATATATATTATATATATATATATGTGGATTAACCTCCTCACATTTCTACATATATATATATATATATATATATATATATATATATATATATATATATATAAATCCTTGTATGATGAATCTATAAGTTTACACCTACATGAGCATACAGTGTAGATGTACAGTGATATCCTGATGATCCCAAATATGATCATCCCATACATACCAGTCAATTAGATTATTTTACCTACCTATATATATGTGCGTTTTTATGACGATAAGTAGCTAACATGCTGCTTTGAAACCAATGGTAACAATTGCACCTTAAATGTTTTGTACACTATAATAAATGAATACAGCTTTTACACCTGTAATCAAGCACTTTATTTTCAATTCTCCAATACTAGAAACCACACACACACACACACACACACACACACACACACACACACATATATATATATATATATATATATATATATATATATATGTATAACATAATTCTTTTTTAAAGACTTGATTAAAAATGTAATTTAAAGGAGAGGCTTTCATTGATATTAATCACTATATAAGTAAGTAAGTAAGTAAAGTCGTCGGGGCGGCCAAAAGTCGGTATCAACCAATCAGCGAGGGAGTCTATCCCCTTTTCACTTGCGCTAGATCAAGGAGATTATTTTAGCGTCTGAGGTGGAGCGCCACACCTACCATCAGCTTCTTACTTTACCGCACAGATCCCTGTGCTACTCATACACTGAGTTGGCGAGGACCGGTATCGAACTAGGAACCTTGTGGTTTCTAGCCGAACGCTCTACCGACTGAGCTAACCCGGCCCCCATATATAAAGAAATACCTTGTAACCTATCCTGCATAATTTGTTTCTAAGAAACTATTGGAAAGTATTTACGGTTAACTTGAAATGGCAAAGGAAGAAAAAATAAAAACACTGAGACACATGGATACAATTTTACTGCACCCTTTTAGGTTTTTGTGTGTGTGCCTATAAGCATCTCTGCATATATACATATATATGATATATATATATATATATATACACATATATATGTATATATATATATATATATATATATATATATATATATATATATATATATATGAGAAGTAAACAAACAAACAATATGTTTTGATATGGCTTTTTTTTTTTAGCCGACAAAAATTCATTAATTATTAATTAATTAATTTTCAAAAATTATGTACGCCTTCAATTAAGCACATATTCTCCCATATATATATATATATATATATATATATATATATATATAAAGTTGTCGGGGTGGCCTAAAGTCGGTATCAGCCAGTCAGCGAGGGAGTCCATCCCCTTTTCAATAGTGCTAGAGCAAGGAGATTGTTTTGGCGCCTGAGGTGGAGCGCCACACCTACCATCAGCTCCTTACTTTACCGCACAGATCCCTGTGCTACTCATACGCTGAGTTGGCGAGGACCGGTATCGAACTAGGAACCTTGTGGTTTCTAGGTGAACGCTCTACCGACTGAGCTAACCCGGCCCCTTATATATATATATATATATATATATATATATACAAAATTGTTTTCATGATGAAGCTTTATCATATCACTCTATAATATTACCCTGCTAATTAATATATATTAATATATTTGGTATATATATTTACCAACTCCTCCGCACGAGCAGGATGTGACACAAAGTCAATTTCTTAAACAGAGTTCAACAGGTTTGAATTCAGAGTTTTCCTTCTCTTAGACCGGTTGATTAACCAAGGTTAAAGAGCCCGGTCTGCCCTACTATTTACCCATAGCTGGAGGGAGAGTAGAATTCATACCTTTCCCAAGGGTATTAGCGCTAAGTGAAATGCAATTACCACATCCAGGATTTGAACTCGGGGCGTCGAGTCCATTTCCCATGACTTTAACAATTACACCATGCACTTCCAAA
>CM042179.1:31479756-31524756 GCA_023376005.1 Doryteuthis pealeii | reverse complement strand
CTTTAATCTCATCTAATCAGCATGTCTAACAGCAAATAATTAACATAGAAAATACTAGACAAAACATGAGCCATTGGGTCACCCATTGAGCTCTGCCTAGATAATTGGGATCAGGGAAAAGTGAGTTTGCAAAGCAAATTAAATCTTTAAAAAAAAACAAAAAACATTAAAATAATTTTTAAGAAAGGGAACTTTTGACCTAATTTAAATTTATTAAGAGCCAAAATGTTGTGGCCGGGTTGGCAGCTTGTGAAACTTAACATACAAATCTGTTTCAAACTGTCAAATCTCTTTCTCCTCTCATTGAGAAACTAAGAGGAGGCAATCAAGACATACATAGGGAGGAGGAAAGTGATAAGCAGAATGTAGTGAGATATGGGTCAGTTTTTCACTTAATTGCAAATTACAACTAATTAGAACCAATTAAAATGGAATTTTTTTTTCAAGCTATGGGTAAATAGTAGGACAAGCTGGGTTCTTTAACCTTGGTTAAGCAACCAGTCAAGAAGGAGGAAAATATTGCTTGTGTGGAGGATTGGTAAATATATATATATATATATATATACATACCAATCTCTCCGCATGAGCAGGATGCAACACAAGGTCAATTTCTTAAGCAGAGTTTATCAGGTTTGAATTCAGAGTTTTCCTTCTCCTAGACCGGTTGTTTAACCATGGTTAAAGAGCCCAGTCTGCCCTACTATTTACCCATAGCTGAGGGATAGTAGGATCATACCTTATCCAAGGGTATTAGCACTAAGTGAAATGCAATTACCGCATCCAGGATTTGAACTCGGGGCGACGAGTATCATTTCCCAAGACTTTAACCATTACACCACACTCTTCTTTTATGTATATATAGCTTTTTGTTTCTGTATAAATTTGTATACTTCACCCCACTCACTCTGTGTGTGTGTGTGTGTGTGAGCTGGTGTTTTTTAACAAACATGAAAAGAAATTTGAGAACACAAATCAGTGAGGCGGGAAAAATCATTAACTGGACCAGATAGGAAATCTTTAACCTTTTAAAAATCTGATAGAGGCAAATTAAATTTATATCCAAACTACGTTTCCATTTATTCATTTATTTATAATATTCCGTATATGTAAAAATATATATGCAAATCTTTATATGTACATTTGAGTTCACAATTCTGGTTCAATCCTATCAAGGAAACACTTGATAACATCCACTTTTATATATATATACATGAGTTTATTCATATGTGTATATTATATTATATATATATATATATGTGTGTGTGTGTTGCACATGTATGTTATATATATCTATATTATATATTCATGGGAAAATAATATTTGGGTTGTTTTAGAAGCATGAGTGAAATGAATGAAGAACTAAATAACAATAAAAATTTAACCTATACAGTATATGTGTGTGTGTGTGTAATATATATATATATATATATATATATATATATATATAAAATATAATAAATTGAAATAAATCCGACAGTATGATTGAAAAGATATAGAAAAAAAAAACAAATGATAATAGTAGGCTGATAGTATGAGTTTAAATGGAAGTCCGCAGCCCAGTCAAGAAAGATACAGAATGTTCCAGAGATTCATATGGTTAACAGATCTATGGTGTTGCGATCTTTATCATATCGAAAATGAACCTAGAGGTTCATTTACGCTCATGTCCTGGGCCGGAATGGCCCAGGACATGAGCGTTATTTGAACCTCTCGTGCCAAACTGTTAACTATTCCTCCTTCTTTCTTTCATTAATATAGTTGCTCTTGAAGAAGAACCGGTTTTATAAAAGGTTGAAACAGATATCTGTCAGTGTACTATTAACATTTGTTTTTTCTATCATATATATATATATATATATATATATATATAATGGGTGGGTATGTTGTGTGGGTGTGTATATATAAAATCTGTGGGTGTGTATGTATCTGTATATATATATATATATATATATATATATATATATAATGGGTGTGTGTGTGTGTGTATATATATATATATATAATATATATGTATATATATATATATAAATAAATAAATAATGGGTGGGTATGTGTGTGTGTGTCATGACCTTGACCTTTCTTTGGGCAACATTTGAGTGGACTTATTATTAGCTAAGTCGGTAGAGCGCCCAAATAGGAACCATAAGGCTCCTGATCCGATACTGGCCCTCGCCAACTCAGCATATGAGTAGCACAGGGATCCGTGTGGTAAAGCGAGGAGCTGATGGAAGGTGTGGTGCTCCATCTCAGATACCAAAACAATCTCCTTGGTCTAGTGCTATTGAAAAGGGGATAGACTCCCTCGCCGACTGGCTGATACCGACTTTAGGCCACCTCGACCACTTTACCCTTTTTTTATTGCATAAACAATTAGCGGGTTTTCACACAAACTTACCCAGTCGTTGCATCAGCTAGTCTCGCAGATCCATTACTACCGATAAGCAGGTTCGCTCCTCCCTGGATGACACATAATTATGACCTTGTGTCACATCCTACCTGTGGTGAATGGGTTGGATAAAAAGGGCATCCCATCATTATGTTATGGTTTCCAGATCCATTACTACTGAATAGCAAATTTGGTCCTTGCTGGATGCCTCATACTTGCAACCATATAACACAAGTCTACCCGTGGCAAATAGGTTGCGTAAATACCTACTTAGGCTTGCATCTAGATCCTGATGTAAATCCATGGTCTCAAAAAACTAACATATACTAGAGATCAGGTAGGAATTTTATTTTGTACAATTAAAAAAAAAAAAATGTATTTATTTTTAACTTGTAAAAGAAAAACTAGCCAAATTTTAAGGAATCTCTGAAGAACACTGAAGATATCGGGTTTCAGTTTAGTTTTTTTAGGAGGTGGTGAAAGGTACCTATTTGGGTGGTTTAATGTCCTCAATAAGCTGAGGTGGGGGTGGGGGACAATTGGCACCTTATTGTCTGCTCTGTTGGAATTTTTTATTTTTCAGACTACTATAATAAAAATGAAACTCATGGTATACTCAGATACCTGTGTGCAGAATATATATATCTTATTATAATGGAGATTATGTGTTTGTTTGTCTGTAACCGAAACTATATCACTACTCAAGTCACTATCCATTTAGTTATTATACATCACATTCTCCATGAATCATTTTTATTTAAGCCTCAATTATTAATAAAATGGTTTTTCATTATTAATACTGATGGTAATATCTACGTACTAATAACATGCAATTGTATTTATATGTACAACAAATAGCGGTTTACAGTGTGAACGGGATGGCTGATTTTTAAGCCTTTTTCTTTACTAATTTTATTGCTATGTTCAATTAAATATAAAAGTAAAAGAAAAAAACTAGCCAAATTTTAATGAATCTCTGAAGAACACTTAAACCTTTAGAATCTTTCTAAACAAAATTCATAGTGCCATGGATATGGTGTTAAATCACATCTAGTGGTGAGGTTCCAATTCTGGAACTTTCAGAAGTGTGGAGGGCACCGTAACCCCTATTACTCCAACTAGCTAATATATGCACCCTCCGTAGGGTGCAAGTATTTAAGTTTTAATGTAATAAAATATTGTATTAAATTAGAAAGGCTAATGAAACTAAATAAGAATACAGATAAAAAGATTTGAAACAGAGGGAGTATAATAAAAGATTTGAAACAGAGGGAGTATAATAAAAGATTTGAAACAGAGGGAGTATAATAAAAAGATTTGAAACAGAGGGAGTATAATAAAAGATTTGAAACAGAGGGAGTATAATAAAAGATTGAAACAGAGGGAGTATAATAAAGATTTGAAACAGAGGGAGTATAATAAAAGATTTGAAACAGAGGGAGTATAAATAAAAATGGAACAACTGAAACTTACTCTTTCCTCACTCTCGTCTTTCATTGTTATTTTTTCCAATTTAAGTATTTAGTTATAAGAGGAAGTAAAGAATAAAATGACAGTTATTTTTTCTTGTTAATGGATTTCATTTAAGATTCATTGAAGAGATTTTTGCTTATATTCATTAAAATAAAACCAAACAGTTAGAAATCAATAATACTAAGCACATATTTATTAAATTCGATTTTTTAATATCAATATGCAAATTAGCCTTCCCGTTCACATTGTAAACCGCTATTTTGTTGTATATATAAATATAATAGCATGTTGTCAGTACGTAGACATAGTTAACAGTATTAATAATCTAAGACAATTTTATTAATAATTGAGGTTTAGATAAAAATAAAATCATTGAGAATGTGATGTCAATAACTAAGAGAATTGTGACTTGAGTAGGAATATAATTTCGGTTACAGACAGAAAAACACACAATCTCCATTATAATAAGATGTCAACTCTGACATGGAGTGGTAGTTCCTGTTAGGATACAATCTATGGGTTAAACAGATTTTTTTTTAAATGAGTTTTTAAAAATGTTGTTTGTTTGTTTTTTTAAACAAATTTGAATACCCAACAAGAATGGTTGATTGGTTGTTTTGTATTATGGCATATCAACCCTTTTTGGGTCATATAATGCTGAATCGAGTCATTTTGATATTTGGTTTCTTACAGTACCTGCTGTTGCTTAAGTGGTCACCAATCTAAGTATTGAACAGCTCATCACTGCTTAACTTTGGTGATCTAGTGGGAGCCAGTGCTTTCAATGTGTTTTGATCTAAGTCCCTAACAACAATAAATAAAACAAAAACATTGTTGACATGAAATAACCCAACAAGGGTTGACATGCCGTAAAATCCAACCGACTAACCATATTTATGTAATTGATAAATTGGGACAATATGAATCCAGTTGTTTGTTAACAAATGATTTTTAGATTTTTTTTTTAAATCATAAAACTAACCCCTAACCCTAAGCCTAACAAACAACTAGATTTTGATGGTGTAAATAAAAAAAATGTCCTGACGAGATCAAAAAAGGGGTGCTTAAAGGTTATATGGTCCATAAATTGTCATAAATTCATAAATGATTTTAAAATTATTTAGACCATTAAGCATTCCTTTTGCTGTAAGAGAAAGAAGGAAAAAAACCCCAAAAAACTATATTTTTCTAGAACAGATTTATCAAAAAAATGAATGGAATAGGTACTAAGAAAAAAGTTCCCTGTCCCAAGAAAAAAAACAAAAAAACAAAAGAACTACTTGAATAATATTTCTCTGAATGTTTGAGATGAGGCTTGAAGATTAGTATTATTAGCGTTATTGGCTCCCGAATACGACAAGAAAGTTCCCGAGTTCGAAAAGAAGGTTCCCGAGTCCGACAAGAAATACCTGAAGAAGGCCGGAGGGTATATCGGCCGAAATGTTGTACAAATAACAATAAAGATGGGGACAATAGTCCGAATAACGCTAATAATACTGACTTGAATAATGTTGGAAATTAACTTTTCATAGCATTTTAGTTGAACTTTCATTGAATCTCATTTCATTCTGAAAGTTTTTCTCAATTGAAAACAAATTTCACTGTTTTAAAATTTCGTTTGGCATCTTTAAAAAAAAAAAGATTCCCAACTCCATAGATTCATTTCCTGGTATTTGTGATATTTGTTAGGTATTTATGGTATTTGTTTTTATCTTTGTTGTGATTCTGTCTCTCTCTGTCTTATTGCCATTTTTCAATAGAAACATCTACAACATAAGTGCATTGTCACAGTGCCACATTATTATTATTATTATTATTTGTATTTCCAGGATCTTTTTCTTTTTCTTTTTCTAACTGCATATGAACGCACATGCATTCAATTGCATTATGCTGTGTTGCTGTGCCACGTTTGATGCATTCCTTTTCTTTTGTTTTTCTTTTGTATAATTTTGCTTTATCTCTTTGATAATCCTTCTATAAATCTATTATTGTTGTTGACATTCTATGTACATCTTCAAAGATATTTCCTTCCACTAGAATTCTTTACACCGATTCTTATATTAAGGGCAAACTAGAGTTGACCCCCTTTTTCTTTTCTTTTCTTTATTCTTGTGTGTGTGTGTGTGTGTGTTGCGGTATCCTGGACTCCAAAATTAAATTAGAATCCTTCACTCCTTCCTAAATAGAAGCATCAATATCATCATGGACAGCTGTATGAAATGCTAATTAGAATCCTTCACTCCTTCCTAAATAGAAACATCAATATGATCATGGACAGCCATTAACTATGAAATATTTTTCTTGTGTGTGAGTGTGTGTGTGTGTGTTGCGGAATCCTGGACCCCAAAAATTAAACACATGTGTATTTAGATATAGATGCTGTAACGAGTTTTCAGTATGCTAATGAAAAAAGTCGTCGGGGCGGCCTGAGGTCGGTATTGGCCAGACAGCGAGGGAGTCTATCCCCTTTTCACTAGCGCTAGACCAAGGAGATTATTTTAGCATCTGGGGTGGAGCACCACACTTACCATCAGCTCCTTACTTTACCACACAGATCCCTGTACTACTCATTTGCTGAGTTGGCAAGGGTCGGTATCGAACCAAGAACCTTGTGATTCCTAGCCGAACACTACCGACTCAGTGCTAGAAGGCGGTGGCTGCGGGTCTACATGTCCTGGGAATGACGTTAAACTCTATCTGAAGGTGAGGTTCCAGTTTTGGAGGTTTGGGGAATGTGGAGCACCCCTTCATCACCATTGTTCCCTGATCCACTCTGACCCGGAGTGGTAGTACCTGTTAGGGTCCCATCTATGGGTTAAATAGAAAAATGTATTTATAAAAAAATTGTATTATCCATTAAGAATTGATTTATTTCAAAACTTTATCGGCATTAAATGACTCACTGAGGTTGATATGCCGTAAAACAAAACAACCAAATCTACCAACTGAGCTAAACCGACTGTGAAATAAATATCCCAAATTGTTTAAAAATAGACCATTCCTTACTAGTTAACGGATTTGTTAGATAATGTCTGTAAGCATATAGACAGATCTGAATTAGACAGAAAAATCATACAGAGATTTATGTTAGAGAAATACACTTAAAATACTCTTTGTTAGATAATGTCTGTAAGCATATAGACAGATCTGAATTAGACAGAAAAATCATACAGAGATTTATGTTAGAGAAATACACTTAAAATACTCTTTGTTAGATAATGTCTGTAAGCATATAGACAGATCTGAATTAGACAGAAAAATCATACAGAGATTTATGTTAGAGAAAGACACTTAAAATACTCTTTGTTAGATAATGTCTGTAAGCATATACACAGATCTGAATTAGACAGAAAAATCATACAGAGATTTATGTTAGAGAAAGACACTTAAAATACTTTGTTAGATAATGTCTGTAAGCATATAGACAGATCTGAATTAGACAGAAAAATCATACAGAGATTTATGTTAGAGAAAGACACTTAAAATACTCTTTGTTAGATAATGTCTGTAAGCATATACACAGATCTGAATTAGACAGAAAAATCATACAGAGATTTATGTTAGAGAAATACACTTAAAATACTCTTTGTTAGATAATGTCTGTAAGCATATAGACAGATATGAATTAGACAGAAAAAATCATACAGAGATTTATGTTAGAGAAAGACACTTAAAATACTCTTTGTTAGATAATGTCTGTAAGCATATAGACAGATATGAATTAGACAGAAAAAATCATACAGAGATTTATGTTAGAGAAAGACACTTAAAATACTCTTTGTTAGATAATGTCTGTAAGCATATAGACAGATATGAATTAGACAGAAAAATCATACAGAGATTTATGTTAGAGAAATACACTTAAAATACTCTTTGTTAGATAATGTCTGTAAGCATATAGACAGATCTGAATTAGACAGAAAAATCATACAGAGATTTATGTTAGAGAAAGACACTTAAAATACTCTTTGTTAGATAATGTCTGTAAGCATATACACAGATCTGAATTAGACAGAAAAATCATACAGAGATTTATGTTAGAGAAAGACACTTAAAATACTCTTTGTTAGATAATGTCTGTAAGCATATAGACAGATCTGAATTAGACAGAAAATCATACAGAGATTTATGTTAGAGAAAGACACTTAAAATACTCTTTGTTAGATAATGTCTGTAAGCATATAGACAGATCTGAATTAGACAGAAAAATCATACAGAGATTTATGTTAGAGAAATACACTTAAAATACTCTTTGTTAGATAATGTCTGTAAGCATATAGACAGATATGAATTAGACAGAAAAATCATACAGAGATTTATGTTAGAGAAATACACTTAAAATACTCTTTGTTAGATAATGTCTGTAAGCATATAGACAGATCTGAATTAGACAGAAAAATCATACAGAGATTTATGTTAGAGAAAGACACTTAAAATACTCTTTGTTAGATAATGTCTGTAAGCATATAGACAGATCTGAATTAGACAGAAAAATCATACAGAGATTTATGTTAGAGAAATACACTTAAAATACTCTTTGTTAGATAATGTCTGTAAGCATATAGACAGATCTGAATTAGACAGAAAAATCATACAGAGATTTATGTTAGAGAAAGACACTTAAAATACTCTTTGTTAGATAATGTCTGTAAGCATATACACAGATCTGAATTAGACAGAAAAATCATACAGAGATTTATGTTAGAGAAATACACTTAAAATACTCTTTGTTAGATAATGTCTGTAAGCATATAGACAGATATGAATTAGACAGAAAAATCATACAGAGATTTATGTTAGAGAAAGACACTTAAAATACTCTTTGTTAGATAATGTCTGTAAGCATATAGACAGATCTGAATTAGACAGAAAAATCATACAGAGATTTATGTTAGAGAAAGACACTTAAAATACTCTTTGTTAGATAATGTCTGTAAGCATATACACAGATCTGAATTAGACAGAAAAATCATACAGAGATTTATGTTAGAGAAAGACACTTAAAATACTCTTTGTTAGATAATGTCTGTAAGCATATACACAGATCTGAATTAGACAGAAAAATCATACAGAGATTTATGTTAGAGAAAGACACTTAAAATACTCTTTGTTAGATAATGTCTGTAAGCATATAGACAGATATGAATTAGACAGAAAAATCATACAGAGATTTATGTTAGAGAAAAACACTTAAAATACTCTTTGTTAGATAATGTGTAAGCATATAGACAGATATGAATTAGACAGAAAAATCATACAGAGATTTATGTTAGAGAAATACACTTAAAATACTCTTTGTTAGATAATGTCTGTTAGACAGAAAAATCATACAGAGATTTATGTTAGAGAAATACACTTAAAATACTCTTTGTTAGATAATGTCTGTAAGCATATAGACAGATCTGAATTAGACAGAAAAATCATACAGAGATTTATGTTAGAGAAATACACTTAAAATACTCTTTGTTAGATAATGTCTGTAAGCATATACACAGATCTGAATTAGACAGAAAAATCATACAGAGATTTATGTTAGAGAAAGACACTTAAAATACTCTTAGAAAATAAAGCAATTTCCAGTTCAATTTGCAAGTCATTTATCATTTTGTGGGGTCTGCATTTATACTATCCATAATTTAATAATCATTCATATTCTTTATATGATAGAGATAACTGACATGCTAATTAGAATATTTCACTCCTTTCTAAACAGAAGCATCAATATCATCATGGACAGCTGTATGAAATGTTAATTAGAATCCTTCACTCCTTCCTAAATAGAAACATTAATATGTTCATGGACAGCCATTAACTATGAAATATTAATTAGAATCCTTCACTCCTTCTAAATAGAAGCATCAATATCATCATGGACCACTGTTAACTATGAAATGATAATTAGAATCCTTCACTCCTTCCTAAATAGAAGCATCAATATCATCATGGACCATTGTTAACTATGAAATGATAATTAGAATCCTTCACTCCTTCCTAAATAGAAGCATCAATATCATCATGGACCACTGTTAACTATGAAATGATAATTAGAATCCTTCACTCCTTCCTAAATAGAAGCATCAATATCATCATGGACCATTGTTAACTATGAAATGATAATTAGAATCCTTCACTCCTTCCTAAATAGAAGCATCAATATCATCATGGACCACTGTTAACTATGAAATGATAATTAGAATCTTCACTCCTTCCTAAATAGAAGCATCAATATCATCATGGACCATTGTTAACTATGAAATGCTAATTAGAATCCTTCACTCCTTCCTAAATAGAAGCATCTATCATCATGGACCATTGTTAACTATGAAATGCTAATTAGAATCCTTCACTCCTTCCTAAATAGAAACATTAATATGTTCATGGACAGCCATTAACTATGAAATATTAATTAGAATCCTCCACTCCTTTCTGAATAGAAGCATCATTATCATCATAGACAGCTGTTAACTATCAACTGCTAATAAGAATCCTCCACGATAATGTATACATATATGTATATATATTATATATATATATATATATATATATATATATATATATATATGTGTGTGTGTGTGTAATAAAAGTTGACTTAACAGAGAAAACAAAAAAAAATCTAGTCAGTCACAATTTTTACTGTCAAAAAAAAAGAAAAAGTGACCGAATAAGTCGGAGCAATGAATGAATATAAAAATGTGCTCTATACATATGTTGAGCTAGTTTAGAAAACCTATAAAAGTAGAATATATCTGCCTAAGTTTCACCAAGAAGGATCTTCAGGATAACTCTGACTGAAACTGATTTGAACTAGCATATGTAACCCCCCACCCCCACCTACCCCAAGAAGGAAAAAAAAACATAGAAGGAACATAGCACACTTTTGGATTTTTAATGGTTTAGATATCATTTATGTTTGCATCTACAGCTGTTTAAGATTATGGATCTTTGATTTGATAATTCTAATCTGTGAAAGCCCAGTCGGCTGGGGCTATAGAATACACCGACTGCACCTCTGCAGAGAGGTAAGACCCCCCATCTCAATGGGCCCTCCTGTTGGCCATGGGTGGCGACCCTTGATGCTTAAAACTCTTAATGTCCTATACCACCTCATTCCACCCCGCCAAAAGTCATTCATTTTCCTAATCCACCCCAAAAGGTAACCTTTGTTTAAATGTAATATTGAACATATTTAGAAGTCTTTGATTTGAGGGAAATAACAGGTAACTTTAAATGAAAAGTCCATTTTTAGCCATTTTTTGATAAATAAGGTTCCTAGTTCGATACCAGTCCCCGCCAACTCAGCGTATGAGTAGCACACGGATCTGTGAGGTAAAGTAAGGAGCTGATGGTAGGTGTGGCGCTCCACCTCAGATGCTAAAAAACAATCTCCTTGGTCTAGCGCTATTGAAAAGGGGATAGACTCCCTCGCTGACTTGCTGATACCGACTTTAGGCCGCCCCGTTGACTTTACTTACTTATAGGAATGGGGATCTGGACTTGGAAAATTCTCAACAGGATGTTAAGAGGCCATTTAGTATGCTCACAGCATAGTGAGTAAGTGATACTGAAAAAGAGAGGCTAACAAACACATATGTCAGATACAAGGATTTTATTCTGTACTGAGGTTCTCTGGTAACAGCAGCAACAGGGGCGGGGCGAGGCAAGTATAGTATCAGCAGCAGCTGAGGTAGGTCTCTGTTGAGCCCATTGTAGTGGTACACCAGCAGTGTGGTTGCTGTGATGTATTTAACAGGACAGTTGAGTGGATGAGCAATCCATGACATAAAACACTTCACTTGGGCCCTTAGACTATACAAGCAGTCAGAGAGGCCCCCTCCAATCAGTAGAAACCTATATGATTATCCCAACCCTATTGCCCTTCTGGCAAGCCCCAACCCTTTTTATCATATATGTACTAGAAGACGGTGACTGAGGGTCTTCATGTCCTGGGAATGATGTTAAACTCTATCTGACCTGGAGTGGTAGTACCTGTTAGGGTCCCATCTATGGGTTAAATAAAAAAAAATTGATAGAGATTTGATTTATGCTTGTGAAGATAATTAAAAAAATAAAATTTAAATGATAACAGCATGGATTTTTTTTTTTTTCATTTAATATTTTAGATAGAAGACATTAACATTTCTTTTCAGAGAAGCTGTATCAATGCAAGGTCTTTTTTTTTTTACATAGGGATTTAAATGGGGGCATCCTACGAGGATTTAACTCACGATTCAGTAATAATGGATCTGCGGGACTAACTTTTTAAAATTTCCCTCTACCCAGGCAACGCCGGTAGATGCTGCTAGTAAAATATAGAGGAATTTAGATTTATCTTTATAAAAAAGATTCTGCAATGAAAAAGAAAGACAAAAAATTCCTGTTTTTGTAATGTGATCGTTTAAATTTAACATATTTGCAACACTGCCTGATTTCTTATTTGCAATCTCTAGTAAACAAAAACTTGGTAAAATTTAAAAATATATTTTCATGCTTGATATTCTTATCTATATATTAATATTCTTGTTCCTTAATCTTCCGACCATTATCATGTTGCAACACCCTCTGGTTAAAAATGAGACTGTCCGAATCATCCAAGATGAAATGTAGAAAGGAGAAGATGAAGGAAAAGGGAAGGAGAGGATGAAGGAAAGGAGAAGAAGAAAAAGATGAAAGAAAGGAGATGAAGGAAAATGGAAGGAGAAGAAGAAAAAGATGAAAGAAAGGAGATGAAGGAAAATGGAAGGAGAAGATGAAGGAAAGGAGAAGAAGAAAAAGAGAGAAGGAAAGGAGGAGATGAAGGAAAGGAGAAGGAGAAGATGAAGGAAAGGAGGAGATGAAGGAAAGGAGAAGAAAGAGAAAGGAAAGAAAAGAGGAGATGAAGGAAAGGAGAAGATGAAGAAGATGAAGGAAAGGAGAAAAAGAGATGAAGGAAAGGAAAGAAGAAAAAGAGATGAAGGAAAGGAGAAGAAAAAGAGAAGATGAAGGAGAAGAAGAAGAGAAGAGAAGAAAAGATAATGAAAGGAGAAGATGAAGGAAAGGAGAAGATGAAGGAAAAGGAAAGGAGAAGATGAAAAAGAGAAGATGAAGGAAAAGGGAAGGAGAAGATGAAGGAAAGGAGAAGAAGAAAAAGAGAAGGGAAGGAAAAGAAGAAGAAAAAAAACTTAAAATTAGATGAATATAAGATAGAAATGTTTTCTCTGTTTTTTAAAAATTTGAATATCAAAGACGTCTTCAAAGTTATTTTTATGGCTGACTTGATAAACAAATTGACATTTGGACATAAATACATTTGCCTATCAAGCCATATATACTCTCATAAGAATGTACACACGTTCATTTAAATATAGATGTTTGAAAATACATACACATCTTGAATCTACTTAAAAATATATGTATAAACTAACACACATTGAAAGCATGTAAACTCTTAGATGCCTGAAAGTAAGCTGCATTGGTGTTTGTGATTTTATATATATATATATATATATACACACACACACACACACAGTATGTGATTATAAATGTGTGTGTGTGTGTGTGTGTTTATTTATATATATATACTGTATGTGATTATAAATGTGTGTATACTGTATGTGATTATAAATATGTGTGTATACTTTGTGATAATGTGTGTGTGCGTATATAGATAAATGCATATGATTGTATAAGTGTGTGTATACTGTATGTGTCTGTGTATACATATGTAAGTATAAGGTATATAATTATGTATGTGTATAATATATGTAATATAGTGTATGTTTATTCTCTATTTGTGTTTATATTCATGCCATGTGTACACACAGTGAAAGAACACATGAAAGGATATTTGTAAGTTGGTAGCATTAATGTTTATGACATATCTATCATACAATATATGCAAGCTAATATATGAACATAGATATGATATACGTACAGGTCTTAGATATATGTATAGACAGTTATGTACATACACACACTTACTTACATATATGTAGACAGGCACACATTTAAATAGCATAGTGGATGAAATCTACCTTCATAGATAGATAGACAAATGGATATACTAAAAGATGGTTTGTTGGTGTAAACAGGCAGGAGATAGATGGACATGTAAATGTAGGATAGATTCAACTAAGTGGACAGCAAACAGAGTGCTTTTCTATACATATTGCCAACTGGGTTGGTCAAGTAATTGTATTGCATATGGCTGGAAATGACCACAGTTGCTGTTCTATGTTTGTGTGTGTGTCTATAGATTAGGGCAGGTCGATTTTCAACTTTTTTTTCCTTATGGCAAGCCCCAACCCCTTTTTATCATATGGGTGCTAGAAGGCGGTTGCTGCGGGTCTACATGTCCTGGGAATGACGTTAAACTCTATCTGATGGTGAGGTTCCAGTTTTGGAGGTTTGGGGAATGTGGAGCACCCCTTCATCACCATTGCTCCTGGTCCACTCTGACCCGGAGTGGTAGTACCTGTTAGGGTCCCATCTATGGGTTAAATAGAAAAATGTATTTATAAAAAAATTGTATTATCCATTAAGAATTGATTTATTTCAAAAACTTTATCGGCATTAAATGACCCACTGAGGTTGATATGCCGTAAAACAAACAAACCAAACAAACCAAATCAACTTTTTTTTTTTTTTTTTTTGAATATCAAAAAGATTCACCCATTGCGTATTGGTATGATAAGTACTGACTCCAAAAAGTAGGTTTCTAACTTGCACCAATTTTGAGCATTTAGTTTTAAATATCGTCTAATATGAAGCCTCCCAAATCTATATTTATTAGGGTAAGTCGATTTTCAACGTTTTTTTGTATATCAAAAAGATTCACCCATTGCGTATTGGTATGATAAGTATGACCAAAAAGTAGGTTTCTAACTTGCACCAATTTGAGCATTTAGTTTTAAATATCGTCTAATATGAAGCCTCCCAAATCTATATTTATTAGGGTAAGTCGATTTTCAACGTTTTTGTATATCAAAAAGATTCACCCATTGCGTATTGGTATGATAAGTATTGATACCAAAATGTAGCTTTCTAACTTGCACCAATTTTTGAGCATTTAGTTTTAAAAATCATCTAATATAAAACCTCCCAAAACTTTTATTGGTGTGTTCAAATTATAATGGCACTTTATATTAAAATTATCCTTAATTTGTTCCCAGCAGACTTCATACTTGTTTGCTTTTGTTCCATTGATAAGAGAAAAAAATATATTTTTACAATATCTTGCAATATTTTTACTGATGTATCTCAATTAATGAGGTAAATAGAGCTTATCTGACCTGGTGGGGTGGGGCTTATAATTTCAATTTAAATGCTATTTTTAATGTATCTTATTAATTTTATTTAAATAGAATAAATTGATAATCTTTTCTGATTTGAAACAATAAGATTTTTGAACAATTTTTTTTTTTTTATCTAAATGTATTATAAATAAGGATTTTTGCCACTTCTTCCCTACAAATTTCACTTCCTCATCACTGGAATAATGTCTGCCTCTCAAACCCTCTTTCATGGGGCCCGAAGAGAGGCAAACATTATTCCAGTAATAAGGAAGTGAAATCTGTAGTGAAAAAGTGGCTCAAAGAACAGTCAACAGAATTTTACAGGGCAGGGATACATGCTCTCATTCAAAGGTGGAACATAGTCACTGTTTCTCTCAATAGCTATGTGGAGAAGTAGGGATGTGATCCACAGAGGACCAGCTTTATTTTGATGTATGATACATTTTCTGTGTTGGGGATTATACCTGTCCTATACAAGATGGCATTACTTTTTTTACTCACCCTCGTATAAAATTTCTGCTTATTTACCAGCAACTTCTTTCGAAAATCATAGAAATGATTATGATTGTTCAAAGATGTCATTTTAGTTCTTACTTGTAGTATAACTATGATATTTCTTCTTCTTCCTATCATAATTATTATGTTTATTTGAGTTTTTCATATCAGCATTAGCTGATAGTCTTTCACTGGAGTCTTAGTGACAACAATTCTCCTCAGGTCTCCAGGACTCTTCTGAGTATTCTAGTTGATTGCAGCAATGCAGTCGTCTGGATGGTCTCAATTCTTCCTCTGATTTCTAGTTCCTCCAGTCTTTTTTCCAAGCTTTTATGTGACTCTTCCTAGTGCACTAACAACAATTGGTATCACTTTCATTGTCATATTCCACAGGCTTTTCAATTTTCTGGCAAAGGTCCAGGTATTTGTCTATCTTTTTGTTTTCCTTTATTTTCACCTTGTGATCTGCTGGAACCGCAAAGTCTATCAGTTGACAAGTTTTTTTTCTTTTTTTGTGTGTTAACACTAGGTCTGGTCTCTTGGCTGAGATAATCTGATCCGTCTTTTCCCAGAGAATTTTATGCATTTCGTTCTCAAGAACAGCTTCTGGTTTATGCATATACCATTTTATTGTATGGTCAAAATTTAATTTTTTGCATAATTCCCAGTGGATCACCTTCCCAACCCAGTCGTGCCTAGCTTTGTATTCCCGTTGTGCTAATTTGCTATATTCACTTAATACATGATTTACAGTCTCATCTCTGTCACCGCACAGTCTACATTTATTGTTTTGTTGCGTTTTATCAATTTTTGTTTTGATATAATTTGTTCTTATGGCATTATTTTGTGCAGCAATTATTAGTGATTCAGTTTCTTGCTTATTATTATTATTATTTAATAAGTTGATGGCATCTTAATAGCTTAACAGGTTAATGTTTCTATTAAAACAAGTTGAACTAACTTGTTTAAAGATTAAATTTTCTTTTTTTTTTGTCTTGTTAAAAATTAAGATTTGGGTTCTTTATATAAAAATATTTTATCATATTTTAAGTTTATGAATATTATTTCCTTTTTAAGGTTTTTTTTTTCTATTTTATCTGTTTGTAAAAATTTTGTATAAATGTTTTAATATTTCAACATGAATTGTCTTGAATTTCTCTGTCTAAACTTTTAAAATCTTTTTGATTAGGAGGTTGTATTTTTAAGGTTTATCTTTTGTATTTTAATTTTTTTTTTTTTTTCTTATGAATCCTTGTTCATTTATTAGATTAAATATCAGTTAATGTTTAATTTTTCAATGTTTTTACCTCCCAGTTTTTCCATATTTATGTATCCTATTTCTTTTCCAGTATCGCTGAGGATGAGGAGTTAGACCAAATTATAACTCAAGGACATCTCTTGAAACAAGAAAAAGCTTGTATCATTCAGTGATGATTATTTGTCAAAAATTGAAGATACATTGTAGGGAAGCTATCTTTTAATTAATTAATAGCTGCTTTTTGTTTTAATGAATGAGTGAGTGAGTGTGTGTGTGTGTGTGTGCCTGTGTGTGTGTGTGTGTGTGTGTGTAAACTTTGTTAGATGTACACTGCTAAAGATGTGTATTAATGTAATGTGCCTGCTTTTTATTGTGATCATCAAGCCTTTTGTCCTCCAAACATTTAAAAAAAAAAAAAACCTTGCTAATGCGAAGCATGTTTTTCTAATTTTTTTTTCTTACGGATGCATGTTTGTCCATTCATTGAGTTATAAATCATGGTTTTTAAATTAAAATCTTTATTACTAATTAAAAAAAAAAAAACAACCAAACAAAAACACTAACAAAAAAAACAAACTAATATTCACCTGTTTTAAATGTTTTAATTTTCAATGTTTTACCTCCAGTATTTCTCTGAATTTTTTAGATGAGGTTTCATAATTAGTATTAGTTGTATTATTCGGACTATTGTCCTCATCTTCATTGTTATCTATATATTACTTTTTTTCATATCGGGCCTTCCGAGAACAAGTTCCTAGGCCTTGACAAAATCAGTGAGTGTGAGAGGGTCAGGTCGAGATAAGTCCTCATAAGAGGCGTTATCCCCCAAAACTCTCTCAGCAGTCTTAGGACTGAATCGGAAGGTCTGTTTTAGATATTTGTAAACCTCCGCCTGTTTTCAGAAATACTGAAGAAGGCCGAGGGCACATCAGCTGAAACGTACAGATAACAATGAAGATGAGGACAATAGTTCGAATAATACAACTAATACTTTTACCTCCAGTCTATTATTTTTTTTTTTTTTTTTTTTTTTTCAAAATGTGAAATTTAAACTCATATCTATCCTTATTTCTTTTCCAGAATTGCAGAGGACGAGGAGTTAGACCAAAGAATTACCCAAGGAAAAATCTTGAAAGAAGAAAAAGCTTGTATCATTCAGTGATGATTATTTGTCAAAAATTGAAGATACATTTTAGGGAAGCTATCTTTTAATTAATCAATAGATGCTTTTTTAAATTTTTTAAAAAACTTGTGTTTGTGTGTGCGTGTGCCTGAGTGTGTGCCTGAAATGTGTTGAATGTACACTAATGCAGATGCTCTTCAACATTGTGTATTATATATTTATATATATATATATATATATGTATATATATATATATATATATATGTCTGCCTTCTATGTTGATTAGCAGCCTTTTGCTTTTTTTAATTAAGTTTTATTTAAATTTTTTATTATGCTTTTCTTTGGTTTTTTTCTGTTTTAGAATAAAACTAAAGCCTTCAATAAGAGACAACTATTGAAGAAATGATGATGATGATGATGATTTCTTTTTCAAATTTGAAATTGTCGTTTAACAGTGAATTATGTAATACACATGTTAAGAAGAAGAAGAAAAGAAACCAAGTATTTCTTACATGTATATTATCAGAAAAGTATTTGTCTCATGAATAATGTATTCAAATACTCAACTGTATTTTTTTAAATACTTGAACACACAAGTTTTTAGATATTTGCTATACAAATAACACAACGATGAAGATAGTGGATACCAGTAGCTTTTATCATTTGGTATTTTTTGATTCCTACTTAATGTTTTTTAAAAAAAATATTTATCACCATTTTTTGGTTTCTTTTTTAAAAAGTACTTATTTATTTAAAAAGAAAAATGCAAATGAAGTATAGGTAAAATTGCTATGAATCTGGTAAAAACTCTTTAGAAAAATAAATTTAAACGAGTTAAAAGTTAAATGTAAAAACTTACATATACAATCATTTCATAAAATAAATTAATTCCCAATTTAATTATTATGTAGAATTATAAAAAATATTGTATAGTTATTATTCACAAAATAAGTTAAATGTACAAACTTTTACATATGTAATCTAAAAAAATCTTTAGAAAACTCTTTACAATGATAAAGAATTGTTTTGGGTTATGTCTGATGACAAAGATATTTAAAAAATAAAATGGTTTTATAGCTAATTCTACATTATCATTTATCTATATTTTGGTAATTATTCTGACACTTTAAACAAATTTGCACTTAAAAAAAAACGATAAGGATTTTTCTACTTACTATATGCAGAAATAAAAAGAAAAAAAACCAAAATCTATTTAGAATAGATATATTTAAAATAAGAAAAATTCTAAAAGATAGATTTATTTGTAGATGGTGAAGTTGACATTAAAACGTTTCGGTTTATTATAAAAACCTTCATCAGGTCATTATAATCAGTATAGTATGAGAATTCTTTTCTTTTTAAAAAAAAAACAAACAATTCCAACACTGTTTAGCCAACACTATACTCATCTTAATGCCCTGATGAAGGTTTTATGTTAAACTGAAATGTTTTAACGTCAACTTCACCATCTATGAATAAACCTATCTTTTGAAATACTTTGGGTTTTTTTGGTGGGAGGAGTTGGGTTTTTTTTTGTCTTTTTTTTTCTTTCTTATTTCCCCATACTGTCAGATTTATTACTTAATTGATATATTTCTAAATATTCAAAAAAATGTTATGGTTTGAAATTTTTTTTTTTTTTTGGTGGGGGTACGTATTTTCTAATGCAAAAAATCATTTTACGGGCAAAAAACATAATTAACTAAAGTTAATGGTAGGTGTGGCACTCCACCTCTGACGCCAAAACAATCTCCTTGGTCTAGCTCTAGCAAAAAGGGGATGATAGATTTCCTCACTGTCTGGCTTCTACCGACTTTATATGCAAAAGAATTACTTGGATTAGTTTTGTTTGATTAGCTCACACACACACACACACACACTCTCTCTCTCTCTCTCTCTCTCTCTCTCTATCTATATATATATATATATATATATATATATATATATATATATATATATATATATATGGAGTAAATATGGAAATTAAATCCAACAATATAAAGAAAATTTGAAAAAACAAGTGTTCCGAAAATGGGATGAATTTAATTATCGATGTTTAAAACATTTGTTTTTTCAAATTTTATTTATTTATTTATATATATATATATATATATATATATATATATATATTTAGAGACTTTGAGAATTCTTCTGGTTATCACAACTAGAAATACAACCGTTTTGTAACACATACTATCATGACGGTTTCCTGGAAGCCATCTTGAAATAGGGTGGACATTGTACAACACACAGAGGACAATCATCAGACACATGACGAAGGCCAGAAGCGAAGATAAGTCACCTGTGTTAGAGATTATAAGGAAAACAAACAAAAAGAATTCTTTCTTTGTCATGTTATTATGGGAAAAAAATTGGCTGAGAAATTCAATTTAAAAAATTTTTTTAAAAAGATTTTTTTTTTTTTTAATGTTTTAAATATTTTTCTTTTTAGTTCCAAGAAAATTGTCATTTAATGACAAATACAGAACTTAAAATCAATCAAACCAAAAAGATCACAAGAAAATTAAAAAAAATTTTGAATATTTTTTGAAAGCACATTTATAAAAAAAATATAAATATAAACCAAAAATGCAAAAGCAGACTACAGAAAAGTTTTTACTGATTGTGTGAAACAAGTAATATAAATAACTAGCAGGACCTGTGGATATACCACAGTATGATAATTTAATTATTACAACATTCAATATGTTTACTAAAAGCTATTCCAATATAGTTCAATATGTAAAAAGTATAATAATCTTGATTTAACACTCTCTCACTCATTTTTTTTTCTTTCTTTCCTTCCATCTTTTCATTGTGTTTAATTGAAACAGATTAGCATTATCACTTCTGCGCGCTCACCTCTCTCTCACCCTCTCTCCCACCCTATCTCTCACCCCTCTCACCCCCTCTCTCACCCTCTCTCTCTCTCTCTCATATTTTGTGTGTAGCATAGTTGCGATTTTAAATTTAAAATTGTAAATAATTTCAGTGATTTTTTTTTTTGTTCATATTTGTGGAGTACTTTAAAAAATATAAAATGGTTTAGTATGGAAGCGCGTGGTGTAATGGTTAAAGTCATGGGAAATGGACTTGTCGCCCAGTGTTCAAATCCTGGGCGTGGTAATTGCATTTCACTTAGCACTAATACCCTTGGGAAAGGTATGAATCCTACTCTCCCTCCGGCTATGGATGAATAGTTGGGCAGACTGGACTCTTTAACCTTAGTTAGGCAACCAGTCTAGGAGAAGGAAAACTCTGAATTCAAACCTGTTGAACTCCGCTTAAGAAATTGACCTTGTGTTACATCCTGCTCGTGCGGAAGGGTTATTAAATATATATATAAAATGGTTTAGTCTTTCAAAATGCACTGTCAATTAATACATACGTTTTTTTGTTTTTTTTTAAAGTTATTGTATTCTGTGTAATGTAATGCCAACTTTTGGTGTGGACATTTATATATGTAAGTATATAAAATGGAATTAGATCCAATAATTTGATGAAAGGTAAAAAGGAAAACAATGGTATAAATTGTGCTGACAAGCGCCTCTTACAACTTTGTGATGTTTATACATTGCTGTTTGCCAACTTTTCCGTTTACTAAGGACGGTGGCATAGTGTCCTAAAAAAAAATATAAATAAATAAACAATGGAACTATGGAGCATGAGCTGTTGCCCAAGTAGCAGGTCCTCCCTCCTCCCACTGTCGCTGTGGTTCAAAGAAAAGGTAGAAAAACCTATGCAGTTTGGCAACGATATTGTCGCAGGAGTTGCTGGATAGCACTTAGTTCAGCATTACACCACCTTAGGGACTCCAGCTCTGGATTTGATTTGGGGGGGGGGGTTAATTCCCTATCCTATCCTTGGTATGAGGTAAAGCCGCTAGGCAGCGGAGGTTTCATAATAGACTTTTTCTTGTCCTAGATGGATTGCCAACCAAGGCTGAGGAGCCCCATTTATACAATGTAATCCAATTTATTTATTTATTAAAATAATTTCATTTTGATTACATTGTATAATGTAATCCAAATGAAATTATTTTAATAAATAGTACCATCTATAACATTGTTTTTTCTTTTTACCTTTAATCACCTTTACATATCTAGGTTCTATTTCTAGTAGTGTTTACTAGTCCTAGTCTATCAAGTTTTAACTCTTTGCCTACTTTCAACCACCCACACTGCAATCCTACTGAAAGCCACTGTCATTGGATCTCACATGTATCACAGAAAATTACGATAATAATAGGACTTTATTTGAACTGAATGAGTTCTGAGGTGAATAGATTGAGAACTTTGAAATATCCCATCATACAGGTAAAAAAAAAAAAAACACCAAGAAAATTTTGTACAGCACTGCGGATAGGGGGTTTGGTAGGCAAAGAGTTAATATTGTATATTGAATTGTTAGTTTATTTTCTGGATTTATGCATCGTATGCTTTTAATAATAATTTTAGTATTTTTTTTTCTTTTTCGTATACTCCTGTACGCATTTAGTAATGGTGATATAGTATCCATAATTTTATATTTTAGGTTCTAAACCCGCTCTGCTATTTCAGCATTAAGCACGATTTCTATACATATACTTTTCTTATTTGCTATCCTTTATTATCTATTATTATACTAAACCTAAGTAAATCAATGGTTGTTTCCTAAAGGCTTTTTTCCTATTTAGTTTAATGACACAAAATACATACTAAAATATTCCTTAGTTCTGGGATTGAGTTGTTTGAAAAAAATTCCATTTTAATTTGTTCTAATTAGTTGTAATTTGCAATTAAGTAAAAAAAAACTGACCCATCTCTTACTCCACATCCTGCCTGTCACTTTTCCCCTCTCTATATACATCTATTCCCTATATATGTTGGTTTCTCTGTGAGTGTAAAGTGAGAGATTGGGGAGTGTGAGAAGAATATTGAACTTCCCACTTCATTTGTATGTTAATTTTTATCAGCAACCAGAAGCTAAGTGCTCGCTTATATATATAATACAAATAAAGTGTGAATTTCAATCTCCCTCTTACACTCTCAAATCTCTCTTTACACTCACAGAGAAACTAACATATATAAAGAGTAGTTAATAAAGATATATAGAAAGACAGGCAGAATGTGAAGTAAGAGATAGGTCAGTTTTTGACTTAATTGTAAACTTTAGCAAAATGAATTTTAATGTTAATTCTTTGCCTATATTTATTTTTTAAATTTAATTAACTTTTCAAACTCACTGATCACAGTTATTTACCTAGAGCTCAGTGGGTGACCTAATGGGTCACGTTTTTTTCTAATGAATATATATATATATATATATATATATATATATATATATACACACCTCAATGTGTATAGTTAGCACTATTACACTTGAAGAGGCAGTAGTGATCCAACATACAGTATTATTAGAAGAGTGCTCAATATCTGTGATAGAGCGTTATTAGATAAAAAAATATTTTATTAAATATTTATTTACATGGGAACAAGCCTGTTACCATTGGTTCCTTGCTATATAAGCTTAATTTTTTAAGCGGAGCAATCATTGGGCAGCGAAAAAATTTATCAAAATGATAAAGTTTATAATTTTAGAAAAAAAATTGTTCGCTGCCCAATGATTGCTCCGCTTAAAAAATTAAGCTTATATAGCAAGAAATCAATGGTAAAAGGCTTGTTCCCATGTAAATAAATTTTAATAAAATATTTTTTTATCTAATAACGCTCTATCACAGATATTGAGCACTCTTCTATTGTATATGTTGTGCAATGTATTTTTAAAAATATTTTGTATGTATTCAATAGTTGTTTTCCAACTATTTTCCATATTTTTCCTTTTTTTAACATACATTAGGATAATGTTGTTAATACGAGGGTGAGTGAAAAAGTAATGCCATTTTATTTAGGACAGGTATAATTACCAACACAGGAACATGTATCATACATCAAAATGAAGCTGGTCCTCTGTGGACCACATCCTTACTTCTCCTCATAGTCACTGTTTCTCTCAATAACAATGTTCCACCCTCGAATGAGAGCATGTACCCCTGCCTGGTAAAATTCTGTTGACTGTTCTTTGAGCCACTTCTTCACTACAGATTTCACTTCCTTATTACTGGAATAATGTTTGCCTCTCAAATCCTCTTTCATTATTACTCCATTGTTAGAGACTAGCAGCACCTGTGGATATATCACAGTATGATCATTTGATTATTACAACATTTGATATGTTTATTTAAGAGCTATTGCTAAATAGTTCAATATGTAAAAGTATAAGTGTCTTGATTTAACTCTCTTCCACTTTTTTTTTTTTTTCTTTATTTCTTTACATCTTTTCATTATGTTCAATTGAAACAGATTAGTGTTATCGCTTCTGTGTACTCACCACTCTTACAAAATAAGTTTAACCCCCCCCCCCCGACTGAATTTTTTTTTTAAAAACCAAAATCAGAGCATTTTCTGATTTTAATGAAATTTCAGTGTTGATTTATCAAAGAATTAATTTTATATTGCATCATTTATTTTATTTCATGTTTTAAAGAGGCAAACGTTATTCCCTCGTAGATATGTGAAAAATCAAGTATATTATTGCTTGAACAAAAAAGTAAATACTATTTTCTTAATAGCATAAACCTATTTAGTATATTCCCATTGGTTGAATAGGAAAGTATTTAAGTTTTGTATTTATGCACTTCAAGAATTCTTTTTTTCTTTTTAATCTCTTCTAAGTTCAGTTTTGTATTTATGCACTTCAAGAATTCTTTTTCTTTTTAAACATAACACTTCAAGAATTCTTTTTTCTTTTTAACATAATCTCTTCTAAGTTCAGTTTTGTATTTATGCACTTCAAGAATTCTTTTTTCTTTTTAAACATAATCTCTTCTAAGTTCAGTTTTGTATTTATGCACTTCAAGAATTCTTTTTCTTTTTAAACATAATCTCGTCTAAGTTCAGTTTTCAGCCATTGAAAAGACAATCAAAAAACCTTTTGAAATTGTAAATATTTAAAGCATCACATATATTTCACCATGTTATTTTCATATCTTTATTAAGAAATTTTAAAAATTCTATTGGAAATACATATATGAATTCTACTGATACTTTTTAAATTAAATATATATAATTATCCTGGGGATCCTAATGGTGAAACCTGGATTGATATATTCTGATTTTATTACTTTTGTAAACCAGCTCTACAAATGTATTGAGAACTTTTTATATTCATTTATAATTCTGACTTATTTGGTTACTTCTTTTTATCGACGGTCAAAATTGTGACTTCCTTGATTGTTGTTTTCTCCATTAAGTCATCCTCTCTTCTGAAACACACACACACACACACGCATATTTCACACATCCATATGTACATCCATATATATATATATATATATGTATATATACACACACACACATCCATATGCACACACATGTATATGTACACACATTTGATGTCAGAGATTTCATTTCTGACACACATCTCCAAATTAAAAAATAAACTCAACATATATATATATATATATATATATATATATATATATATATATATATATATATACACACACATCCATATGTATATATATATATATATATGTATGTATATACACACACATCCATATATATATATATATTTTATATATATATATATATATGATTGTAAATATATGATAGGCAAATGATTCAAGTGAAAAAAACTCAAACATCAGAGCAGAGATATTGAATCAGGAAAAAAAAAAATGGAGAAAAAAAAAACATGGAGGAGAAGATACAAGTATTAGTAAAGTAATTTTTATAAGAAATGCTTTAATTTATTTATTTTTTATTTTTTTTAATATCTCCCACCT
This sequence comes from Doryteuthis pealeii, assembly GCA_023376005.1. Taxonomy (NCBI): domain Eukaryota; kingdom Metazoa; phylum Mollusca; class Cephalopoda; order Myopsida; family Loliginidae; genus Doryteuthis; species Doryteuthis pealeii. The sequence continues at coordinate 31,498,926 of CM042179.1, read as the reverse complement.
TCCATAAACATCTCTCCCTCTCACTCACTCACACACACATACACTATTTATCTCCTTAGCAGTTAAGTGCTATAGGCAGAAAGTGGCACAACAAATGATTCCTGATATCTAAAATAGAATACTTACATATGCACTTATATACATACTGTCTGTCTTATAATATTTTTTTGTTTCTCTTTCACTTCTGTGTATTTCTTTATTCTACCAGCCCCATCCATACTTACTTTCCTCATCTGATGGGCCACACTCGTATCTCCTCTTCTCCCCCCCTCACCGTTTGTCCACTAACTCATCCCTGTTCCTCAATCTCCAAAATAACTGAATATGGTCTGTTTTGCCTACTTACAGTTTCTAGCTTTTTAATACACATAATAGGTGCCCTTTCAAGATCTTTGGTACTCTAAGATTTTTTTTTTCATTAATATAACTAATGTGATTGCTCTTTCCTTCTGGTTTGCTTTTTAAGATAATTTTTTTTTTCCTTTTTCTTTTTCTTTCCTTTTTTACTTATATAATTTTCTGAGTAAGTGAGTGTATATTGAGAAAGGTATGGGGGAAATATATATTTCTTATATGGATCTAAGTTTATATTTCTGTGTGGATATTTGTGTAAACATGATGTGCATGTCATATAAGCACCTATATACAAAATAGGTGTAGACCTTTGTATGTTTGTGTGCATTCATTTCTATATGAAATGCATATATATATATATATATATATATTGTTGATGTGTATGCTTGCAAATATACAACAGAAAACACACATACACATATATGCATATCATACATATACACATAATTATATACACATAAGTTTGTATATATAAATATGTGTGTGTGTGTGTGTGTGTATATATATATATATATATATAATTATATACACATATATATGTGTATATGTTTGTATATATATATATGTGTGTGTATATATATATATATATAATATATGCACATTATATTTATACATATATTATACACACACATATATACATATATATACATATAATTATATATATATATATATATATATATATATATATATATATATATACACACACACATACATATATGTGTGTATAGACTTACTCCTGCATTTCCATTTTGCATACCTTTGCTTTTGAAAATATTCTTTATATTTTCTATGCGTTATTCCTAAAGTTTTAAGACCATATTTTTATGTCATGTCAATTGTCTATCAGAATATACCAAGCCTTTTAGGGTTAAATCAAATTTAACGGACCAAAATTCCACCATCGTATGTCACCCCGCCGAACGAAAAAAAAACAAACCAAAAATCAGGGAATTAACCGAATTTAATGAAATTTTCAGTGTTGATATATTAATGAATAAAAGATATACTGCACTAGTTATTTTATTTAAAAACCTTTACATTTTTTCAGGTCAATTAACTTTGAACCACGTATCTTTGAGAATCTGTGTTATGCCTCATCTTTATTGTATATAAACACAACGTTTAGGCCATTGTAACCTCAGGCTCTGTTTAAGGTGTTTTTTTTTAATTACCTTAAAATGTCATCTTGTCAGTATTTATGAGATTGAGGTTTGATATGAATAATTATGATATTTCGGACTGTTGTCATCATCTTTATTGTGTATAAACACATTTAGGCCATTGTAACTTCAGGTTTTGTTTTAAGCACTTTCTATTCATTATTTTAACTAGCAAATATATGCACCCTCCGCCGGGTGCAAGTATTTAAGTTTAAATGTAATAAAATATTAAAATAAATCAGAAAGGCCAGTGAAACTAATTAAGAATTCAAATAAAAAGATTTGAAACGGAGGGGGTATAATCGGAAAATAGAACAACTGAAACTTACTCTTTCATCACTTCCGTTTTTCAATGCTAAATTTTCCTAATTTAACTATTTAGTTAAAATAGGAAGTAAAGAATAAAATTACAGTTATTTCTTCTTGTTAATGAATTTCTTTTAGGATTTATTGAAGAGATTTTTACTCATATTCATTAAGATAAAACCAAACAATTAGAAATCAATAATACCAAGCACATTTTTATTAAAATCAGTTTTTTTAATATCAATATGCAAATTAGCTTTACGTTTACACTGAAAACTGGTATTTTGTTGTATATATACATACAATTGCATGTTATTAGTATTAAGGTAAGGCCAACAGTATTAATAATGTCAAACAGTTTTATTATTAATTGAGGTTTAAATAGAAATAGAATCATGGAGAATGTGACGTAAATAACTAAGGGAATTGTGACTTGAGTAGTAATATAGTTTCGGTTACAGACAGAAAAATACACAATCTCCATTATAATAAGATTACCTTAAAATAAGTCATCTTCAGATGATTAATCATGATTTCAATCACAGTTTCAGAGTTTGAATAATTACTCCTTTCTCAAGAGCGCTCCAAGCAGCAGAAATGCCCGGCAAACTTATTGACAAAACAGAGTTTACAGTGGCCTGAATGTTGTATTTTATACACAATAAAGATGAGGACAACAGTCTGAATAAGACTTTTTTTAAGGTAATTAAAATAAATAAAAAGAAACACCTAAACAAAACCAGAGCTTACAGTGGCCTGAACGTTGTGTTTCTACACAATAAAGATGAGGACAACAGTCCAAAATATCATAATTATTTAAAATAAAGATCTCTTTCCACTTATAAGCATCTCAGTATTAGTAAAAACCTGTGTATGGGGAAGTGGTATGAATATAAATTCATTAATTTAAAAAGATATCTTTGTTAGACTTTTAAATATTTCTTGACAATGCCCACTAGTTACTTATTTCCAAGGGATGTTCCCATGGTGTAGTGGCTAATGTACTGGAATGCAACATCATAAGTGAGTTCAAACACTAGTCATGCTATTATGTTCACTTTTGGACTAATACCATTGGGAAAGGTATGAATCAGCTCATACCCCAGCTATGGGTTTAATAGTATCACTACTGTTCTTCTTCACATATGGCTTTGGTATTAAATCTCCCCACAAAGTTTGATATGCCATTAAGCAAAGAAATCAAACTGTATTTCCAGATCAAAATTTCTTAATATGAATCTTAACTCTTGGATTTATAATCCATATAATCAGATTAATCCAGCAGCTATAATAAGAAATATTCTTGCTTATGGATCATTCAAATTTGTCTGTATTATTCATATATATATATATATATATAGGGCCGGTTTAGCTCAGTCAGTAGAGTACTTGACTAGGAATTGCAAGGTTCCTGGTTCGATACCGGCCCTCGTGTTTGAGTAGCACAGAGATCTGTGCAGTAAAGTGATGGTAGGTGTGGTACTCCACTTCAGATGCCAAAACAATCTCCTTGGTCTAGTGCTAGAGAAAAGGGGATAGACTCCTCGATGCCTGGCTGATACTGACTTTAGGCCACCCCGACAAGAGAATTTATTTTAGCTTTATAAAAAAATTTTTTAAATACAAATTGCGTATAAGTATTACATAAATTTGACTAAATATTTTCTATTAGCATATAATACAAATGAAAATGGTCTTTATTCCTTTCAAGGTTCACAACTAACAAGAGGAATAAGGAATACATGAGAAGAAATATTTTATTGGTATTGTTACATTTTTGGCTCTAAGAATAATTGTATAGGTTAGGTGTTTTGCATTTCATAAACGGGAGGGGGGGGACAAAATTTTGGTATGAGACATGTATGCTTAAAAAAAATCGGATTCCCTTAAGGAAAAATTGTGATATTGTAAAAAGTTTAAAATATATCTACATCTATTAATAATGGAGTTTCGATCTCATTATATCTGTAACCGAAACTACGTTAATGCTTACGTCACAGTATTTATTTTTAATTCTATGAAAAATCAATTCAAGAGTCAAATTTTCACAGAAATTTTATACTTATTCACCTTTAAATGAATTTGGTTAAAATACTTTTTTCCTAAAATATATAAGGGGAATTTTTTTTATTTTTTTTTTTTACTAGGTCACACCCACCTTATTTCCTGTTATAAAATCCGAACAAAATATATTTTACTCGTACGATTTTTAAAATATTTCTATAAAGATAGAAGTCTCTGAATAATCAAATCGGAAATTTTCAGAAACGTTTTGGAAGTCCTTTTAGCTTAGTCGGTAGAGCGTTTGCCTGGGAATCACAAGGTTCCTGGTTCGATACCGGCCCTCACCAATGTGTAGCACAGGGATCTGTGCGTTAAAGTGAGGAGCTGATAGGAGGTGTGGCACCCCTACCTCAGATGTAAAAACAATCTCCCTTGTCTAGCGCTAGTCTAGATAATGAATGTTATGCTTAAGTGATAGATACTTGGTACTTTTTAAAATATCACAATTTTTCGCCACACACACACTTTTTAGCATACATGTCTGGTACTGAAGCATTCTCACTCTACATAAGCACCCTTTATATTTACTACTTTTTCATGTTTATATAATTATCATTTTGCTACCAATATCACTAATCACCCCGAATAATTAAATCTTGGTGCAATATACTTAATATGCAAGGGCGAGTCAAAAAGTAATGCCATTTTGTTTAGAAAAGTTATAATAACCAACACAGGAACATGTATTAGACATCAAAATGAAGTTGGTCCTCTGTGGATCACATACCTAATTCTCCACATAGTCACCATTTCTCTCAATAGCAATGTTCCACCTTCGAATGAGAGCATATATCCCTGCCTCGTAAAATTCTGTTGACTGTTCTTTGAGCCACTTCTTCACTACAGATTTCACTTCCTCATCACCGGAATAATGTTTGCCTCTCAAACCGTCTTTTATGAGGCCAAAGAGATGATAGTCTGAAGGCTCTAAATCTGGTGAATATGGAGGATGTGATAAAGTTGTCCACCTTGTCCTGATGCTTGTGTGTGGTCGAGCATTGTCATACAGAAGGAGGACATTGTGGATTGGCAAGTTGGGTCTTACTCGACGGATTCTTGCTCTGAGCCTCGTTAGGGTCTCAATATAGGTCTTAGTTTTATAAAAAAAAAAAATCACATGAAATAAAGAAAATGGAATTACTTTTTGACTGACCCTTGTACAAAAACCATCACTGTTACTATTGTTGGTTATTTTGAATAACAACACTATCAGTATTTTATTTAGAATATTGTGAATTTTAGATAAGTTTTATTCTCAATTGCTCAAATGGAAATATAATACCCAAGAGAATACTTGTATATGGTGTATAATTTAACTGTAGATGATACTATACATTCACAGCTATTTCAGTTGAGCAGTTGATTGAAAAAAACAATTATCTTTGTCCCTTAATACAGTCTACTCTTATCTTTTTTTTTCTTTTTTCAGTCTTTGTTTTCTTATATACTAGCAGCACCTGTGGATATACCACAGTATGATAATTATTACAATGTTTACTTAAGAGCTATTGCTAAATAGTTCAATATGTAAAAAGTATAATAATCTTTATTTAACTCTCTCTCTCTCTCTCTCTCTCACTTTTTTTTCCCTTTCTTTTCATCTTTTCATTATGTTCGATTGAGACAGATTAGCATTATCGTTTCCACATGCTCACCTACCCTGTTCTTTCTTATAATATTTTTTTTTGTGTAGCATGTCCTTTTTCTTTCTCCATGATAAAAACGGAATGGTCCATTATTTAGCTGAGGTGACGACACTCATAAGAAATAAGAATTCGGCAGATAAGCAACACCAGATAATCAGGATTTACATTTTTGCATTTCATCTTGGACAATTTGGACAGTCTCATCTTTAACCACAGGGTGTTGCAAGATGATAACTGTCGTACAATTAAGGAACACTATTATTAATGCATATCTATATCATCCTAATATTCTTATTACAGGCCAGTTTAGCTCAGTCGGTAGAGTGTTCGGCTAGGAATCACAAGGTTCCTGGTTCGATACCAGTCCTCACCAACTCAGTGTATGAGTAGCACAGAGATCTGTGCGGTAAAAAGAGGGGCTGACGGTAGGTGTGGTGCTCCACCTCAGACAGTAAAATAATCTCCTTGGTCTAGCGCTTGTGAAAAGGAGATAGACTCCCTCACTGTCTGGCTGATACTGACATTAGGCCGCCCTGACAACATTACTTTACTCACTTAATTTTTTTAATTAACTGATTTGACTTCTGGTTAACTTTGACTAATAAATTACTAATTACTTTATACTAATAAATCAGAAGCAACACTTGTTTTTAAATCCACACTAATTTATTGTTTTTAAGAATATAAAACAATCATTACATCCTATTTCAAACTTATTTGGTAATTTTCACCTTCAGTTGTCAAAATTCCTAGCATAAAATTGTGTGTGTGCATTATCTGAAATTAACTTAATTCTTATTAAGAACACGTTTTATGATATTTTTGAGTTAAAGCATACAGTTGTATTGTTTTCGAAAAGTTTCTAAGATTTGTGTATTTCACACGGAGACTTTCAAAATGGCTACCGGCTTGTTTCAAAGTGAAAGTCAGTTGGCTAAATTCCTAGCATAAAATTATCTGAAATCAACTTAATTGTTATTAAGAACAGATTTTATGATATTTTTGTGTTAAAGCATGCAGTTGTATTGTTTTTGAAAAAGTTTCTAAGATTTGTTTATTTCGCACGGAGACTTTCAAAATGGCTACCGGCTTGGTTCAAAGTGAAAGTCTAATTGCCTTATTTGCTAGGAATTTTGACAACTAAAGGTGAAAATTACCACTTATTTTGTATTTTCAATTATTTATATTAAAATACATATAATATATTTTTATTTAATAGATATTTTGATACCTACAGAATGAACTCAACTTAATGGGATTTATTTTCATATTTTCCTGTAAAAGAAAGAAAAAAAGAAAGAAAAGATAATTCAGAGAAATTGATTGCCTACTATTTTGATATTGTTTAATGAAATATTCATCTCAAAGATGCAATTTTATTGGTAACTATTTTCGTATTTAACTATATACACAGGCATTTGTAAACTATTTATATTGGTTTCACTGTTCAACAGGCATTTGTAAACTATTAATATTGGTTTCACTGTTCAATACTCTTTTGTTAAGAAAGACTCTCAATCCACAAAGAATAGTCTGATTTATATTTTCATATACTAGCAAAATAAAAAACGCCCTCCGGGCGATGTAAAAATAGATTTTTAAAACATATTGCCTGAGGGCGGTGGGAGTAAAAAATTCAATATCAGTGAGTTTGTACCCTAATTAAGTAAAATCATCAAATTCATTAAAGGATTAAAAAATAAAACAATTTGAAATGTAAACTTTAAATATGTATTAAAATAAAACTATATATAGATATATAATACCAGTCATGTATTTATTAAAACTTGTTTTAAAAAAAATGAGGACTGTCTAATGTTGCGTGTTCAAATTTTGAGTGTATTATTCAATGTTATGACGATTTTGGGTAATGTAACGTAAGCAGTGACGTAATTTTTGTTACACACGAAAACCAGAAGCGAATCTCTATTATTAATAGATTAAAAAAAAAAATTCTTGGGGACACGTGGTATAATGATTAGAGTCGTAGGAAAATGGACTCGTCAACTCAAGTTCAAATCCTATACAAAGCTGTTTACATTTCACATAGCGCTGATACCCTTGGGAAAGGTATGTATCCAACTACTCTCCCTCCAGCTATAGATAAATAGTAGGGCAAACTAGGATCTTTAACCATGGCTAGGTAACCTGTCTTGGAGAAAGAAAACTCTGAATTCAAACCTGTTAAACTTCACTTAACGAATTGACCTTGTGTCACACCCTGCTCATGCGGAAGGGTTGGTATATATATATATATATATATATATATATATATATATATATATATATATATACACATAAGATGAATTAGAATTATAAAGATTTATTCTGAATTCATCTTCAAGTTTCACAGTCTAGAAGGAAAACTCTGAATTCAAACCTGTTAAACTCTGCTTAAGAAATTGACCTTGTGTCATAACCTACTTGTATGGAGGGATTGGTAAATATATATACAATAAATATATATATATATGTGTGTGTGTGTGTGCATGTCTATGCAGAAAAGGAAACGTGCAGACACACACACACACACATATATATATTAGTGTGTATGTTCATATTTATTCTTGAGGATGCACCTGTGGTGTAATGTTTATCATCATAGGAAATGGACTCCCCGACCTGAGTTAAAATCCTGGACAAACTCATTTGCATCTCACATAGTGCTGATATCTTTTAGAATTGTCTAAATCTAACTATTCTCTCTTCAGCTGTGGATGAATAGTAGGGCAGACTGGGGTCTTTAACCGTAGTTAGGCAAACATTTAAAATCCACTTAAGAAATTGACCAGGTGTCACATCCTACTCATATGCAGGAGTTGATATATATATATATATATATATATATATATATATATATATAAGAAGTAGTCAAACAATGTGTTTGAAATGGCGAGGCCGACAATTTGTGGGAGATTATGTGCTTAATTAAAGTCATACCTAATTTTGTTGATTAATTATAATTAAATGAATTAGGCGTGCATATGTAAAGCGTAAACAAATCGAGAAAAAGTCGATCTCTGTATGTACATATTAGGCCTCATCAGCAGAGCTATAGACAGGGCAGTGCTTTGTGCGTGATTCGAACCCTACCTGTCAGGCTGACTTGCGGACATTCTAACCACTGCACTAGCTGGCTTCATCAGGTATTTATAAACATATTTTTTATGTTAATATATAGAACATAAGAATAATAAGACCTGTTACAAAATGAATAATATATGGAAATAAAATCTGTAATAATGTATAGAATAATATATATATATATATATATATATATATATATATATATATATATATATATGGCAATATTCTATGAGCTGTATAAATATGATAGTATATTCTCAAGATACTATTACTTTTGGTATAAGGCAATCTCCTATGAGCTGTATGAAATCTATTTTATAATAAATACTTTCTATGTTGGTTATCTAACATTCTAGTATATTATTAGTATCACCTTCCACTATATAAACAGTATTAATGAATAAGTACCTTATAAAAGGATTAGTATTCTTTGGGACAAATGCATCTACCATGATGTTAACTTAAAATAATTTGCTTACTTTCAAAATTTAGGTTAGATTTTTTTTCTTTATATTCTATTTAAAAAAAAAGAAGCTTTTTGAAGTTATGTTTTCTTATTTTTAAATTTCATACCAAATATAAATTAAAATTTCTAAATTTCTAAAAACTTTATAAAAAGTGTGTATATATATATATATATATATATATAAATACGATGAGGAAATTAATCCGACAATATGAAAAGAAAATATTTTAAAATATAACAAACACAGGATGTTACGATCAGGAAACAATTTTTAGTGTCAATACTTAAGTATTTCGGTATTTTATACCATCTTCAGGACACTGTTAGTTGAGGAACAAAATGAAAGATATTAAGTGTATAGTGCATTGATCACGTCATTTGCTTTTCGTAAACAAACGCGCATATGAAAATTAACGGTTAACAGCATCAGATTCACACAACCACTATACACTTAACATCTTTCATTTTGTTCCTCAACTAACAGTGTCCTGAAGATGGTATAAAATACCGAAATACTTAAATATTGACACTAAAAATTGTTTCCTGATCGTAACATTCTGTGTTTGTTATATTTTTAAAATATTTTCTTTTCATATATATATATATATATATATATATATATATATAAGTAAAGAAATAACAAAAGACTTAGACATTTAGCGTTATAGTCTATTTCAGGAAGCTCCCTGAAATAGACTATTATGCTAAATCTCTAAGTCTTTTGTTATTTCTTTACTCATATATTTGCTCTGTGACTCTAATATTAAGAGCACACATTGAGCTCCCAAACTGCGACTTGGTTTTGTTTAAATAAAACTCTTGTGTCGTAAGGAAGATTTCTTCTCTGGACTTTTAGATTATATATATATATATATATATATATATATATATATATATAAAATATAACATAATATTTAGATTTTTTGCATCATAGCCTATTTCAGGGAGCCTAGAGCAAATGTCTAGTCCTTACAATCATCAGATGCCGAATGATGAATTCTTTATTATTCTTAAGTCAGTTAAAAACAGATTTTTTTAGTCCTGTGTTCTTCTGTTTAGATTATATATATATATATATATATATATATATAATCACTTTAGTAATTTTATTTTCAATCTTTAGAGAATAACATCACACAGAAAATAATTCAGTACATGAGAATACAATTAGCCATAGATCACATTGTACTCAGGCTTGAGCCCCAGTGTCTAGGGATGGAAATTGGAGTGTAATATTGAGAATGGATGGCATACAAAGGAGAGGGATAGAAATAACAAAAAGAGTAAAGGATTACAGTTACAGAGAGAGATTAGAGAAATTAGTATTAACTTGAAATTTAAGGTGTCTTGAAATTTTAACCATTTCAACTTATAAGCTTGATGTTTTTCACTATGAGCACTATTTTTACTATGGACTTTAAATTTTGGTTCAACTTTTAACTGAATTATGGAGATATATATATATATATATATATATATATATATGAGGAGTGAAGGATTGAATAAATCTGACAAAATGTGGTTGGAAATAGAGGAAAAAGTGGATATAACAACACCAACTAAATTCAATCGATATTTTGGCTTGTTTAGTTGAAGCTTTTTCAAAATCTTATTAAGACAAATGCTTTTACATTCTGCTTTTATACTGAAAAGGTAATTGGGTAAGGGATAGAAAGAGGGGAGGGTTTATGTGTGTGGTATAGAGAATTGAGAAAAGGAGCGGTAGGTTTAGTATGTATTTTCCTCTATTTTCAACCACACACACACACATATATATATTTACCAAATTATTAACTTTTCTTATGTCTATTATTATTTGTAAACATTTCTTTTTGCTGTACAATCAAAATCATTTATTAAACTGAAAGTATTCAGAATTAAAAACATTGTTCATTCAGTGACAAAATAGAAAAAACAAATTCTTGATTGGCCCTTCTACCGAGGATCAGTGTAGTATCTGCGTGTTTTGCCAAGAATCAAAGTACTGACCTCCAGCCTGAAGATCCATCTTTGTATCTATTTGATTTGCCAAGTTAATTTTATGATGTGCTCATTTCCAAAGTTAAACAACAATGAGCCTGTTCAATACTTAATTTGGTACTATAAGTAACCTGTGTCCTTTGTTTATGAAAATAATTGATTTTGCATTAAATGACCCAGAACAATTTGATATGCCATAAAACAAAACAATCAACCAACTTGCTAGATCACCAGAGTTAAGCAGCACTGAGCTTGTTTAATACTTAATTGAGTGACCACTTAAACAACAACAGGTACTGTAAGCAACCTGAGTCTGTTGTTTATCTAAAAATGACTTGATTTGGCATTAAATAACCCAAAAAGGTTTGATATGCCATAAGAAAACAAAACAAAACAACAACAACCAGCACCCACAATGGTTACGGTCAAGTCACACTCATTACCAAAGATAGACAGCAATAAAATTGTTCAATACTTAACTGGTTGACCACTTCAGCAACAGCAGGTACTGTAAGCAACCCGAGTCCTTTGTTTATACAAATAACTTGATTAGGCATTAAATAACCCAAAATGGATTGATATGCCATTAAAAAAAACACCTGCTAGATCACAAAACTTATGTGGCAAGGAGCCTATTCAATGCTTATTAGGTGATCACTTGAGCAACTGCAGGTACAATTGTTTATAAAAAGTGACTTTTCAGCATTAAATAACCCGAAAAGGGTTGATATGTTGTAAACCAACCAACCAAACTGCTAGATCACTGAAGTTAAGCAGCGATTAAACCTTCATGTAGATGGATATCTTACTTGTGCTTCATGGTATATTACTTGCTTCATGGTAGATATCTTACTTGCTTCTATCTTACTTGCTTCATAGATATCTTACTTGCTTCATAGTAGATATCTTACTTCATCGTCTTATATCTTAATGGTAGATATCTTACTTGCTTCATGGTAGATATTCATATCTTTCATAGCAGATATCTTACTTGCTATCATGGTAGATATCTTACTTGCTTCATGGGCTTCTATCTTACTTGCTTCATATATCTTACTTGCTTCATGGTAGATATCTTACTTGCTTCATGTAATATATACTTGTACTTGCTTCATGGTAGATATCTTACTTCATTAGTGCTTCATGGTAGATATCTTACTTGCTTCATAGATATCTTACTTGCTTCATAGCAGATATCTTACTTGCTTCATGGTAATTATCTTACTTGTTTCATGGTAGATATCTTACTTGCTTCATGGTAGATATCTTACTTGCTTCATGGTAATTATCTTACTTGCTTCATGGTAATTATCTTACTTGCTTCATGGTAATTATCTTACTTGCTTCATAGCAGATATCTTACTTGTCTTTATGTTTGCTTTATGGGAACAAGTTTTGGGTAGGGAATCATTCCACCCCTCTCCTGCACACTCAGAGAAAAAGGTCACAGTGTTTCTTTTTATATATGATGCTTCATCTATGTGTATGGATCAGTATGTCTGTAGCCTGATGCAGTTCCCCAACTATGGATTAAACAGTACTGCAAGTTAATTGATAAGAAAATATCTTACAAGATAAAAACTATTCACCTTTTTTTCTTTTCCAGAGCTTTGGGGACTGTTCTTAGGGCACCAATTATAATTGGTACAACCTTTACCTTCATGTTCCACAGTTTTCTCAGGCAAGGTCCAAGTGTTTGTCTACCTTTTTACTTTCTTTCATTTTTACTCGGTGGTCGACTGGGACAGCAAAATCCACAAGATGACAGGTTCTCTTCTTCTTATCAATCATTACTAGGTCTGGTCTCCTGGCCAGGATTATGTGATCTGTCTGTACCTCAAATTCCTAGAGAATTTATTATTATTATCATAAATTGTTTTATTATTATGAGGTTTTCACACCTCTCATAGCTGGTGATTCGCTGGAGGCTGAGTTACAAGTTTCTTCAGGTCTGCAAGACTCTGCTGAGTATTCTAGCTGGTCCCAACAATGCAGTAGTTTGGATGGTCTCTTATTATTATTATTATCATTATTATTATTATTATTATTATCATTATTATTATTATTATCATTATTATTATTATTATTATTATTATTATCATTATTATTTACTCCTTTTGAGTTTTCACATCAGTGTTAGCTGATGGTCTTTCACTGGAGTCTGAGTGACAGCAAGTCTCCTCAGGTCTCCAGGACTCTTCTGAGTATTCTGGCAGATTGCAGCAGTGCAGTGTTCTGAATGGTTTCAATCCTTCCTCTGATTTCCAAACTTTCCAAACCCTTTTCCAATCCTTTTGGGACTGTTCCAAGTGCACCAACCACAATTGGTATCACTTTCACTTTCATATTCCATAACTTTTTCAGTTCTCTGGCAAGGTCCAGATATTTGTCTATTTTTTTAAATTTAAAAAAAAAAATTTTTTTTATTTTTTTAATTTTATTTTTTTATTATTATTATTATTATTATTATATTTATGTTATCAAACTCTGCATTTTCATCTTACTTATTCACACATACAATATCACCTTATTGATATTAGTCAGTGTTTTTTTTACTTTTAACTTTTACTATTTTCACTTTAGATTAGTATGCAAAGTGGCACATTTTATTCACTTTCTTTAATAAGATAAAAGCACCTGTACATCTGACCCCACAACTATTTAATTTTTTTTTTTTTTATCTTGTTACTCTCTCTCTTTCTTTTCTCTTTTTTCCACCAAACTTGTTTTTCATCTTATTTTATTTTTTTAATTTTACTTTTGTTCCATTTTCTATCACTGGCCAAGTTAAAAGGAAATAAATCAATTAGTTTTGATGAAATATAGCAACACATAAAACAGAAATTGTAATTTATTCATTCAAGTAATTTGTGCAACTGTCTACTTACACATATTAATATTCATAATCACATCCTTAAATGCATATATGTGCACACACACACACACACTTGTATATATGCTCATACACATTGCTGTATTTAGAGGTTAAAAATTTGACCTTTTCATTTTAGAACAATAAGAAAAAAAAAGGAATTGATTCATTTTTTTGCCTTTATGGTACCAATTTTGGAGATTCATGTCTTTCGTCTTCTCATTAACAACAAATATTGACTTACAGATTTTCTCTGTCAACATCATCTTATCTTATTATAATGGAGATTCGGTGTCTGTCTGTCTGTAACCGAAACTATGTCACTACTTGTGTCACAATACTCCCAGGAATTGCATAAATTTATCAATGAATATTTGATTTATAGTAAAAAAAAAATCATTTTGGGCTTCAGGCGGGCCAAAAATATTTAATTCTTAGAAATATAAATAGGATTTTTAAACAACAAATGGCTATGGAAGAGTCCACCATTGTAAAATAGGAATCACAGGGGTGCATAGGTAAAAAAAAAGGCTATGGAGGGGTCCACCATAGTAAAATAGGAATCACAGGGGTGCATAGGTAAAAAAAGGCTATGGAAGTCCACTATAATAAAATAGGAATTAAAGGGTCAATAAGTAAAAAAAAGGCTATGGAGGGGTCCACTATAGTAAAATAGGAATCACAGAGGGCATAGGCAAAAAAAGGCTATGGAGCAGTCCACCATAGTAAAATAGGAATTAAAGGGGTGCATAGGTAAAAAAAGGCTATGGAGGAGTTCACCATAGTAAAATAGGAATTAAAGGGGTGCATAGGTAAAAAAAGGCTATGGAGGGGTCCACTATAGTAAAATAGGAATCACAGAGGGCATAGGCAAAAAAAGGCTATGGAGCAGTCACCATAGTAAAATAGGAATTAAAGGTGCATAGGTAAAAAAAAGGCTATGGAGGAGTTCACATAGTAAAATAGGAATTAAAGGGGTGCATAGGTAAAAAAAGGCTATGAGGAGTTCACCATAGTAAAATAGGAATTAAAGGGTGCATAGGTAAAAAAAGGCTATGGAGGAGTCCACTATAATAAAAATAGTGAAAAGAGGATAGATTCCCTCATTGTCTGGCTGATACTGACTTTAGGCCACACCGATGACTTTACTTACTTTATTAGTTTAACAATTTGAAGGTATCCACTTCTTTAAGTTTATACAATGATATTCTGGACATGCACATCCCTGTCAAAAAGAGTCCAATTCATTCCTGACTTTAACTCTTAACATCATGTTAAGAATTTCTTAAGTACAGAGCCCCATTTTTATAAGGATCTATCAGAAATGCTAAAAATTTCCATTTCATTTAAAGTTACCTGTTATTTCCCTTAAAGACTTCTAAATATATTTAAAAGTATGAAGACCTACGTGAACAATGCGCCAGAAACGGATGGATCACGGATGTATTTCCCATTGAGGTCGGATGTCGGGGGTTTATTGCCAACTCAACCTCGGCATTTTTGTCTAAACTTGGACTTTCTCTACCAGACAAAAGGGAATACTTAAATAAGATCCAGGAGAAAGCTCTAACCGCATCAGCGTGGATATGGCAGTCCTATTTTGTGACATCAAAAACGACAAAGTCTGGTGGTTCGTGAGATACTGCTGGGGCGCTCTGGGTTAGTGGTAATGATGCTTCGGCCCCGAAACCATGCCTGAACCCAGAGTCATCATCTGATGAAGGCTTTGTTGGTTGCAATGCTACTGTGTAAATAGCAGTCATTGTATGAAGATTATAATATTACATTTAAACAAAGGCTATCGTTTGGTCGGATTAGGAAACGAATGTGACTTCCGGCTATGTGGAATGAGGCGGTATAGGATGTTAACAGTTTTAAACATAAAGGACCTAGTCACTTTAAAGAAGCTGGCTATCTCTGGAAGTCTCTGGAGTTTCTGTGTTTATTGGCTAGTGAGATAAGCACAGCCCTATTTTTAAATTTTCAAAGTCAAATTGAAAGCTCCTAGGTTAATGCTTTCAATATGTCGGAATGAGAAACTAAATTTTGTATATGCTGTATAAACATTCATCATCATCATGTCGCGCAGTTGCGTGATATCCATGATGATCTCTCGCCAGCCTCCCCTATCATTCATTGACTCCGGCAGCTCCTCTGCGCAGCAGCCAGTATCCCTGCATAGTTGGTCATGTAGGTCCTGGCTGGGCGGCCCACATTAGCGCGCCCATGTGCTGGCTTCCACAGTAGTACGTCGCTTACGATCTCGTCCTTGTTTCTCCAGCAGTGACCTGCATGTCTAGTCCGTCTCACTCGTATGGTTTTGTGAGATGGGGGCAGGTGGCCATATAGTTGCTCTTTTTGTGGGATGCTGCTTTCCACCCTATCCAGCCGTCCGTAGCATTCTCGTACAGCTCCCATCTAGCTTATTCTCAAGACGCTTCGTTAGGTCCAAGTGGTACGCCATACAGAAGTACCGACACAACCACAGCCTGGAAGAATCGCCTCTTTAGCTTGTTGGGGAGACGGATTTCCATATGACTGATAGTTTTTGGTGGCCAACCATGCCTTTCCTATTCGATAACATTACATTATGTCATTAGCAAAATGATGATATATATTTGCTTTATCATCATCATCATCATCATTTTTATTATTTATATTAAGTTTTATTTCTTTTACTAAAAATTATTATTGTTATTTTATCAATATTTATTGTCACAGTAACTTTTTAAAAATTGTATTTGTATCAAAATTGCAATTTTTTTTTTTTTTTTTTTTTTTTTTTTTTTCAAACAAGCTGCACTTTTGCTTGAATTGTATGAATCTCATTTTTATTTTGTACTTTTTTTTTTTCTTCTTTGAATTGAAAAATATGTATTAATTATTCTGACTAAATACTTAATAGACTCAGCATCCCTGTATTTTTATATAAATATGCTCATACACAGACATAAACAAAAAAAGATTTAACACCACAATCAAAAATATAAAATTTATAATTAAAATAATGGGAAAAAGTTTAAAAAAAAAAAAAAAAAAAAAAAGAAAATGATTAAACTTTTTGTTATTTCTATTATTTTTCTTTTTTTTAAATGTTTTTTATTTTTTTATTTTTAAAAATTTTTTTTTTATCATTGATGATTCTTCTGATTTTTGCATAGAATGTACATTTCTTGTGCATCCTGCACAATAATGTTTTTTTTTTTTGTAGATATCAGCAGATATCAGCCATAAAATAATGTTTTTTTTGTGTAGATATCAGCATAGATAATGTTTTTTTTTGTGTAGATATCAGCATAAGAATTAATGTTTTTTTGTGTAGATATCAGCATAAAAATAATGTTTTTTTGTTGTAGATATCAGCATAAAATAATGATTGAAGTGTGAAATGCTTATTTTTTTGTGAACAACACAGACATTTACACCCAAAATACATTCAAATAAACATTCACTTATTACTCAGATAGTACAGAAAAAATCAAAAACATATTGTGTCTATATATATATATATATATATATATATATATATATATGGGAATAAGATGAGGAAATGAATCTGACAGTATGTAAAGAAAATGTAGAACAAATACAAAATGTTATAATGATGGAAATTTATTAGTTGTTGAATAATTTCATAGTCCTGAAGAAGATTTCCTTTGTAAACCGAAATGTTTCGAACATCAACTAATAAATTTTCATTCATTATAACATCCCCATATTTGTTCTACATTTTCTCCACACACACACACACACGTATATATTCCAATGACACACAAACAAATATATTATAAATTTTCATATCAAAATGAAGAGGGAAAAAAACATACACAAAAAAAGGAAAATTTAAAATAAAAAAAAAATGGATTTTTTTTTTTTTTTTTTTTTTTGTGAAAATAAATGAAGGGAAAGAAATATTGACTGATATGTCTGTATTTTTTAAAAAAAATTTTAAGTTAGGCTGCTTAGGATGCTTAATGATATAATAATTTGCATTCATCAATTACAAAATTGAAGTGATTGTTGTTATAATTGTTGTTAGTTTGTTTAATTTTTTTTGCTTTTATTTTGTTGTTTCTTTTTTAATTATTTAATCAATAAATGTTGCAAAAACTTTTCTTTTTTTTTTGTTTTAAAAACACATTTTTATTTTTTTTTATTTTTTTTTTTTCAACAATTATATTATATTTATGTCTTGCCTTATTAAAAAAAAAAAAAAAATTTTTTTTTTTATTTCCTTTAATCTATAAGGCGTTCAAACATTTTTTTTTCTTCAATAATTATGTTCTATTTATGTTGTATACAAATTTTTGAAAACTTACTAGCAATTTATGCAAAAAATCAGTATATATTTATTGTACACTTTTTATTTCTGGCTCTGAACTTTTGAAAGAGAAATCAAAAAAACTTATGTGAACTATCTTCTTTTACTAATGGATCAATATGGGGCTGTTCAGAAAATTATTTTTCTTCTATATTTATGATTAAATGATTTGTGTAGAATTTCACAAAGGAGTACAGTGGGAAGAGGAAAATAACTATTAAAAAATAAGAGGAAAGAGAGGAAGAATGAAAGGTTGATTTTTTCCTTTTTTTCTTTCTTTTTTTTCTTCTTTTTTTCTTCTTTTTTTTTCTTTTTTCTCTTTTTTTTTCTCTTTTTTTTCTTTTTTCTTTTTTCTCTTTTTCTTTTTCTCTTCTTTTTTTCTTTTAAAATTGTACATCTTCCTAATTATATGATTCTCTTTTTTTTTTTTTTTTCCCCCTAAAATTGGTTTACCAATTCTTCACTTATGAAATAAATTAAATAAATTCTTTAAATCTCTATAATTTTATATTCTTTTATAAATAGAATAAATTCTTTTTTTTTTTTTTTTCAAATTTTGCTTATTTTAAAAAAGTCAGATTATAAAAAAAAAATTTTTTTTGGTTTAAAATCTTTGTTTTTAATGTTCTGATATCTAACATTTCCATCAGGACCTCTTTTTCTTTTTTTTTTTTTTTTTTCTTCCTACCCAAGCAAATATATGCCCAGTAAGTGATTATTATATCTTGTAATAAGTGAGCTTATATTCATTAATTTAACAGCATTTTTATTTTTATTTGAATGTCTCCTGTAATTGTATTGTCCTGCTGACGGCACATGCACCAATGCTTTTTTTTTATTTCTTCATTCAGTTGATGGTTTTACACAAATTTCTTTATTTGCTATCTTCATAGATCTTTCTTATCTTCTCTCCC
>CM042179.1:31434048-31479656 GCA_023376005.1 Doryteuthis pealeii | reverse complement strand
CATTAGAATTTCTTTTTTCAAAATATTCGGGTAAATTTTCTTCTGTGTTGACTTTACCCCACCACTGACTGTACTCTGATCTAAGTCGCTGTACGACTCTAAAAACAATTGTTATTTTTATATCCAAAATTGTTTTTTTTCAAACTATCTAATGAGATATCGCAGTCACTCCAAACAACCCACCACAGTGTTATAATAACCGGCCTCGCCAACTTAGCGTCATGAGTACACAGGGATCTGTGTGATAAAGTTAAGAAGCTGAATGTTGGTGTGGATGCTCCCTTCTCAGATGCAAAAAACTATCCTTGGTCGTAGCACTAGTGAAAAGGGGATAGACCTCCCTCGCCGATTGGCTGATACCGACTGTAGGCCAACCCCGACGACTTTACTATTAACATAAGTGTATCTTTGAAGATCACACCTAACTTTTTAGCTCTACACAAAAAAAAAAATAAAAAAATAAAAAAATTTAAAAAAAAATTGTATCAGCAAAACAATTGAATCATAAGAAAAAATAAAATAAAATGTGTGGTTTTTAAATTTAAAAAAAAATTTTTTTTTTAATAAATAAATATAAAATTTTAAAAAAACATAAATAAATAAAAATAAACACCAATAATAAAATGCTGGATAAGAACTTATTGCTTTTAAACTTTTCTTAATTCGGAGATATACAAGAAAGTTTTTTTTTTTTTTTTTAAAGATCAATTAAGAATCAATGCATAAGGTACTATACAGATTGATCAATTACATAAATGATTAAAAGACAATTCATGATATCAATAATAATTAATAAAAATTAGCATAGAAATAGAGGAGTCAGAGCAGTTGGCAGAATGAGCTGCTGCTGCTGCTGCGTTGACTGATAATATACTAGCACCAAAATTGTTGTTAGCCATTTTAATTCATGCAAAAAATGGCGTGTGAGGTTTATAAACACACTAATATAATCCCTTTCTAATAACATTTGGGAGAAGGAAAGTTTATAGATTCAAAAGTAAAAAAATTATAAAGTTTCTTATGGAATAGTAAGACCCACATTAATAGGGCCTGTGCCTAACCTGTTACACAGGGGGTACGTCGGTAAATATCTTATGGAACTAGTAAGAGATTTTCGGTAATTATGAACTTTGCCTTAGTAAATTAGAAAGAAACCCACAAAACTTTTGTAATAAAACTTAATTTTAACTTAGGAGGGGTTTAGGTTTAGAGTAGGGTTTGGGTTAGGCGTCCGTGTTATTACCGAGATTTATCCTTTTATTATTAGATTTTAAAAATTAAAATGAATATAAAATATAGAAGTGTTTTCAATTTACAATTTTTATTTAGATAGAAGAAAGAAGTGCATTATCTTTAATACTAAGGGCTTCGTGGCTTCGGCGCTGACTGATAAAGTAATTAACAACGTTATCCCAGGGCATCCCCCAGGCAACACCTGCCTCCTCGATTTAAAGGGGCAGGTTTAGGGTTTATTGGCCAAGATTGCCTAAGTGCCTCCCTTGAGGTAGAATGCTGACAGGATCAATATATTCTTTGCACCCGCCTCCCATGGAGCTTAGGTTCGTCGGGTGGTCTCCATTATAGGGCCTTTTGCCTGAACCTGTACACATGGGGTATGTGTAAATATCAACTTATAATTTATAGGAAACCTAAAATAATATTATAACTTTGGAGGCACATATGGATTACTTCCCTAGGTCGTAAAGATACAACATCTAACAATAATTCTTCAGTAATTCATCAAAATATATCATTTTAAGTGATGATATTTCTTCTTCAGCATTGTCTTAATATGTGTCTTTGAACCTTCTTTTGGGCTCCTGTCTTGCCGTAATGCCCATCTGTCGAGTCACTTGTAAAGTATTTTATTTGGGGAGTCTGTCTACAGGCATGGTGTGACCCAACCATCAAACAGTTTGGCATTGCGTCTAGGTGGTCTCAATTTGGGTCAATGCGTGCTCTCTTCTAATTCTAAGTGGGATTTTGGTGCCACACTTTACGCCCAGTATGCGTTGGAGGCAGTTGATGTGAAATGTCTTCAGTTTTTTCAGCGTGTCTGTGATATAACACCCCATGACTCATTTCCATATAAGGTATGGATAGGCATTACAGCTTTATATACAACGTGGAAGATCTGCCTTCAACAACAAGTTGAGTTGGCAGATGCGTTCTGCCGCACAGGAGCTAAGCAGCCAATATCGAGATAAACAGGGGACTGCAGAGCCAGCGACATCTTTAGTCATGAACAACCAAAGTATATGGGAATTCCTCTGAATATGTGTGACCGCACTCTGCAAGTCAGATGGACATAACGAGCCACCAGAGGGTCCACAATTGAAAAATATGGAGATGATGTTCTCATCATCTGTGACGGACTTCTAAAAAGAAAGAATTATGTATTATATAATAATAAAAGTTTATATAATTTTTTATTCAGTATATGATTCCAAACCAAGTATGTATGTTTTAAAAAGCGTTAAGAATAATTTTTGTGCTTCAAAAAATCATCTAAATAGAATATTATCTATCTCCTGTAAGGTATTTTACAAGCTTTGCTTAAGACTGTGCACAAGGCCGAATGTTGGGGCACTCAGTGAGGCTCGACTCATTAGCCATGGTTTGGCAGTTACTTGCTAACCATTACCTATAAGAGGTACATGCTAAGCTTAAGCTTAGATGCAGCACATGGCCAGAAAGTATGGGTGCCAGTGAGAAATCGCATCACTAACAATGGTCTGGCAAATACTAGCCTTGCTAAACCATTACACCATATGAGTGCCCTTAGTTATTTAGTAAGCTTAGCTTAGATGTGCACAAGCCAGAAGTCATGGGGTGCCCAGTGCAGAATCGCACTTCACTAAAATGGTTTGCAAATCCTAGCTTGCTAACCATTTACACCACATGAGGTGCCCCGGTTTATTTGCTAAGCTTGCTAGATGTGGCACAAGGCCAGAAGTATGGTGCCAGTGAGAATTGAACTCACTAACAAGGTTGCAACTAGCTTAGCTAACCACTACACCGCATGAGTGCCCCTACCATTCCTGTATATGATGAAAAACAGTTATGAATTATCTTACACATTTTTTAGTGTAATTAAATGAGATATCCCAAAATCAAATCAGACGTTTTTTCTTTTTCTTTTTATTTTCTATTACCTTACATCTATACCCACCTCAATTCCACCAACTGAAAGTACATTCATTTTCCTTAATCCAACCCCAAATGATAGCTTTGTTTAAATGTAATATTAAAAATATTTAGCAGTCTTTGATTTTGTGGAAAACTAAACAGCGTAAGTTTAAATGAAAAAGCCATTTTTAGCCATTTATGATTAAATCCTTATAGGAATGGGATGTGGACTTAGAAAATTCTCAACAGGATGTTAAGAAGTTAAATATCTGATCTTCATCAGAATTGCTGTGTTATCTATGGCCAAAAAATTTTAAAAGTCTAAAAAATAAAAACATACACGCAAGCAAAATTAAACCCAAAGAATTTTTATGGACCTTAATTATTTCTCAATCTTCCAAGACGTGTGTGTGTTTTTGTGTGTTATGTGGTATATATATACATATATATTATATAATACAACATGATCAGCTCCGTCAAACTCTAAAGCAAAAACTCTGACTCTCACTTTAGAAAAATTTCATCTGTCAGTATGGCTTTTGTAAAACTCGCAAGCAGGCTGGGCTAGTGAAAAACACAATAAAATGTCTTCTTGATAGCATGCACAACGTGGGAGGAAAGAGTCATTCACTACTGACTCTCATTTATTGTTTACGATAGGAGAGTCCAACATATATATATATATATAATTGTTTTAATGAAAAAGAGACAGATGAGAATGTTTTTAAAAATAAAAAATGATTCAACCAAAATGGTTTTTATTCATTAGGCACTTTTTTTAAACTTTGTCTAAACATTTTTTTTCCATTGAACTAGATAAGAAAGATTCTATGAGATAGCAATAAAGAATTTGTGTAAAACCATCAACTGATGAAGAAATAAAAAAAGCATTGGTGCATGTCCTAGCAGGACAATACAATTACAGGAGACATTCAAAATAAAAAATAAAACTGCTGTTAAATTAATGAATATAAGGCCTCACTTATTACAAGATATAATAATCACTTTAGCTGGAAGCCCATAAAATTATTTGCTTGGGTAGGAAGAAAAAAAAAGAAAAAGGAAAAAGAAAAGATCCTGTATGGAAAATGTAAAGATATCAGAACATTAAAAACAAGATTTTAAAACCAAAAAATTTTTTTTTATAAATCTGACTTTTAAAATAAGCAAAATTTGAAGAAAAAAAAAAAAAAGAATTTAATTCTATTATATAAATAGAATATAAAATTATAGAGATTTAAAGAAATTTAATTTAATTTTATTTCAATAAGTGAAGAATTGGTAAAACAATTTTAGGGGGGAAAAAAAAAAAAAGACAAGAGAAATCATATAATTAGGAAAGATGTACAATTTTTAAAAGAAAAAAAAAAAAAAAAGAGGAACAAAAAGAAAAAAGAGAAAAAAAAAAGAAAAAAAGAAAAAAGAGAAAAAAAAAGAAGAAAAAAGAAAAAAAGAAAAAATAGAAAAAAAAAAAAGAAGAAAAAAAAAGAAAAAAAAAAAAGGAAAAAAAGTCACCTTTCATTCTTCCTCTCTTTCCTCTTATTTTTAATAGTTATTTTCCTCTTCCCTGTTACTCCTTTGTGAATTCTAACAAACAACAAATCAATTTAATCATAATATAGAAAAAAAATTAATTCTGAAACAAGCCCCATAATTGATCCCATTAGTAAAGAAGATAGTATCACATAAGTATTTTTGATTTCATCTTTTCCAAAAAAGTTCAGAGAAACAACACGAAAAAAAGTGTACAATAATATATACTGAATTTTTTGCATAAATTGCTAGTAAGTTTTCAAATTTGTATACAACATAATAGAACATAATTATTGAAGAAAAAAATGTTTGCAACGCCTTATAGATTAAAGGAAAAAAAAAAAAAAAAAAAATTTTTTTTTTTTTTTAAATAAGGCAAAGACATAATATTAATATAATTGTTGAAAAAAAAAAAATAAAAAAAAATAAAAATGTGTTTTTAAAAAAAAAAAAAGAGAAAGTTTTTGCAACAATTTATGATTAAATAATTAAAAAAGAAACAACAAAATAAAGCAAAAAAAAAATTAAAACAAACTACAACAATTATACACAAATCACTTCAATATTTGTAATTGATGGAATGCAAATTATTATATCATTAAGCATCTAACAGCTAACTTAAAATTTAAAAATACAGACATATCAGTCAATATTTCTTTCCCTTCATTTATTTTTCACAAAAAAAAAAAAAAAAAAAAAAAAAAATCCATTTTTTTTTATTTTAAATTTCCTTTTTTTTGTGTATGTTTTCCCTCTTCATTTTGATATGAAAATTTATATATATTTGTTGTGTGTCATTGGAATATATATGTGTGTGTGTGTGTGTGAGGAAAATGTAGAACAAATATGGGATGTTATAATGAATGAAAAATTTATTAGTCGATGTCGAAACATTTCGGTTTACAAAGGAAATCTTCTTCAGGACAATGAAATTATTTCAACAACTAATAAATTTCCATCCATTATAACATTTTGTATTTGTTCTACATTTTCTTTACATACTGTCAGATTCATTTCCTCATCTTATTCCCATAATATATATATATATATATATATATATATATATATATATAGACACACATATGTTTTTGATTTTTCTGTACTATCTGAAATAATGTGAATGTTTATTTGAATTATTTTTGGTGTAAATGTCTGTGTTGTTCACAAACAAAATAAGCATTTCACACTTCATCATTATTTTTATGCTGATATCTACACAAAAAAACATTATTTATGTGATATCTACACAAAAAACATTATTTATGCTGATATCTACACAAAACATTATTTTATGCTGATATCTACACAAAAAACACATTATTTGCTGATATCTACACAAAAAAAAAAAACATTATTGTGCAGAGATGCACAGAAATGTACATTCTATGCAAAAATCAGAAGATCATCAATGATAAAAAAATTTTAAAAATAAAAAAATAAAACATTTAAAAAAAGAAAAAATAATAGAATAACAAAAAGTTTAATCATTTCTTTTTTTTTTTTTTTTTTTTAACTTTTCCCATTATTTTAATTATAAATTTTATATTTTTTGATTGTGGTTTAAATCTTTTTGTTAATTCTGTGTATGAGCATATTTATATAAAAAAACAGGGATGCTGAGTCTATTAAGTATTTTAGTCAGAATAATTAATACATATTTTTCAATTCAAAGAAGAAGAAAAAAAAAAGTACAAAAATATAAAATGAGATTCATACAATTCAAGCAAAAGTGCAGCTGTTTTGAAAAAAAAAAAAAAAAAAAAAAAAAAAAAATTGCATTTTGATACAAATACAATTTTTAAAAAAGTTACTGTGACAATAAATATTGATAAAATAACAATAATAATTTTTAGTAAAGAAATAAACTTAATATAATAATAAAATGATGATGATTTGATGATATGATAAAAGCAAATATATATCATTCATTTTTGCTAATGACATAATGTAATGTTTAACAGCAATACAAAATTATTTTCTCATTCCGACATATTGAAAGCATAACTAGGAGCTTTCAATTTGACTTTGAAAATTTAAAAAGCAGGCTGTGCTTATCTCACTAGCCAATAAAACACAGAAACTCCAGAGACTTCCAGAGATAGCCAGCTTCTTTAAAGTGACTAGGTCCTTTATGTTTAAAACTGTTAACATCCTATACCGCTCATTCCACATAGCCGAAGTCACATTCGTTTTCCTAATCCGACCCAAACGATAGCCTTTGTTTAAATGTAATATTATAATCTTCATACAATGACTGCTATTTACACAGTAGCATTGCAACCAAACAAGCCTTCATCAGATGATGACTCTGGGTTCAGCATGGTTTCGGGCCCGAAGCATCATTACCACTAACCCAGAGCGCCCAGCATATCTCACGATACCACCAGACTTTGTCGGTTTGATGTCACAAAATAGGACTGCCCATATCCCACGCTGATGCGGTTAGAGCTTCTCCTGGATCTTATTTAAGTATTTCCTTTTGTCTGGTAGAGAAAGTCCAAGTTTAGACAAAAAATGCCGAGGTTGAGTTTGGCCAATAAACCCCCGACATCCGACCTCAATGGGAAATACACCGTGATCCATCCGTTTCTGGCGCATGTTCACGTAGGTCTTCATACTTTTAAATATATTTAGAAGTCTTTAAGGGAAATAACAGGTAACTTTAAATGAAATGGAAATTTTTAGCATTTCTGATGAGATCCTTATAAAAATGGGCTCTGTACTTAAGAAATTCTTAACATTGATGTTAAGAGTTAAAGTTTTAGAAGTCTTTAAGGGAAAAACAGGTAACTTTAAATGAAATGGAAATTTTTAGCATTTCTGAATAGATCCTTATAAAATGGGCTCTGTACTTAAGAAATTCTTAACATGATGTTAAAGAGTTAAAGTTTAGAAGTCTTTAAGGGAAATAACAGGTAACTTTAAATGAAATGGAAATTTTATCATTTCTGATAGATCCTTATTAAAAATGGGGCTCTGTACTTAAGAAATTCTCTAACATGATGTTAAGAGTTAAAGTCAGGAATGAATTGGACTCTTTTTGACAGAATGTGCATGTCCAGAAATCATTGTATAAACTTAAAGAAGTGGATACCTTCAAATTGTTAAACTAATAAAGTAGTAAAGTCATCGGGTGTGGCTAAAGTCAGTATCAGCCAGACAATTGAGGGAATCTATCCTCTTTTTCACTATTTTTATTATAGTGGACTCCTCCATAGCCTTTTTTTTACCTATGCACCCTTTATTCCTATTTTACTATGGTGTAACTCCTCCATAGCCTTTTTTACTATGCACCCTTTAATTCCTATTTTACTATTGGTGAACTCTCCATAGCCTTTTTTTTACCTATGCACCCCTTTAATTCCTATTTTAACTAGTGGTGAACTCTCATAGCCTTTTTTTTACCTATGCACCCCTTAATTCCAATTTTACTATGGTGAACTCTCCATAGCCTTTTTTACCTATGCCACCCCTTTAATTCCTATTTTACTATGGTGACTCCTCCATAGCCTTTTTTTAACCTAGCACCCTTTAATTCCTATTTTACTATGGTGGACTTGCCTCCATAGCCTTTTTTTACCTATGCACCCCTTTATTCTATTTTACTATGGTGGACTGCTCCATAGCCTTTTTTTTGCCTATGCCTCTGTGATTCCTATTTTACTATAGTGGACCCCTCCATAGCCTTTTTTTACTATTGACCCCTTTTTCCTATTTTATTATAGTGGACTCCTCCATAGCCTTTTTTTACTTATTGACCCCTTTAATTCCTATTTTATTATAGTGGACTACTCCATAGCCTTTTTTTACCTATGCACCCCTGTGATTCCTATTTTACAATGGTGGACTCTTCCATAGCCATTTGTTGTTTAAAAATCCTATTTATATTTCTAAGAATTAAATATTTTTGGCCCGCCTGAAGCCCAAAATGATTTTTTTTTTACTATAAATCAAATATTCATTGATAAATTTATGCAATTCCTGGAGTATTGTGACACAATAGTGACATAGTTTCGGTTACAGGGACAGACAGACACCGAATCTCCATTATAATAAGATAAGATGATGTTGACAGAGAAATCTGTAAGTCAATATTTGTTGTAATGAGAAGACGAAAGACATGAATCTCCAAAATTGGTACCATAAAAGGCAAAAAATGAATCAATTCCTTTTTTTCTTATTGTTCTAAAATGAAAAGGTCAAATTTTAACCTCTAAATACAGCAATGTGTATGAGCATATATACAAGTGTGTGTGTGTGTGTGCACATATATGCATTTAAGGATGTGATTATGAATATTAATATGTGTAAGTAGACAGTTGCACAAATTACTTGAATGAATAAATTACAATTTCTGTTTTATGTGTTTGCTATATTTCATCAAAACTAATTGATTTATTTCCTTTTAACTTGGCCAGTGATAGAAAGGAACAAAAGTAAAATTAAAAAATAAAATAGATGAAAACAAGTTTGGTGGAGAAAAAGAGAAAAGAAAGAGAGAGAGTAACAAGATAAAAAAAAAAAATTAAATAGTTGTGGGGTCAGATGTACAGGTGCTTTATATCTTATTAAAGAAAGTGAATAAAATGTGCCACTTTGCATACTAATCTAAAGTGAAAATAGTAAAAGTTAAAAGTAAAAAAAAAAACACTGACTAATATCAATAAGGTGATATTGTATGTGTGAATAAGTAAGATGAAAATGCAGAGTTTGATAACATAAAATATATAATAATAATAATAATAATAATAATAAAAAAATAAAATTAAAAAAATTAAAAAAATTTTTTTTTAAATTTAAAAATTGACAAATATCTGGACCTTGCCAGAGAACTGAAAAAGTTATGGAATATGAAAGTGAAAGTGATACCAATTGTGGTTGGTGCACTTGGAACAGTCCCAAAAGGATTGGAAAAGGGTTTGGAAAGTTTGGAAACAGAGGAAGGATTGAAACCATTCAGAACACTGCACTGCTGCAATCTGCCAGAATACTCAGAAGAGTCCTGGAGACCTGAGGAGACTTGCTGTCACTCAGACTCCAGTGAAAGACATCAGCTAACACTGATGTGAAAACTCAAAAGAGTAAATAATAATAATGATAATAATAATATAATGATAATAATGATAATAATAATAATAATGATAATAACAATAATAAGAATGATAATAATAATAATAAGAGACCATCCAAACTACTGCATTGTTGGACAGCTAGGAATACTCAGCAGAGTCTTGCAGACCTGAAGAAACTTGTACTCAAGCCTCCAGCGAACCACCAGCTATGAGAGGTGTGAAAACCTCATAATAATAAACAATTTATGATAATAATAATAAATTCTCTAGGAATTTTGAGGTACAGAACAGATCACATAATCCTGGCCAGGAGACCAGACCTATTAATGATTGATAAGAAGAAGAGAACCTGTCATCTTGTTGGATTTTGCTTGTCCAGTCGACCACGAGTAAAAATGAAAGAAGTAAAAAGGTAGACAAACACTTGGACCTTGCCGAGAACTGAGAAAACTGTGGAACATGAAGGTAAAGGTTGTACCAATTATAATTGGTGCCCTAAGAACAGTCCCAAAGCTCTGGAAAAGAAAAAAGGTGAATAGTTTTTTATCTGTAAGATATTTTCTTATCATTAACTTGCAGTACTGTTTAATCCATAGTTGGGGAACAGCATTAGGCTACAGACATACTGATCCATACACATAGATGAAAGCATCATATATAAAAAGAAACAACTGTGACCTTTTTCTCTGAGTGTGCAGGAGAGGGGTGGAATGATTCCCTACCAAAACTTGTCCCATAAAGCAAACATGAAGACAAGTAAGATAATTACATGAAGCAGTAAATTACCATGAAGCAATAAGATATCTGCTATGAAGCAAGTAAGTTATCTACCATGAAGCAAGTAAGATATTGCTATGAAGCAAGTAAGATATCTGCTATGAAGCAATAAGATAATTTACCATGAAGCAAGTAAGATATCTGCCATGAAGCAGTAAGATAATTACCATGAAGCAAGTAAGATATCTACCATGAAGCAAGTAAGTTATCTACCATGAAGCAAGTAAGTTATCTACCATGAAGCAAGTAAGTTATCTCTATGAAGCAGTAAGATATCTACATGAAGCAAGTAAGTTATCTGCTTGAAGCAAGTCTACCATGAAAGAAGTAAGATATCTACCATGAAGCAAGTAAGATATTCTGCTATGAAGCAAGTAAGTAATTACCATGAAGCAAGTAAGATATCTGCTATGAAGCAAGTAAGCTATCTGCTATGAAGCAAGTAAGATATCTACATGAAGCAAGTAAGATATTCTACCATGAAGGAAGTAGATATCTACTATGAAAACTGTTGGTTGGTTGGTTGTTACATTAATCGCGGCTTAACTTCAGTGATCTAGACAGTTTGGTTGGTTGGTTTACACATATCAACCCTTTTCGGTTTTAATGCTGAAAAGTCACTTTTTATAAACAATTGTACCTGCAGTTGCTTCAAGTGATCACCTAATAAGCATTGAATAGGCTCCTTGCCACATAAGTTTGTGATCTAGCAGGTGTTTTTTTTAATGGCATATCAATCCATTTTTGGGTTATTTAATGCCTAATCAAGTTATTTGTATAAACAAAGGACTCGGGTTGCTTACAGTACCTGCGTTGCTGAAGTGGTCAACCAGTTAAGTATTGAACAATTTTATTGCTGTCTATCTTGGTAATGAGTGTGACTTGACCGTAACCATTGTGGGGTGCTGGTTTTGTTGTTTTTGTTTGTTATGCATATCAAACCTTTTTTGGGTTATTTATGCCAAATCAAGTCATTTTAGAAAACAACAGACTCAGGTTGCTTACAGTACCTGTTGTTGTTTAAGTGGTCACTCAATTAAGTATTAAACAAAGCTCAGTGCTGCTTAACTCTGGTGATCTAGCAAGTTGGTTGATTGTTTTGTTTTATGGCATATCAAATTGTTCTGGGTCATTTAATGCAAAATCAATTATTTTCATAAACAAAGGACACAGGTTACTTATAGTACCAAATTAAGTATTGAACAGGCTCATTGTTGCTTAACTTTGGAAACTGAGCCACATCATAAAATTAACTTGGCAAATCAAATAGATACAAAGATGGATCTTCAGGCTGGAGGTCAGTACTTTGATT
Organism: Doryteuthis pealeii; assembly: GCA_023376005.1. NCBI lineage: Eukaryota > Metazoa > Mollusca > Cephalopoda > Myopsida > Loliginidae > Doryteuthis > Doryteuthis pealeii. The sequence goes on along the minus strand of CM042179.1, from coordinate 31,467,833 downwards.
CTTGAAAAAACACGCAGATACTACACTGATCCTCGGTAGAAGGGCCAATCAAGAATTTGTTTTTTTCTATTTTGTCACTGAATAAACAATGTTTTTAATTCTGAATACTTCAGTTTAATAAATGATTTTGATTGTCAGCAAAAAGAAATGTTTACAAATAATAATAGACATAAGAAAAGTTAATAATTTTGGTAAAATATATATATGTGTGTTGTGGTTGAAAATAGAGGAAAATACATACTAAACCTACCGCTCCTTTTCTCAATTCTCTATACACACACATAAACCCTCCCCTCTTTCTATCCCTTACCCAATTACTTTTCAGTATAAAAGCAGAATGTAAAAGCATTTGTCTTAATAAGATTTTTGAAAAGCCAACTAAACAAGCCAAAATATCGATTGAATTTAGTTCGGTGTTGTTATATCCACTTTTTCCTCTATTTCCAACCACATTTTGTCAGATTTATTCAATCCTTCACTCCTCATATATATATATATATATATAATATATTATATATCCCATAATTCAGTTAAAAAGTTGAACCAAAATTTAAAGGTCCATAGTAAAAATAGTGCTCATAGTGAAAAACATCAAGCTTATAAGTTGAAATGGTTAAAAATTTCAAGACACCTTAAATTTAAAGTTAATACTAATTTCTCTAATCTCTCTCTGTAACTGTAATCCTTTACTCTTTTTGTTATTTCTATCCCTCTCCTTTGTATGCCTCCATTCTCAATATTACACTCCAATTTCCATCCCTAGACACTGGGGCTCAAGCCTGAGTACAATGTGATCTATGGCTAATTGTATTCTCATGTACTGAATTATTTTCTGTGTGATGTTATTCTCTAAAGATTGAAATTAAAATTACTAAAGTGATATATTTATATATATATATATATATATATATAAATATGAATCTAAACAGAAGAACACAGACTAAAAAAAATCTGTTCTTTAACTGACTTAAGAAATAATAAAGAATTCATCATTCGGCATCTGATGATTGTAAGACTAAGACATTGCTCTAGGCTCCCTGAAATAGGCTATGATGCAAAAAATCTAAATATATGTTATATTTTATATATATATATATATATATATATATATATATATATATAATCTAAGTCCAGAGAAGAAATCTTCCTTACGACACAAGAGTTTTATTTTTAAAACAAACCAAGTCGCAGTTTGGGAGCTCAATGTGTGCTCTTAATATTAGAGTCACACGTGATATGATAGTATAAGAATAACATATATAACTCTATTAGTGACTCTATCTTATATATCTAGAAATAGACTATGCGCTAAATTCTATACTCGTTTTATATAACTATGATTCTTATATATATATAGTATTTAGACATCACACAGATGTGTTTACGTAGTAGCAACAAATACACGATTATATTCTCTCTCCGATAAATGTTCTATATATATCAGCACTCATAGACATATAGTAATATAAATAAAGATATTAAGTGTATAGTGCATTGATGTCATTCGATCTTTCATTATTCAAGGGCTTTTCGTTAACAACATGAGATTCACACAACCACTATACATTAATATCTTTCATTTTGTTCCTCAACTAACAGTGTCCTGAAGATGGTATAAAAATACGCCGAAATACTTAAGTATTGACACTAAAAATTGTTTCCTGAATCGTAACATTCTGTGTTTGTTATATTTTTTAAAATATTTCTTTTCATATATATATATATATATATATATATATAAGTAAAGAAATAACAAAAGACTTAGACATTTAGCGTATAGTCTATTTCAGGAAGCTCCTGAAATAGACTATTATGCTAAATCTCTAAGCCTTTTTTATTTCTTTACAATATTTGGCTCTGTGACTCTTTAATATTAAGAGCACCACATTGAGCTCCCAAACTGCACTTGGTTTTGTTAAATAAAACTCTTGTGCGTAAGGAAGATTTCTTCTCTGGACTTTTAGATTATATATATATATATATATATATATTATATATATATATAAAATATAACATAAATTTAGTTTTTTGCATTCATAGCCTATTTCAGGGAGCCTAGAGCAATGTCTAGTCCTTACAATCATCAGAATGCCGAATGATGAATTCTTTATTATTTCTTAAGTCAGTTAAAAACAGATTTTTTTAGTCCTGTGTTCTTTGTTTAGATTAATATATATATATATATATATATATAATATATTATATAATAATCACTTTAGTAATTTTATTTTCATCTTTAGAGAATAACATCACACAGAATAATTCATCATGAGAATACAATAGCCATAGATCACATTGTACTCAGGCTTGAGCCCCAGTGTCTAGGATGGGAAAATTGGAGTGTAATATTGAGAATGGATGGCATACAAAGGAGAGGGATAGAAATAACAAAAAGAGTAAAGGATTACAGTTACAGAGAGAGATTAGAGAAATTAGTATTAAACTTTAAATTTAAGGTGTCTTGAAATTTTAACCATTTCAACTTATAAGCTTGATGTTTTTCACTATGAGCACTATTTTTACTATGGACTTTTAAATTTTGGTTCAACTTTTAACTGAATTATGGATATTATATATATATATATATATATATATATATGAGGAGTGAAGGATTGAATAAATCTGACAAAATGTGGTTGGAAATAGAGGAAAAGTGGATATAAACAACACCAACTAAATTCAATCGATATTTTGGCTTGTTTAGTTGAAGCTTTTTCAAAATCTTATTAAGACAAATGCTTTTACATTCTGCTTTTATACTGAAAAGGTAATTGGGAAGGGATAGAAAGAGGGGAGGGTTTATGTGTGTGGTATAGAGAATTGAGGAAAAGGAGCGGTAGGTTTAGTATGTATTTTCCTCTATTTTCACCACACACACACACATATATATATTTAACCAAATTATTAACTTTTCTTATGTCTATTATTATTTGTAAAACATTTCTTTTTGCTGTACAATCAAAATCATTTATTAAACTGAAAGTATCAGAATTAAAAACATTGTTATTCAGTGACAAAATAGAAAAAACAAATTCTTGATTGGCCCTTCTACCGAGGATCAGTGTAGTATCTGCGTGTTTTTTCAAGAATCAAAGTACTGACCTCCAGCCTGAAGATCCATCTTTGTATCTATTTGATTTGCCAAGTTAATTTTATGATGTGGCTCAGTTCCAAAGTTAAGCAACAATTGAGCCTGTTCAATACTTAATTTGGTACTATAAGTAACCTGTGTCCTTTGTTTATGAAATAATTGATTTTGCATAAATGACCAGAACAATTTGATATGCCATAAACAAAACAATCAACCAACTTGCTAGATCACCAGAGTTAAGCAGCACTGAGCTTGTTTAATACTTAATTGAGTGACCACTTAAACAACAACAGGTACTGTAAGCAACCTGAGTCTGTTGTTTATCTAAAAATGACTTGATTTGGGCATTAAATAACCCAAAAAGGTTTGATATGCCATAACCAAAACAAACAACAAACCAGCACCCACAATGGTTACGGTCAAGTCACACTCATTACCAAGATAGACAGCAATAAAATTGTTCAATACTTAACTGGTTGACCACTTCAGCAACAGCAGGTACTGTAAGCAACCCGAGTCCTGTTTATACAAATAACTTGATTAGGCATTAAATAACCCAAAATGGATTGATATGCCATTAAAAAAAACACCTGCTAGATCACAAAACTTATGTGGCAAGGAGCCTATTCAATGCTTATTAGGTGATCACTTGAGCAACTGCAGGTACAATTGTTTATAAAAAGTGACTTTTCAGCATTAAATAACCCGAAAAGGGTTGATATGTTGTAAACCAACCAACCAAACTGCTAGATCACTGAAGTTAAGCAGCGATTAATGTAAAACAACCAACCAACCAAACAGTTTCATAGTAGATATCTTACTTCCTTCATGGTAGATATCTTACTTGCTTCATGGTAGATATCTTACTTGCTTCATAGCAGATTATCTTACTTGCTTCATAGCAGATATCTTACTTGCTTCATGGTAATTATCTTACTTGCTTCATAGCAGATATCTTACTTGCTTCATGGTAGATATCTTACTTGCTTCATGGTAGATATCTTACTTGCTTCATAGCAGATAACTTACTTGCTTCATGTAGATATCTTACTTGCTTCATAGCTTACTTCTTCATGGTAGATAACTTACTTGCTTCATGGTAGATAACTTACTTGCTTCATGGTAGATATCTTACTTGCTTCATCTTACTTGCTCATGGCAGATATCTTACTTGCTTCATGGTAATATCTTACTTGCTTCATAGCAGATATCTTACTTGCTTCATGCAGATATCTTACTTGTTCATGGTAGATATCTTACTTGCTTCATAGGATATCTTAACTTGCTTCATGGTAATTATCTTACTTGCTTCATGGTAATTATCTTACTTTCTTCATGTTTGCTTTATGGGAACAAGTTTGGGTAGGGAATCATTCCACCCCTCTCTGCACACTCAGAGAAAAAGGTCACAGTGTTTCTTTTTATATATGATGCTTCATCTATGTGTATGGATCAGTATGTCTGTAGCCTAATGCTGTTCCCCAACTATGGATTAAACAGTACTGCAAGTTAATTATAAGAAAATATCTTACAAGATAAAAACTATTCACCTTTTTTTCTTTTCCAGAGCTTTGGGGACTGTTTCTTAGGGCACCAATTATAATTGGTACAACCTTTACCTTCATGTTCCACAGTTTTCTCAGGCAAGGTCCAAGTGTTTGTCTACCTTTTTACTTTCTTTCATTTTTACTCGGTGGTCGACTGGGGACAGCAAAATCCACAAGATGACAGGTTCTCTTCTTCTTATCAATCATTACTAGTCTGGTCTCCTGGCCAGGATTATGTGATCTGTCTGTACCTCAAATTCCTAGAGAATTTATTATTATTATCATAAATTGTTTTATTATTATGAGGTTTTCACACCTCTCATAGCTGGTGGTTCGCTGGAGGCTGAGTTACAAGTTTCTTCAGGTCTGCAAGACTCTGCTGAGTATTCTAGCTGGTCCCAACAATGCAGTAGTTTGGATGGTCTCTTATTATTATTATTATCATTATTATTATTGTTATTATCATTATTATTATTATTATCATTATTATCATTATTATTATTATTATTATTATTATTTACTCCTTTTGAGTTTTCACATCAGTGTTAGCTGATGGTCTTTCACTGGAGTCTGAGTGACAGCAAGTCTCCTCAGGTCTCCAGGACTCTTCTGAGTATTCTGGCAGATTGCAGCAGTGCAGTGTTCTGAATGGTTTCAATCCTTCCTCTGATTTCCAAACTTTCCAAACCCTTTTCCAATCCTTTTGGGACTGTTCCAAGTGCACCAACCACAATTGGTATCACTTTCACTTTCATATTCCATAACTTTTTCAGTTCTCTGGCAAGGTCCAGATATTTGTCAATTTTTTTAAATTTTAAAAAAAAATTTTTTTTATTTTTTTAATTTTATTTTTTTATTTATTATTATTATTATATTATTATATTTATGTTATCAAACTCTGCATTTTCATCTTACTTATTCACACATACAATATCACCTTATTGATATTAGTCAGTGTTTTTTTTTACTTTTAACTTTTACTATTTTCACTTTAGATTAGTATGCAAAGTGGCACATTTTATTCACTTTCTTTAATAAGATAAAAGCACCTGTACATCTGACCCCACAACTATTTAATTTTTTTTTTTTATCTTGTTACTCTCTCTCTTTCTTTTCTCTTTTCTCCACCAAACTTGTTTTTCATCTTATTTTATTTTTTTAATTTTACTTTTGTTCCATTTTCTATCACTGGCCAAGTTAAAAGGAAATAAATCAATTAGTTTTGATGAAATATAGCAACACATAAAACAGAAATTGTAATTTATTCATTCAAGTAATTTGTGCAACTGTCTACTTACACATATTAATATTCATAATCACATCCTTAAATGCATATATGTGCACACACACACACACACTTGTATATATGCTCATACACATTGCTGTATTTAGAGGTTAAAAATTTGACCTTTTCATTTTAGAACAATAAGAAAAAAAAAGGAATTGATTCATTTTTTTGCCTTTATTGGGTACCAATTTTGGAGATTCATGTCTTTCGTCTTCTCATTAACAACAAATATTGACTTACAGATTTTCTCTGTCAACATCATCTTATCTTATTATAATGGAGATTCGGTGTCTGTCTGTCTGTAACCGAAACTATGTCACTACTTGTGTCACAATACTCCCAGGAATTGCATAAATTTATCAATGAATATTTGATTTTATAGTAAAAAAAAAAAATCATTTTGGGCTTCAGGCGGGCCAAAAAATATTTAATTCTTAGAAATATAAATAGGATTTTTAAACAACAAATGGCTATGGAAGAGTCCACCATTGTAAAATAGGAATCACAGGGGTGCATAGGTAAAAAAAAGGCTATGGAGGGTCCACTATAATAAAATAGGAATTAAGGGTCAATAAGTAAAAAAAAGGCTATGGAGGGGTCCACTATAGTATAGTTAGGAATCACAGAGGCATAGGCAAAAAAAAGGCTATGGAGCAGTCCACCATAGTAAAATATAATTAAAGGGGTGCATAGGTAAAAAAAGGCTATGGAGGAGTTCACCATAGTAAAATAGGAATTAAAGGTGCATAGGTAAAAAAAGGCTATGGAGGAGTCACCATAGTAAATAATAGGAATTAAAGGGGTGCATAGGTAAAAAAAAGGCTATGGAGGAGTTCACCATAGTAAAATAGGAATTAAAGGGGTGCATAGGTAAAAAAAGGCTATGGAGGAGTTCACCATAGTAAAATAGGAATTAAAGGGGTGCATAGGTAAAAAAAGGCTATGGAGGAGTCCACTATAATAAAATAGTGAAAAGAGGATAGATTCCCTCATTGTCTGGCTGATACTGACTTTAGGCCACACCGATGACTTTACTTACTTTATTAGTTTAACAATTTGAAGGTATCCACTTCTTTAAGTTTATACAATGATATTCTGGACATGCACATCCTGTCAAAAAGAGTCCAATTCATTCCTGACTTTAACTCTTAACATCATGTTAAGAATTTCTTAAGTACAGAGCCCCATTTTTATAAGGATCTATCAGAAATGATAAAAATTTCCATTTCATTTAAAGTTACCTGTTATTTCCCTTAAAGACTTCTAAATATATTTAAAAGTATGAAGACCTACGTGAACAATGCGCCAGAAACGGATGGATCACGGATGTATTTCCCATTGAGGTCGGATGTCGGGGGTTTATTGCCAACTCAACCTCGGCATTTTTGTCTAAACTTGGACTTTCTCTACCAGACAAAAGGAAATACTTAAATAAGATCCAGGAGAAAGCTCTAACCGCATCAGCGTGGATATGGCAGTCCTATTTTGTGACATCAAACCGACAAAGTCTGGTGGTATCGTGAGATACTGCTGGGGCGCTCTGGGTTAGTGGTAATGATGCTTCGGCCCCGAAACCATGCCTGAACCCAGAGTCATCATCTGATGAAGGCTTTGTTGGTTGCAATGCTACTGTGTAAATAGCAGTCATTGTATGAAGATTATAATATTACATTTAAACAAAGGCTATCGTTTGGGTCGGATTAGGAAAACGAATGTGACTTCCGGCTATGTGGAATGAGGCGGTATAGGATGTTAACAGTTTTAAACATAAAGGACCTAGTCACTTTAAAGAAGCTGGCTATCTCTGGAAGTCTCTGGAGTTTCTGTGTTTATTGGCTAGTGAGATAAGCACAGCCTGATTTTTTAAATTTTCAAAGTCAAATTGAAAGCTCCTAGGTTAATGCTTTCAATATGTCGGAATGAGAAACTAAATTTTGTATATGCTGTATAACATTACATTATGTCATTAGCAAAAATGATGATATATATTTGCTTTATCATCATCATCATCATCATCATTTTTATTATTTATATTAAGTTTTATTTCTTTTACTAAAAATTTATTGTTATTTTATCAATATTTATTGTCACAGTAACTTTTTAAAAATTGTATTTGTATCAAAATTGCAATTTTTTTTTTTTTTTTTTTTTTTTTTTTCAAAACAAGCTGCACTTTTGCTTGAATTGTATGAATCTCATTTTTTATATTTTGTACTTTTTTTTTCTTCTTCTTTGAATTGAAAAATATGTATTAATTATTCTGACTAAAATACTTAATAGACTCAGCATCCCTGTATTTTTATATAAATATGCTCATACACAGACATAAACAAAAAAAGATTTAACACCACAATCAAAAATATAAAATTTATAATTAAAATAATGGGAAAAAGTTTAAAAAAAAAAAAAAAAAAAAAAGAATGATTAAACTTTTTGTTATTCTATTATTTTTCTTTTTTTAAATGTTTTTATTTTTTTATTTTTAAAATTTTTTATCATTGATGATTCTTCTGATTTTTGCATAGAATGTACATTTCTTGTGCATCTCTGCACAATAATGTTTTTTTTTTTTTGTAGATATCAGCATAAAATAATGTTTTTTTTGTGTAGATATCAGCATAAAATAATGTTTTTTGTGTAGATATCAGCATAAAATAATGTTTTTTTGTGTAGATATCAGCATAAAATAATGTTTTTTTGTGTAGATATCAGCATAAAATAATGATTGAAGTGTGAAATGCTTATTTGTTTGTGAACAACACAGACATTTACACCAAAATACATTCAAATAAACATTCACATTATTACTCAGATAGTACAGAAAAAATCAAAAACATATGTGTGTCTATATATATATATATATATATATATATATATATATGGGAATAAGATGAGGAAATGAATCTGACAGTATGTAAAGAAAATGTAGAACAAATACAAAATGTTATAATGGATGGAAATTTATTAGTTGTTGAATAATTTCATTGTCCTGAAGAAGATTTCCTTTGTAAACCGAAATGTTCGAACATCGACTAATAAATTTTCATTCATTATAACATCCCATATTTGTTCTACATTTTCTCCACACACACACACACACATATATATTCCAATGACACACAAACAAATATATTATAAATTTTCATATCAAAATGAAGAGGGAAAAAACATACACAAAAAAGGAAAATTTAAAATAAAAAAAAAATGGATTTTTTTTTTTTTTTTTTTTTTTTTTTTTGAAAAATAAATGAAGGGAAAGAAATATTGACTGATATGTCTGTATTTTTAAAAAAAATTTTAAGTTAGGCTGTTAGGATGCTTAATGATATAATAATTTGCATTCCATCAATTACAAATATTGAAGTGATTGTTGTTATAATTGTTGTTAGTTTTGTTTAATTTTTTTTTTGCTTTATTTTGTTGTTCTTTTTTAATTATTTAATCAATAAATTGTTGCAAAACTTTTCTTTTTTTTTTTGTTTTAAAAACACATTTTTATTTTTTTTATTTTTTTTTTTTCAACAATTATATTATATTTATGTCTTGCCTTATTTAAAAAAAAAAAAAAATTTTTTTTTTTTATTTCCTTTAATCTATAAGGCGTTGCAAACATTTTTTTTTCTTCAATAATTATGTTCTATTTATGTTGTATACAAATTTGAAAACTTACTAGCAATTTATGCAAAAAATTCAGTATATATTATTGTACACTTTTTTTCTGTTGTTTCTCTGAACTTTTTTGAAAAGATGAAATCAAAAATACTTATGTGATACTATCTTCTTTACTAATGGATCAATTATGGGGCTTGTTCAGAAATTATTTTTCTTTCTATATTATGATTAAATTGATTTGTTTTTGTTAGAATTCACAAAGGAGTACAGGGGAAGAGGAAAATAACTATTAAAAAATAAGAGGAAAGAGAGGAAGAATGAAAGGTGACTTTTTTTCCTTTTTTTTTCTTTTTTTTTTCTTCTTTTTTTTTCTTTTTCTTTTTTTTTTTTTTCTCTTTTTTTTTTTCTCTTTTTCTTTTCTTTTTTTTCTCTTTTTTTCTTTTTTTCTTTTTTTTCTTTTTTTTTTTAAAAATTGTACATCTTTCCTAATTATATGATTCTCTTTCTTTTTTTTTTTTCCCCCCTAAAATTGTTTTACCAATTCTTCACTTATTGAAATAAATTAAATTAAATTTCTTTAAATCTCTATAATTTTATATTCTATTTTATAAATAGAATTAAATTCTTTTTTTTTTTTTTCAAATTTTGCTTATTTTAAAAAGTCAGATTTATAAAAAAAAAATTTTTTTGGTTTAAAATCTTTGTTTTTAATGTTCTGATATCTTTAACATTTTCCATACAGGATCTTTTTCTTTTTCTTTTTCTTTTTTTTTCTTCCTACCCCAAGCAAATAATTTATGGGCTTCCAGCTAAAGTGATTATTATATCTTGTAATAAGTGAGCCTTATATTCATTAATTTAACAGCATTTTTATTTTTTATTTTGAATGTCTCCTGTAATTGTATTGTCCTGCTGAGGCACATGCACCAATGCTTTTTTTTATTTCTTCATCAGTTGATGGTTTTACACAAATTCTTTATTGCTATCTCATAGAATCTTTCTTATCTAGTTCAATGGAAAAAAAATGTTTAGACAAAGTTTAAAGTGCCTAATGATAAAAACCATTTTGGTTGAATCATTTTTTATTTTTAAAAACATTTCTCATCTGTCTCTTTTTCATTAAAACAATTATATATATATATATATGTTGGACTCTCCTATCGTAAACAATAAATGAGAGTCAGTAGTGAATGACTCGTTTCCTCCCACGTTGTGCATGCTATCAAGAAGACATTTTATTTGTGTTTTCACTAGCCCAGCCTTGCTGCGAGTTACAAAGCCATACTGACAGATGAAATTTTCTAAAGTGAGAGTCAGAGGTTTTTGCTTTAGAGTTTGACGGAGCTGATCATGTATGTATATATATATATATGTATATATATACACACATACACACACAAAAACACACACACGTCTTGAGATGAGAAATAATTAAGGTCCATAAAAATTCTTTGGGTTTAATTTTGCTTGCGTGTATGTTTTTATTTGTTAAGACTTTTAAATTTTTGGCCATAGATGAAAACACAGCAATTCTGATGAAGATCAGATATTTAACTCTTAACATCCTGTTGAGAATTTTCTAAGTCCACATACCCATTCCTATAAGGATTTATCAATAAATGGCTAAAAATGGCTTTTTCATTTAAACTTACCTGTTATTTCCCACAAATCAAAGACTGCTAAATATGTTTAATATTACATTTAAACAAAGGCTATCATTTGGGGTGGATTAGGAAAATGAATGTGACTTTCAGTTGGGTGGAATGAGGTGGTATAGGATGTTAAGAGTTAATAGAAAAAAAGAAAAAGAAAAAACGTCTGATTTGATTTTGGGATATCTCATTTAATTACACTAAAAAATGTGATAAGATAATTCATAACTGTTTGTTCAATCATATACAAGAAAGGTAGGGGCACCTCATGCGGTGTAGTGGTTAGCAAGCTAGATTTGCAAACCATTGTTAGTGAGTTCGATTCTCACTGGGCACCCCATACTTCTGGCCTTGTGCCACATCTAAGCTAAGCTTAGCAAATAACCGGGGCACCTCATGTGGTGTAATGGTTAGCAAGCTAGTATTTGCAAACCATTGTTAGTGAGTGCGATTCTCACTGGGCACCCCATACTTCTGGCCTTGTGCCACATCTAAGCTAAGCTTACTAAATAACTAAGGGCACCTCATGTGGTGTAATGGTTAGCAAGCTAGTATTTGCAGACCATTGTTAGTGAGTGCGATTCTCACTGGGCACCCCATACTTCTGGCCATGTGCTGCATCTAAGCTAAGCTTAGCAAATGTACCTCTTATAGGGTAATGGTTAGCAAGGTAAACTGCCAAACCATGGCTAATGAGTTCGAGCCTCACTGAGTGCCCCATACATTCGGCCTTGTGCCACATCTAAGCAAAGCTTAGTAAATAACCTTACAGGAAAGATAGATAATATTCTATTATAGATGATTTTTTGAAGCACAAAAATTATTCTTAACCTTTTAACATACATACTTGGTTTGGATATATACTGATAAAAAATTATTATAAACTTTTTATTATTATATAATACATAATTCTTCTTTTAGAAGTCCGTCACAGATGATGATGACATCATTCCATATTTTCAATTGTGGACCCTCTGGTGGCTCGTTAGTCCAATTCTGGACTTGCAGATGCGGTCACACATATTGCAGAGGAAATTCCCATATACATTTGGTTGTTCATGACTATAAAGATGTCGCTGCTCTGCAGTCCTGTTTATCTCGATATTGAGCTGCTTAGCTCCTGTGCGGCAGAACGCATCTCGCCAACTCAACTTGTCTGTTGAAGGCCAGATCTTCCACGTTGTATATAAAGCTGTATGCCTATCCATACTCTTATATGGAAATGAGTCATGGGTGTTATATCACAGACACCTGAAAAAACTGAAGACATTTCACATCAACTGCCTCCAACGCATACTGGGCGTAAAGTGGTGGCACAAAATCCCCCACTTAGAAATTAGAAGCAGAGCACGCATTGACCCAATTGAGACCATCCTAATGCAATGCCAACTGTGATGGTTGGGTCACACCATGCCTGTAGACAGACTCCCCCATAAAATACTTTACAGTGAACTCACAGATGGCATACGGAAGACAGGAGCCCCCAAAAGAGGTTCAAAGACCATATTAAGACAATGCTGAAGAAAAATATCATCACTTAAATGATATATTTTGATGAATTACTGAAGAATTATTAGTTAGATGTTTATCTTAGACCTAAGGGAAGTAATCCATATGTGCTCCAAAAAGTTATAATAATTATTTTAGGTTCCTATAAATTATAAGTTGATATTTACCACATACCCCATGTGTACAGGTTAGGCACAAGGCCCTATTAATGGGAGACCACCCACGAACCTAAGCTCCATGGGAGGCGGGTGCAAAGAATATATTGATCCTGTCAGCATTCTACCTCAAGGGAGGCACCTTAGGCACTTGGGCAATAAACCCAAACCTGCCCCTTTAAATCGAGGAGGCAGGTGTTGCCTGGGGGGGATGGCCCCTGGGATCAACGTTGTTAATTACTTTATCAGTCCAGCGGCCGAAGCCACCGGACCCCTAGTATTAAAAAGATAATCATCTTCTTTCTTCTTATCTAAATAAAAATGTAAATTGAAAACACTTCTATTAATCTTATATTTCATTTTAATTTTTAAAATCTATAATAAAAGGATAAAATCTTGGTAATTAAAACGGAACCCTAACCCCAACCCTAACTCTAAACCTAAACCCCCCTAGTTAAAATTAAGTTTTATTACAAAATTTGTGGGTTTCTGTTCTAATTTACTAAGCAAAAGTTCATAATTACCAAAATCTCTTACTAGTTTCCATAAGATATTTACCACGTACCCCATGTGTACAGGTTAGGCACAAGGCCCTATTAATGTGGGTCTTACTAGTTTCCATAAGAACTTTATAATTTTTTTACTTTTGAATTCTATTAAAAACTTTCCTTTCCCAAATGTTATTAGAAAGGGATTTATATTATGTGTTTAAACCTCACACCCTATTTTTGCATTGAATTAAAATGGCTACAACAATTTTGGTGCCTATATATTATCAGCAGCAGCAGCAGCAGCAGCCTCATTCTGCCACTCTTCTGACTCCTCTATTTTCTATGCTAATTTTATTAATTATTATTGATATCAATGAATTGTGTCTTTTAATCATTTATGTAATTGATCAATCTGTATATACCTTATGCATTGATCTTAATTGATCTTTAAAAAAAAAAAAAAAAAACTTTCTTGTATATGCTCCCGAATTAAGAAAAAGTTTAAAACAATAAAGTTCTATCCAGCATTTTATTATTGGTGTTTATTTTTATTTATTTGTTTTTTTTAAATTTATTTATTTATTTATTAAAAAAAAAAATTTTTTTTAAATTTAAAAAAACATTTTATTTATTTTTTCTTATGATTCAATTGTTTTGCTGATACAATTTTTTTTATTTTTTTATTTTTTTATTTTTTTTGTGTTGAGAGCTAAAAGTTAAGGTGTGATCTTCAGATACACTTATGTTAATAAGTAAAGTCGTCAGGGTGGCCTACAGTCGGTATCAGCCAATCAGCGAGGGAGTCTATCCCCTTTTCACTAGTGCTAGACCAAGGAGATAGTTTTTGCATCTGAGAAGGAGCATCACACCTAACATTCAGCTTCTTACTTTATCACACAGATCCCTGTGCTACTCATACGCTGAGTTGGCGAGGGCCGGTATTATAACACTGTGGTGGTGTTATGGAGTGACTGGCGATATCTCATTAGATAGTTGAAAAAAAAAACAATTTTGGATATAAAAATAACAATTGTTTTTAGAGTTGTACAAGCGACTTAGATCAGAGTACAAGTCAATGGTGGGGTAAAGTCAACACAAGATAAGAAAAATTTACCTGAATAATTTTGAACAAAAGAAATTCTAATGGCAGAAATAGGTTGATATAAAATGAATGGCTGTTTTATACATATGTTATCATATTGTCATTTACATGAGGACTGCATAAGATAAGAAAATTTATTCAACAAAGACATTTTAAAGATTAAATCTTAAAAATGTTGATTTAGTTAAGAATAATAATTTGGCGGGTAATCTCTTCGACCAATTCCTGGGAATTATCATAGCAACTGACAGATAAGTCTGGCACAAGACCATTTATACAATAACAAAAATATTATCAGGTGCCTCACCAATCAGGAAACTGGGGCGGAGACTTGTTGCCCCCCTCCAAGGCCATGATTTTGATTGGCCGTCCAATCAAATGTAACCGTGTGGGTGGGGTTTCGTACACCTCCTGATTTTTACATTGTAGGGCCATTGGTTCAGCGTTTCTATTGGCTGGCCAATCAGAGCCCTGGATTCAGGGGTTTGGAACCCATAAAAGAGGTCCCAAAAGGGTTCCAGGCAGATTGGAGAGCTGGTTCTTGACCAGATCGGACAGCTGGTTCTTGACCAGATTGATAGCTCCGTCTCACAGCCCTTGTCGCCGTCTTTGCTTTGTCATCTTGTTACTCAAAGTCCTGAATTTGAATCAGAACTCAACATATATCGCCAGTCAGTCCACAAAATTCCGATTCAACTTCGACACCCCTTTGTGAATGTACATGATTTTTATCACCGTATAACAAATAAAGGTCTTTTATTGTTGAAAATGCGTTCGTATTAATTGTGGAACAACATTGGTGAATTTGGTCACTTTCAGGTACAGCCCGAAACAAGCATATTGATACATTTGGTGCCTTCCCGCAGGACGGCATAGTATTACATTTGGACCCGCGGAGAGTGTGGTATTACATTTGGTTACCGCGGCGAGGATAGTATTACATTTGGTCCCGTGACCAGATCATAGTATTACATTTGACACCCCAACCAGCATAGTATTACAGTATCGAACTAGGAACCTTGTGGTTTCTAGCTGAATGCTCTACCGACTGAGCTAACCCAGCCCTTCACTAAAAACATTTAGATTTCCAAAAGAAAAATGTAATAGCTTTCGTCTGGTAAGAGACAGATTGGTTACCCCCAGCTGCAATTTAAGGATGTCTGTAAGAATGATCTCAGGTGTTTTGGAATTACCCCTTCCAACTGGAAAAATTTGGCTCAGAACTGCCCTTAGTGCAACAGGCTCTTTGTAGCTGGCTATTCATGTCTCAAGCCACACTGCCGCAACACCATGAAGCCAAGAGGTCCAGAAGAAAGCAGTGGCAACAAAGCACTGACACATCAACATCTTCAGGGACAGCCTTCACATGCTACATCTTTGGTCGGGGCTGTTTTTTGAACATTGTACTTCACAGTCACAGGCAGCGCTGTAACTTCAGGGGCACAAGAATTATATAGTCTTCCGAGAGTGCAATAAAAATTCACACAGATAAGACAGTTGTCAAAATATAATAAAAAGTGATTTTTTTCAAATTAAGTTACTTAAAACTAAATGCTCCTAATGCCATCTAACAACAATCAATGAACTTTTTGAACAAACTTAGAACAAACTTTTGGATAACCCAATAAAAAGTCACACAGATAAGACAGTTGTCAAAATACAATAAAAAGTGATTTTTAAAAATAAAGTTACTTAAAACTAAACGCTCCTAATGCCATCTAACAACAATCAATGAACTTTTTGGATAATATAAAAAGACTATATCAGCAACAGGTTGTGCTGATTGCATGGATTCCCATGATGCCTGTGTGTCATCGCCCTTGGCAGGTCATTCACATGGCATCAAAAATCTGCATAGTGCTGATCGATGTAGGATTTTGCTTGTCAGCCTACACTGGTGTGAATAAGAACATCACTTATAAGTTTGTCTTTGTTTCTCCAGCTGTATCCAGCATATGTGATAAAGGCTATATAATTATAATCATTCAAGATTAGTTTGACATAAGGCTTGAAGAATGGGGCACTTAGTGAGATTCAAGCTTACTAACAATGGTCTGCTATCCGAGCTTAAAAAGAAAGGGAAGAAAAAGGACATGCTACACAGAAAAAAATATAATAAGAAAAAGAGAGTGTAGGGGGGATGTGAGTGCACAGAAGCGATAACGCTAACCTGTTTCAATTGAACATAATGAAAAGATGAAAAGAAAGAAAGTGAGTTAAATCAAGATTATTATACTTTTTACATATTGAACTATTTGGCAATAACTCTTAAGTAAACATTGCAATAATTTGATTATCATATTGTGGTTTATATACAGGTCCTGCTATTACCTTAATAATCCCATCATCTTAAGTTAACTTAAACACTTTTCATAAACGCAGACCAACATGGAGAGTGAAGCAGAAAGATAAAAAAGAAAAATAATTTTTTTTTTAAAATCTGGTAAATATTACTTTAAGAAGAAAGTCCTTAGAAATAACCCCCCGACCCCCCCCCCCACTGAGTTATTCTTAGTCTTTCTTGCTCACTATTGCACAACAAAAAGTGTGCAAGGCCATATAAGGGCAATAATTCTGTTGCTTAAAATGTACAGGGTCGTCCAAAAGCCTTGTCACCCCTAAATATTATTTCAACTTCCATTATTTTTTTTTATTTTAATAATTGTTGTAACTTGATTTGCAGAATTAACAGAAACAATAGGAAGAATCACTACAAATATTAAGGATAGGGAAAAAGGTTTACTAAGCAAAGATACAAGGTGAACAGAGTAATTAGCAATTGCTAAGTGGAAATAATAAGTCCTCTAAGATCTCGTTCTTTATCTCTTCCAAGTTTTCGTCACACATTATCTATAAGAAAAAAGATGATTCCATTCTCATTATTTAGGTACTATATGACAATAATAAAATATATAAGTTACACAATTATTTTACCTTAAAAAAAATCTTAAAAGATTAAATTATTTTCTAGAATTTTGGATTGTATTATGTAATTATTCTACCAATAAAAAACAATTTGTAGAGGGTGACGACTTTTGGACCACCCTGTTCTATAATCTGCTTTTAATGTTTAAATTGAAGATGCATTTATTATATACAGGGTGGTCCAACCATATTGTTTTAACTTTCATTATTTTTTGTTTTAATAATATAATATATAAGTTATGGAATTATTTTACCTCTAAAAAAAGCAATATGTAGGGGTGACAAGACTTTCCGACCATGCTGTACATTAATCTACAGGGTGGTCCGAAAGTCTTGTCACCCCCTTACATATTGTTTTAACTTTCATTATTTTTTGTTTTAATAATAATATATAAGTTATGGAATTATTTTACCTCTAAAAAAAGCAATATGTAGGGGTGACAAGACTTTCCGACCATGCTGTACATTAATCTACAGGGTGGTCCGAAAGTCTTGTCACCCCTTACATATTGTTTTAACTTTCATTATTTTTTGTTTTAATAATATAATATATAAGTTATGGAATTATTTTACCTCTAAAAAAAGCAATATGTAGGGGTGACAAGACTTTCCGACCATGCTGTACATTAATCTACAGGGTGGTCCGAAAGTCTTGTCACCCCTCACATATTGGTTTAACTTTCATTATCTATTTATATATAAAGGGCATAAATAAGTTATGTAATTATTTTATCTTTAGAAAACAATATGTAGCGTGTGAACCTACTTTTGGACCCCCTTCTGTGGGTATTAGCTGAATTTTGATCTAGAATTTTCCCTGGATAATGTTTAATCTATTTGACTAAAAATTCACGATAAAGATCATTGATAAAGAAATGTTTGAGATATGCCTGAGCTATTAAACAGCACTGGGTGGCGTCGTCAGTTATGTTATTATTTACTGGTTAATTGGAGGGGGTTTTGGGTCTTTCAACATAATACCCCCTCGTCAGTTAGGCCCCATTAGAGACGATCAAACCCTAGTGTGCTACCCATCTTGTTCAACGCTAGCAGATAAACTGGCTTTAAACCGAGTTCTGCCAATGCAGACCTCAGCTTCTGTTCATCCGGTTGGCTAATGCTGGAGCTAATCATTTTTCAGAGTAGGTGTTAAAAACAGGTCTACGAGGCACATACACTTTTTTTTATAATTCATTGGCATGGCTTGGCCTAACTGTCAGAAGACCATTTCTTTTTAACATATTAATAATAATAATGATAATAATAATACTTACGATAGAAATGGCACGACTGGTTAAATATCTATAAAACCACACTTACTAAAATAAGTAAACCGTACATAACATAAATATCTATGCACACACGGATTAGCTTAAATCGAACTTAACAGACCTAAATTCCTTCATCATATGTCACCCCGCCGAAAGAAAAAAATACCAAAAATCAAGGAATTAACTGAATTTAATGAAATTTTCAGAGGTGATATATTAATGAATAAAAGATATAATGCACTAGTTATTTAAAAAAAAAAATTACATTTTTCATGTCAGTTAACTTTGATATCAAAGATACATGGTTCAAAATTAACTGACCTGAAAATGTAAAAGTTTTCAAATAAAATAACTGGTGCATTATATCTTTTATTCATTAATATATCAACACTGAAAATTTCATTAAATTCGGTTAATTCCTTGATTTTTTTTCTTCTTTCGGCAGGGTGATATACAATGGTGGAATTTAGGTCTGTTAAGTTGGATTTAACCCACGGATTAAAATACTGTCCAATAATTAAAGGGAAAAAAAATATTACGATGAATGTGGCACGATGTGTAAAATATTTATAAAACTACACTGACTAAAATAAAAAGAATAAAAAAGCGTACACATTTATCTACAGACACGTACATATAGTCGAATTAAAGTATACTAGGTACCACCAATTTGACCCTGTGAAATTTACCCCCCCTATATTTAACACAATGAAACTTACAGAAAATTTGATATTTTCTTGAAGATTTTTTTTCCATTTTAAAGAAAAAACATAAAATAAACTCCTGATAATTTAAAAAAATTTTTCAGCATACGGAAATAATGAAAATTATGATCGAAAAACAATGTTTTCATTTTTGCACTGTTAAATCAACTGAAATTTAACGTAGCTAAAAACAAGTTACGATAAGAGGATTTTTAAAAAATTCTATGAAAAATCAATTAATAATCTGATTTTCCCGAAAATTTCCATAAATGTTTACCATTGGATGTAAATACATCTGAAATAGTTTTTTTCTAAAATATATTAGGGGAAATATTTTTTTACAAGGTCTATTCCGCCCCCCTATTTTATTTTATGACATAAAAAAAAATGACAATTTTTTTTATTTTTTTCTATAAATATTTCTACATATAGTCGAATTAAAGTATACTGTCCAATATTTAAAAGAAAAATTAAACAATAATATCAATACTCTCGGGGTAAGATTTTAAAAAAATGCAGGTATTTATGAAACAGAAAATAAAACACCTCCTCCCCTATCAGTAATAACAAAATTGAGAAGCCTTGATCGAGATCTTAATCATAAAATTTTGCCGAAAATAAAAAGAAACAAAATATTCCGATGGTCGAAATTGCCTACATGATTTAAGTATCTAAAACTTACGAAATGCAATGCAAATGAATGAAAAATATGTACACTTAGTTAAGGAAAGAAAACTTTTGTAATCAGTAAAAGAAAATTAAAATTAAATTCAGGATAAAAATTGGGGAAGTTTAAAAAATGCGTGTAACAAAACTCGTTTAGCAATTATGCAAAGTAAATAATTATCTACTAGCAAATATATGCACCCTCCGCTAATGAATGAATTCCGTCTTTCATTGTTAAATTTTCCTAATTTAGCTGTTTAGTTAAAATAGGAAGTAAAGAATAATATTAGTTATTTCTTCTTGTTAAGGATTTCTTTAAGATTGAAGAGATTTTTGCTCATATTCATTGATGAAAGCAAACAATTAGAAATTAATAATACTAAGCATATATTTATTAAAATCAAATTTTAATATCAATATGCAAATTAGCCTTCCCATTCATACTGTAAACCGCTATTTTGTTGTATATATAAATACAATTGCATGTCAGTACGGTCGTCAATAACTAAGGGAATTGTGACTTGAGTAGTGATTTAGTTTCGGCTTCTCTCCATTATAATAAGATTTATTAAAATATTCCGATGGTTGAAAGTGATTATTGGATTTATATGTCTTACCAAATATCAATATCTTGGGCTAGACGGGCGGTCGGAGAGGCCCCCTCCGATCACGTCAAGCTCTAGCACCTATGATTTTCCCAACCCTATTGCCCTTATGGCAAGCCCCAACCCTTTTTTATCATATGGGTGCTAGAAGGCGATGGCTGGGGGTCTACATGTCCTGGGAATGACGTTAAACTCTATCTGATGGTGAGGTTCCAGTTTTGGAGGTTTGGGGAATGTAGAGCACCCCTTCATCACCATTGCTCCCTGGTCCACTGTGACCCGGAGTGGTAGTACCTGTTAGGGTCCCATCTATGGGTTAAATAGAAAAATGTATTTATAAAAATTGTATTATCCATTAAGAATTGATTTATTTCAAAACTTTATCGGCATTAAATGACCCACTGAGGTTGATATGCCGTAAAACAAAACAAACCAAAACCAAACCAAATATCAATGGCCAAACAGTATGTACACTTAGTGAAAGAATGTTATAATAATAATAAAAGCTTGGAAAAAAAGACTGGAAAATCTGGAAATCCGCAGAAGAATTGAGACCATCCAGAATACTGCAATCGGCTAGAATACTCAGAAGAGTCCTGGAGACCTGGGAGACTTGTTGTCTCTCAGACTCCAGGGAAATACCATAAGCTAATGCTGGTGTGAAAAACTCACAATAATAATAATAATAATAATAATGAAAGTCAAAGTAATACCAATTGTAGTTGGTGCACTTGGAATGGTCCCAAAAAGCATGGAAAAAAGACTAGAAAATCTGGAAATCAGCAGAAGAATTGAGACCATCCAGACTGCTGCATTGCTGCAATCGGCTAGAATACTCAGAAGAGTCCTGGAGACCTGAGGAGACTTGTTGTCTCTCAGACTCCAGGGAAATACCATTAGCTAATGCTGGTGTGAAAAACTAAGAACTACTATAATAATAATAATAAAAATAATAGGAGATTATGTTTAAAAAAATGTTTGCCGTGTAACATAAATGCCTTTTTCGTCATTAGATTATGAATGTATTAATGTACCAATGTATGCGTTAATTTTATGCTTCTAAAGATCAAGAGAAACATGAGGAACCAACCCTATTGCCCTTATGGCAAACCCCAACCCTTTTTATCATATATGTGCTAGGAGGCAGTGGTTGAGGGTCTTCATGTCCTGGGAATAATATTAAAGTCTTATCTGATAGCGAGGTTCCAGTTCTGGAGGTTTGGGGAATGTGGAGCAACCCTTCATCACCATCTGATGACGAAGACATCGTTATTCTGCATCCCTATGTCACAGGAAAATTAAAATAGGTGACCTTTGACCTCTGACACATAGCATTGATCGAGGGACTAGTTATGGTCAATGGACTTTTTGGTGGCTAATTAGTCCAATTCTAGACTTGCAGATGACGTCACACACATATTGCAAGGGAAATTTCCTTCTGCATTCTGTGGTGCATGATGACGAAGACATCGTTATTCTGCATCCCTATGTCACAGGAAAATTAAAATAGGTGACCTTTGACCTCTGAAAGTTAACAACAAACACTTTGGCTAACCAAATATCTACATTTTGATTAAACATTTTGGTATAATCAAGATGTATACAGCATATATATTATCATACTAAATTTTTGGTACAGGAAAATCTATATAATATATTGAGGGTTATCATAGTGATCACCACGATATCAATGGATGGAAGACTAAGGAGGAATGAAATGAATAGAGAAAAAACATTGTTTATTGGTAAAACAAAACAAGGCCCCTTTCGTCCGGTGCTTTTTTTAATAAACAATTTTTTCTCCATTCCTTTCATTCCTCCTTAGTCTTCCATCCATTGATATCGTGGTGATCACTATGATAACCCCCAATTTATTACACACACACACACACACACACACACACACATATATATATATATATATATATATAATGTAAGCATATTATGGTGTTTCACTGGAGATGAAATTTAGTAATGGTCTTGTACATGCTAGGTCATAATAAGGTTCATAAAGATGTGATATTTTATAGTTATTACATACCGATCTACGAGAGTACTTTCTCCGATCCGTCCATTGTTAGCAATCGTCCTCTAACAGAAATTTTTTTTTTTTTTTTTTTTTTGCCGACGGAAAATAAACAATTTCTCTGAATTTTTTAGAAGAGGCTTGATAATTTGTATTGTTTGAATTATTCGGACTATTGTCCTTATCTTTATAGTTATATACACAACATTTCGGTCGATGTGCCCTCCGGCCCTTTTCAGGTGTTTATTGTCGGACTTGGGAACCTTCTTGAACTCGGGAACCTTTTGTTCGAACTCGGGAACCTTTTTTGTCGAACTTGGGAACCTTCATGTCGTAATCGGGAGCCTTCACGGAACTACGAACTGAACCCTTTATTCAATCTATTGTTGTATACCCTTTCTTACTTTTACTTCTGGTCGTATTTTCTTCTGGCCGGCTTTGGTTCTATCTTCTATTATCTTGCGTCTGGTCTCTTCTAAGGTCTGGACTTTCTTGGGGACTTCGGGTCTGGTCTTCTATTGGGGGTTTCTCTTTATCAGAAGCCCGGTATCATTGTTAGTTTTGAGAGGTAATAACACAAGACTCCGATTTGCTTTTATCTTACTTTATTTTTAAATCCCCAACCAGACAATCTGCGCAGGTGAGACTTACATCCTACGAGCTCGACTCCTACTTGCTAACTGACTGAGACTTACTTACTATCTAAACCGGAAGACAGGGTCTGCTATGCCTTCCGGTTCTCACGATTTATCCCCGGAAGGCAAGGTTAGGACTGAGGTCAAACCTTGTCACTCATCCTTCAAGGCCGTGGGCTGTAGCTTATAACGGCCATTTTGATTTCTACACTATTGCCATAAATATTAGGTATCTAATAATTATGTAACACTATGGGGGTAGATTGTTTTCATTCCATTAACCATGACCAGGTACGAGTGTTAAACTGTGTCAATTATTCTATGTTACTGTCGCCCCTGATCAGGATTGAACCTGCGGCCCAGCAGGCATAAACACTATCGACTAGAATTTTGTATTGATAACTATCGCACTACCTTGCACCATATTAATGTACACATTGCTTTATACAAAACCTACAAGGGGCTACCCGGCTCCACCTGGGTAGATGGAATGCCATCACATATAACAATATAGCAAGAAATGTTTTCTATAATACACGATGTTTCATAAAATTATTTTAACTCATTAAAAATAAGTTATAAAAATTTACCTAGTATTATTTAGATTATTCGGACTATTGTTCTCATCTTTATTGTTATCTGTACGGTTTTCTTCAATAAATAAATAAATAAATAAAAATAAGATAAATAGGTGAATAAATAAATGAAGTAATTGAATTTAAATAAAACGACCGGATTTAGATTTTAAATCATTCTTTTTTTTTGTATTATGTAAAATTTAATAGATTATTTTTAAAAATTGAACCGTATCTGTTCAATTATTATTTATTTATCCAAATTCAAATATTTTTTTTCAAAATATTATCATTTTTTATTTATCCAAATTCATTTTTTTTTTCAAAATAATATTATTTTTTAATATAAAAAGTATAGAGACATAAAACCATCCTGAAAAGAAAGATTAATGTCTCCTATTCAAAATATCAGATGGCAAATAAAATAAAATAAAATAAAATCGAAACTTTTTTTTTTAAAGAATTTTGAATTTGTTTAAAAGTTAAATATCAAATTACTGTATATTTTTACATTTTTATGTATAGACGCTTAAACGTAAAACTAAGTGATTAATTCTTAAACCGTCCATAAAAAAAGTGTATAATAATAATAATAATAATAATAGATCACCTTATCCCAGCAAGAAGACCAGACCTAGTGTTGATTAACAAAAAAGAAAGAACTTGTCAACTGGTGGATTTTGCAGTGCCAGCGGATCACAGGGTGAAGTTAAAGGAAAATGAAAAAATGGACAAATATCTGGACCTTGCCAGAGAACTGAAAAAGTTATGGAATATGAAAGTGAAAGTTATACCAATTGTAGTTGGTGCACTTGGAACAGTCCCAAAAGCATTAGAAAAGGGTTTGGAAAGTTTGGATATCAGAGGAAGGATTGAAACCATTCAGAACACTGCACTGCTGCAATCTGCCAGAATACTCAGAAGAGTCCTGGAGACCTGAGGAGACTTGCTGTCACTCAGACTCCAGTGAAAGACCATCAGCTAACACTGATGTGAAAACTCAAATAATAAACAGATAAAATAAACGATTGTTTATACCGTAAAATTGTTTAATGAAATATTTGCAACTTTGAATCAGTAAAAACGTAGATTTAATCATAATTTAATCTTTTAAATTTTATCTTTTAAATTGTTACCAATTTCTTGCATTATTTTCAACATGAAAAATTAAAAGACCAATATAGTTGTTTTTATAGATTTAATAATTGTATATTCAATATTTGGACATCAAAAAAGAAACCAAATAATTAGAAAATATAATTTAACGAGATGTCACTGAATTTTTTAGATGAGGCTTGATAATTTGGATTATTTGGATTATTCAGACTATTGTCCGAATCTTTATTGTTATCTCCACTATTTCTCTGAATTTTTCAGATGTAACACTGAATAATAATTAACACACCTGTACCCCCGCTATGTTTAGCAGAATGAGAATAGGATACCCCTGTGAATTGAATAAAGGGTTGTGTTCAAAGTTTCGTGATGGCTCCCGATTACGATAAAAAGGTTCTCAAGTTCAAAAAGAAGGTTCCCTGGTTGGAAAAGGTTCCCGAGTCCGACAAGAAATACCTGAAGAAGGCCGGAGGGCATATCGATCAATTAGCCGAATGAGAATAGGATACCCCTGTGAATTGAATAAAGGGTTGGGTTCAAAGTTTCGTGATGGCTCCCAATTACGATAAGAAGGTTCTCAAGTTCAAAAAGAAGGTTCCCTGGTTGGGAAAGGTTCCCGAGTCCGACAAGAAATACCTGAAGAAGGCCGGAGGGCATATCGATCAAAACTATAAACAGTTGCAATAAAGATGAGGACAATAGTCCGAATAATCCAAATAATATAAATTAACGCGATTATCTTATAAACAGTTGCAAATGGCTGACATGAAAAATTGATCGTTTTGGACTTTTATAATTTCAAACTAAGCGCATTTATTTTTTCGTCTGTAACAAAACTTATCTTTGAGGCATAGCACAGATTATCAAAGATTCATGGTTCAAAGAGCTGAAAAAATGTAAAAAATTTTAAATAAAATAACTGGTGCATTATATCTTTTATTCATTAATATATCAACACTGAAAATTTCATTAAATTCGGTTAATTCCCTGATTTTTGGTATTTTTTTTTTCTTTTATTTTTATTTTTATTTTATTTTATTTTATTTTTTGTGTGTGTAAGGCAATTAATTTGATTGACATTATATTTCAAAGTGGAAAAAAGAATAAAAAAATTAAAAAAATAAAGTAATTGAATTAAAATAAAAATGACCGTATTTTAATTAATTCTATTAATTGATTAATCTATTTATTTGTATCATTTATGTAACTATCTAAAAAATATTTTTCTGAAATTTACCCAATGGGGAAAATTATTTATTCAATTCTGAATGGTTTTAATACAAAATTCAAATTATTATTATATTTTTATTTAGGGTTTTTAAACTATACTAGATTTTATTTCAAAATATTGATTTGTTTCCGTTATTTCAAGATATTGATTTGTTTACATTTAACAGCAACAAACCCAGTCAACAATGGCCAAGTAGAATTCAATGCTATTACTATGTAAATTTTTATTTTGAAATATCTTTGCGTATAGAAATCAAACCTTTATAATTTTTTTGCTCAAATACTTTTGGTGATAGAAAATCTGTATTTACTTTGTCATTAATTGTTTTATTTTCATAGTTTTAGCCATACGCACATACATAGACATATATAGACATAATATTACATAACATAGACATAATATAGACATAACATAGACATAAAATAGACATACATAGACAAAACTGTCTCCACCACTAAAGCCACACATCTAAGCATTATCACTATAGACACAAATTTATATATTTATATATAAATTTATATATATCAAATTTATATATTTGATATCAAATATATATTTATATATATTTATTTTTATATTTATATATTTGATATCAAATTTATATATTTATAAAAAATTTATATCAAATTTATATATTTATAAAAAATTTATATCAAATTTATATCAAATTTATATTAAATTTATATCAAATTTATATATTTATAAAAAATTTACATCTATAAATTGTTTTATTTTCATAGTTTTAGCCATACGCACATACATAGACATAATATAGACATAATATTACATAACATAGACATAATATAGACATAACATAGACATAAAATAGACATACATAGACAAAACTGTCTCCACCACTAAAGCCACACATCTAAGCATTATCACTAATTCTTCTATCCTTACACCTCCCAAACATAAGTACTACCTACTTCTGTGACAACCCTTACTCTCTGTGTGTGTGTGTGTGTGTGTGTGTGTGTGTGTTACCTTATACAAGAATGTCATCATCATCCTATCATGCCGGCAGCGCGGATATCCATGACAGGAGGTCCTCTGCGCAGCATCCAGTATCCGTGCAGAGCTGATCTATGTATGTCTTTGCTGGGCGATCCATTCTGGCATGCCCATGTGTTGGCTTCCACAGAAGAACGTCACCTATGAGTTTACCCTTGCTTCTCCACCAGTACCCAGCGTGGTGTCTTGTTCGCCTCATTTTCTTGTTGTTTTATCTACCTGTCATTTATATTTTTCACGCACACACACACACACACACACATACATATATATATATATATATATATATATATATTGTTCTTTTGAATATTTTTGAATATTTTGATTATCTTCAACATTCTGATCAAATATAATGTCATATTTTGTTCGGTTAAAATCAACTAAACGACGTGAATACGGAGCATCGTTCAACGAAAAATATTGATTAGTAAAATTTACAAAACCGTACCAGTTTTACATTTATAAACTGCTGGTCAGCTGAATTTATTTTTGAACTGACGATATTGTATTGAAATTATCATCATCATCCTGTCGTGCTGGCAGCACAGATATCCATGGCAATCTCTCGCCATTCTTCCCTATCATTCATTGACACTGGGAGGTCCTATGCGCAGCATCCTTTATCCGCGCAGAGTTGATCCATGTACGGTTTTGCTGGGTGACCTTCTCTGGCGTGCCCATGTGTTGGCTTCCACAGAAGAACGTCACTTCCACCAGTACCCAGCGTGGTGTCTTGTTCGCCTCACACGGATGGTTTGTGTGATAGGGGGCAGGTGGCCATACAGCTGTTTTCTTGGATGTTGTTTCCAAATCTTGCTTGATATTGTCACTTGACTCGGCCTGAGAAATAGATATCTTGAGACGTATCAACGGGGGTCAGAATTCTATTACCTTTTTTTACCATTTATTTTTTTTTTATCTTACTTTCTTCTCCCTATTTTAAGGCTACAATAAGGGCCACAGAAAATTGCAGAATTTTTTTTTTTTTTTTTTGAGGGGGTGGTGTAGGATCTTTTATCTGTAATAGCTGGGATGGGGAACTAATATGAAATAAATAGATAAATTATTTTACAATAAAAATGTATTTGAAATGATCTTTATTATAAAAATGCATGTAAAATTATTTTTACTATAAAAATGCATTAGAAATTATTTTTACTATAAAAATGCATTGGAAATGATTTTTTACTATAAAAATCCATTCGACAATGATTTTTTACTATAAAAATGCACTCGACAATGATTTTTACTATAAAAATGCATTAGAAATGATTTTTACTATAAAAATACATGGAAAATGATTTTTACTATAAAAATGCATTGGAAGTGATTTTTACTATAAGAATGCACTGGAAATGATTCTTACAATAAAAATGCATTGAATTCTAGTGGTGCAGCTGTACAGTAACACTTACACAACTACGGATTTGAAGAATGTTTGCTTTAATTTGTCAGCAAGATCGAATTTCCATATCACTGACAATTTGTTTAAAGCCGCCCATGCCTTAATGTAAAACTCCTGAAATCGGTGAAACAATTCACGTACCTAGGTAGTAATATCTCATCAACAGAATACAAGAATGTACCCATACCTACCTCCTGTCTTTCTTTTGTTTTTCATTCCAACTTTTTCAAATCTTCCTTCCCTTCTTTCTTTCCTCCTTTCTTTTTTCGTTTTTGTTCTATTCTTTATTTTTTCTCCTTTTTTGCTGTACTTGTTTTTCTTTCTTCTTTCTTTCTTTTGTTCGTTCCTTTCTTTCTTTCTTACTTTCTTTCTTTTTCAGTCATTCTTTCCTTCTTTCTTTTTCATTCTTTCATTCTTTCTTTTTTCCTTTTTTCTTTCTTTCTTTCTTTCTTCTTAATTTCTTTTTTATTCTTTATTTTTCCTTCTATCTTTCTTTCTATCTTTTTTTTATTCTTTATTCATTTTTCATGCATTCTTTCTTTCTTTCTTTCTTTCTTTTTCTTTTCTTTCTTTCTTTCTTTCTTTTTTTCTTTCTGCTAAGATAATTTAAATATAAAATCTTTTTAAGAAACACATTTTTGAAATCCTATTTTGATATCCTTTAAATCCCTTTCCCACCATTTTTAATCCCTCGGTCTTTTTGGTATTCTCCATTGCCCCCCCCCCCTAACAGCTGGTCCTAACATTTACATATTCCGATGACAGTGCGACAATTCCGACCAACACTTGAAATGACATTCTATATTCAACAGATGATTTACTTGTACAAGACGCGACAGCAAGACATGACCACTAATGCCTTTACCATATCGTGACAAAGACAAACAAGATGAATTCTGAAGCAAAAGTATAAATGAAAAGGGATTGTGAATTATTATTTACTCCTTTTGAGTTTTCACATCAGTGTTAGCTGATGGTCTTTCACTGGAGTCTGAGTGACAGCAAGTCTCCTCAGGTCTCCAGGACTCTTCTGAGTATTCTGGCAGATTGCAGCAGTGCAGTGTTCTGAATGGTTTCAATCCTTCCTCTGATATCCAAACTTTCCAAGCCCTTTTCTAATCCTTTTGGGACCGTTCCAAGTGCACCAGCTACAATTGGTATCACTTTGACTTTCATATTCCATAACTTTTTCAGTTCTCTGGCAAGGTCCAGATATTTGTCAATTTTCTCATTTTCCTTTAGCTTCACCCTGTGATCTGCTGGCACTGCAAAATCCACCAGTTGACAAGTTCTTTCTTTTTTGTTTATCAACACTAGGTCTGGCCTTCTTGCTGGGATAAGGTGATCCGTTTTTATCTCAAAGTCCCAGAGAATTTTGTGCGTTTCGTTCTCAAGAACAGATTCTGGTTTATGCATATACCGTTTTGTTGTGTGGTCAAAATTTAATTTTTTGCATAATTCTCAGTGGATCACCTTCCCAACCCAGTCGTGTCTAGTTTTGTATTCTCGTTGTGCTAATTTGCTACATTCGCAGAGTATATGGTTTACAGTCTCATCTCTATTACCGCAAAGTCTACATTTACTATTCTGTTGGTTCTTATCAATTTTCGCTTTGATGTAAATGTTTGTCCTTATGGCATTTATTATTATTATTATCATTATTCACACTAGCGTTAGCTGATGGTTTTTCACTGGAGGGAATGACAACAAGTCTCCTCAGGTCTCCAGGACTCTTCTGAGTATTCTAGCCGATCGCAACAGTGCAGTAGTCTGGATGGTTTCAATTCTTCATCTGATTTCCAGATCCTCCAGTCTTTTTTCCGCGTTTTTCATACCTGCTGCAGCCGGTGGTTCAATGAAGACTGAGTGACAACAAGTCTCCTTAGGTCTCCAGGACTTTACTGAGTATTCTAGCCAATCTTAACCGTGCTGTAGTTTGGGTGGTCTCGATTCTTCAAATTCATCCAAATTCTTTTCCAGCGCTTTGGGGGCCATTCTAAGAGGGCACCAATTAGAATTGGTACGACCTTCACCTTCATGTTCCACAGTTTTCTCAGTTCTCTGGCAAGGTCCAAGCTATTATTATTATTATTATTATTATTATTATTATTAGTTTTTTACACCAGCGTTAGCTAAAGGTTTTACACTGAAGTCTGAGTGACAACAATTCTCCTCGGGTATCCAGGACTCTTTTGAGTATTCTAGCTGATTGCAGAATTGCAGTAGTCTGGATGGTCTCAATTCTTCATCTGATTTCCAGATCCTCCAGTATTTTCCCAAGCTTTTTGGAATTGTTCCTAGTGTACCAACTATAATTGATATCACTTTGACCCTGATATTCTACAACTTTTTCAGTTCTCAGGCAAGGTCCAGATATTTGTCTATCTTTTCGTTTTTCTTCATCTTCAACCTGTGATCTGCTGGAACTGCAAAGTCTACCAGTTGACAAGTTCTCTTTAAAACTGGTAGACTTTGCATTTCCAGCAGATGACAGGATTATTTCACTCATGTGAGTTATGTCGATTTTAGACAAAATAATCGTGGCAGCGAACGGTGTTGTTAGAAAACTTACGTATCCATTTAAGAAGGGTGGGACGTGTCGTGCATTAACTGGAATCTTGTAACACAGCCACGAGAAGAAGAAGAAGAAGAAGGGGGTGGAGGAGGAGGAGGCAAACAATGAAGTAAATAATAATAACAATAATAATATAATAATAAGAAGAAGAAAGAAGAAGAAGAAGAAGGCAAGGAAGGAAGGAAGGAAGAAGAAGAAGAAGAAGAAGAAGAAGGCAAGGAAGGAAGGAAGAAGGAAGAAGAAGAAGAAGAAGAAGAAGAAGAAGAAGTGAGAAGACGGGCGAGAAGAAGAAGAAGAAGAAGAAGAAGGCAAGGAAGGAAGGAAGAAGAAGAAGAAGAAGAAGAATGAAGAAGAAGAAGAAGAAGAAGGCAAGGAAGTAAGGAAGGAAGGAAGGAAGAAGAAGAAGAAGAAGAAGAAGGGGGAGAAGACGGGCGAGAAGAAGAAGAAGAAGAAGAAGAGGAAGAGAAGAAGAAGAAGGGAAATAATAATAATAATAATAATAATAATAATAATAATTGTCGGAATCAAATAAATGTTCTGTCTGTCAAGGATCGAAAGGAAGACAAAATTTGACAACTAAGACACAACTACCCATATATTTATGTTGGTTGTCAAACCTCTTTGTATATACACTGAACATATCTCTTAATATTTCTATGTGAGTTTGAACTTGAGTGCGTTTGCATATAGGCTTTCATGTGTGTGTGTGTGTGTGTGTGCGTGTGTGTGTGTGCGTGCGTGTGTATTCTATCTATAAGGGCAATTTGTATGCGTTTATCATATGTGCATGTGTGCAGAAATGTATATCTAACGAATCATGATCTGTGCGTAAATACATGAGCATTTATTGTATGTGTGTGTATATCTGTGTGTGTATGTGTGTGTGTGTGTGTGTGTTGATTTTTGTATATGTAAGTAAGTAAGTAAGTAAGTAAGTAAAGTCGTCGGGGCGGCCTAAAGTCGGTATCAGCCAATCAGCGAGGGAGTCTATCCCCTTTTCAATAGCGCTAGACCAAGGAGATTGTTTTTGGCGTCTGGGGTGGAGCGCCACACCTACCATCAGCTCCTTACTTTACCGCACTGATCCCTGTGCTACTCATACGCCGAGTTGGCGAGGGCCGGTATCGAACTAGGAACCTTGTGGTTTCTAGCCGAACGCTCTACTGACTGAGCTAACCCGACACCTTGTATATGTATGAAGAGTTAAATCTGTTTTTAATTTTACATGCATTGTATATACATATTTTCACTTAAGTATCTATATGTATACATATGACTGCATGGTTATATATATATATATATATATATATATATATATATATATGTGTGTGTGTGTGTGTGTGTGTTTGTGTATGTGTGTGTGTGTGTGTGTGTATGCATACATACATATATATATATGTATATACGTATATGTGTGTACACATATATATGTATATATATATGTGTGTGTGTATACATATATATATATGTGTATATGTGTATATGCATGTGTATACAGATATATATATATGTATACACACACACATACATATATATATAGGCTGAACATTTCATATGCTGTCGTCATAACGTAGTTGATGATTTTTTATTTATTTACAATAAGACCCAAGCACTGCAACACCTATGGAAGAGTTGTGTGGACTGCAAGAGAGTCTATGTTGAAAATTAAACCTAAATTGGTCACAATTCATGAGGGTTACCTTGGTCAGCCTTTGAACTTTTCTGACGATCCTTGTATATAAAACTAATTTGCGTTTACTTATATTACTTTCATGCACACGTATGTATGCATAGCAATTGTGTGCTGGTACATAATTATGTATTTGTAAATGGGAATTTTTGTTTCTTCTCTCACCCACCTCTCTCTCTCTCTCTCTCTCTCTCTCTCTCTCTCTCTCTCTATATATATATATATATATATATATGTATATATATATATTATATATATATTTGTGTGTGTGTAGATATGTGTTTCTCCGTACATGTGTATTGTCCATTTCATATGATCAAATTTCTTTCTTCCTTCCTTCCTTCCTTCCTTCCTTCCTTCCTCCCTCCCCCTTCTTTTTTCTTTCTTTCTTTCTTTCGAGACTATGCATTCTTTTCCTTTTTCTTTCTTTCTTTCTATATTGAATGCAGATATCTCATCCTTCTTTTTTTACTTCCTTCTTTCTTTCTTTCTTTCTTCCCTTCTTCCTTCCTTCCTTCCCTTCTTTCTTTATTTCTTTCCTTCTTACATCATTTCTTTCCTTCTTTCTTTCTTTCTTTCCTTCCTTTTTTTCTTTCTTTCTTTCTTTCTTTCTTTCTTTCTTCCCTTTCTTCCCTTTCTTTCTTCCTTCCTTCCTTCCTTTCTTTCTTTCTTTTCCTTCTTTTTTTCCTTTCTTTTCTTCTACCCTTCTTTCTTTGCTTCTTCCTTCCTTTCTTTCTTTCTATTTTGAATACAGCTATCACTTTCTCTTTGCGTGTACAGTCAAAAGCTCAGCGCTTAAGTTTGGCACCTCTAAAGAGAGATCCGGTCGCAAGAATTCCAACCGACACAATTTTCAAAAATCTACCGCTTACGAGTTTCAGGTTTTCAGAACAATATGTC
>CM042179.1:31401548-31426548 GCA_023376005.1 Doryteuthis pealeii | reverse complement strand
GGTGATCTAATTAATAGATCGAAACACTGCAGCGTCGGTCAATAAACTCAAGACTTAACTCATTTAAACCTGTGTTTTTTTTCAATTTTTTAATTTTTTTATTATACTACACACACACACACACACACACACACACACACACACACATACATATATATATATATATATATATATATATATATATATATATATATATATACTTTGGTGTGGTACCAAGTTTCTTGGTACAAGGTGATTCTAGGTGGGTCCTAATTCTCTACCCGTAGCTTGTTGTAGAGTTCAGGTTCCGTATGAGAGCTCAATGTTTAATTATTGTAAACAGAGCAAAGTTATTTGGGAATAAAAAGGCCTTAAATACCATGGGTATCGTGGTTATGGACCATTTCCACTCGCGAGTATGCTCACGAGCTTCTTCAGACCACTGATATATTTTATTTAGACAGGCACATGGCCAAACTCATTTTATATTCATACATTCCACCTCCCTCATTCAGGGGTGGTCATATTGCATTCTTTCTTTTCAAGTGTCTTTTTTATTATTGGAATTTTTTTTTTTTTTTTTTCCTTGGTTGGCGTGTTTTTTTTAATTTTTTTTTATTTTTTATTCCCATATATATATATATATATATATATATATATATATATATATATATATATATATATATATATATATATATTGTTTTATTTTGATATATAGTTAAAGTTACCATAACTAAGTTTCCATTTCAAATTGTTTTTTGTTTTGTTTTGTTTATTTACACCTTTAATAGATTTGGTGATTTTACTTACTTATGGTACATACTCTCCGGCATCGAATTTTTAACTCCCACCCCTTTAGGCAATATCTTTCAGAAAATTATTTTTACACCGTTTTTTTTTTGCTAGTATATATAACTAAGACAATTGTTATAGTAACATATTTTCTGTGTACCCAGCTGTTTGCTTTGTCCATGTATACTTTGCTATGTACTTTGTTATATCACCATAGTAACACATCTATACAAGAATGTTCATATCTGTCATTTGTTTTTCTATTCCCTGTAAATAAATATTCAGTATACTCAGTCACAGATGGACTGATAAATTAGTATTAATTACTCGATGTAAACAGTAAGGTTCCGGGTTCGATACCGGTCCTCGCCATCTCAGCGTATGAGCAAGCACAAGTAAAGTGAGAACTGATGGTAAGTGTGGCGCTGCGCCTCAGACGCCAAAAACAATCTGCTTGGTCTAGCGCTAGTGAAAAGGGGATAGACTCTCTCGCTGTTTAGCTGATACAGACATGGGCCACCCGACGACTTTACTTTCTGCTGCTTGTGGGTTTAGATGGTGATTTAGATAGGTGTGGCGCTCCACCTACTTTAAACAGTTTTTGAAAAATAATAAAGTCTCTAGACACGGTCTGAACCGAAGGACCACTAGACCCACTGACCAAAGCCGTATTTATAAGTAGGCAATTGCCCAGGGACCCCTACCAGTGTTGCACCCAGACTTCCTTTATAAGACCTGTACGGACGTCCAATTTGACGTGTAAAATTTTAATTTAAAAAAAAAAAAAAATCGGTACCATTATAGTATGTGGCCTACCTTTTGAATGTGGCTTACGGAATCATGTCTCTTTTATAGTATGTGGCCTACTATAAAAAAGTATATTATAAGGTTATAATAATATCTGCTAACCCCTAACCCTATTTCAGAATTTTAGAA
Organism: Doryteuthis pealeii; assembly: GCA_023376005.1. Classification (NCBI taxonomy): domain Eukaryota; kingdom Metazoa; phylum Mollusca; class Cephalopoda; order Myopsida; family Loliginidae; genus Doryteuthis; species Doryteuthis pealeii. The sequence goes on along the minus strand of CM042179.1, from coordinate 31,424,841 downwards.
TTAAATAGATCTCTGATTCATGGAAATTATGGATATATTCTTTTTTAATTATTCTTAATTACTATATAGAGCTTATGACTGAATTGCATTTCTTGAAATTGAATATACGTGAAAAATAATTAGTTTCAATAAATTGCCTACTACTTATATCTATAAATATACTCTTACTGAGGTAGGCCACATTCAAACCGGGTAGGCCACATACTATAACAGCAACAAAAAATCTATGAAAAATGAATTAAGAGGCAAATTTTCATGAAAATTTCGATACTTATTCACTTGTTGATGAAATTATGTTTAAAATAGGTACTAATGCATCCTAAAATATATTATTGGAAATGTATGTTTTTTACGAGGTCTCCCCTCTTCCATTTTATTTTATGAAATCTGACAAAAAAAAAGAAAAAGAAAAAAAGAATGAACCTATAAAAAACGATTTTTACATTTTTTTTCTATAAAGATAAATTTCTATAATTGATTTATTTTAGTAAAAAAAAAATGAATTCTGAATTCTGCTAAAACTGTCAAGATCTTATTCTTTGAAAAGATTTATTTACTTTTTTAATTGAATTGCCAAGAAAAGATTTTTTTCAAAGAAAAGAGTTAATATCATTAGATTACTTAAAAAAAAGCATTGGTACAAATGCAGAATAGTGCGCAAGAGATGATATCATTAGATTACGTATAAAAAGCATTGGTACTAATGCAGAATAGTGCGCAAGAGATGATATCATTAGATTACGTATAAAAAGCATTGGTACTAATGCAGAATAGTGCGCAAGAGATAATATCATTAGATTACGTATAAAAAGCATTGGTACAAATGCAGAATAGCACGCAAGAGATAATATCATTAGATTACGTATAAAAAGCATTGGTAAGTAACGCAGAATAGCGCACAAGAGATAATATTATTAGATTACGTATAAAAAGCATTGGTACTAATGCAGAATAGCGCGCAAGAGATATTATTATTAGATTACGTATAAAAAGCATTGGTACTAATGCAGAATAGCGCGCAAGAGATAATAGCATTAGATTACGTATAAAAAGCATTTCTACTAATGCAGAATAGCGCGCAAGAGATATTATTATTAGATTACGTATAAAAAGCATTGGTACTAATGCAGAATAGCGCGCAAGAGATAATATCATTAGATTACGTATAAAAAGCATTGGTACTAATACAGAATAGCGCGCAAGAGATAATAGCATTAGATTACGTATAAAAAGCATTGGTACTAATACAGAATAGCGCGCAATAGATAATATCATTATATTACGTATAAAAAGCATTGGTACAAACTTAGAATAGCGCGCAAGCATTGGTTAGGGTAAGGGTAAGGGTAGTTTTAGGGTTAGGGTTAGTGTTAGTGTTGGGGTCAGTGTTAAGGTCAGTGTTAGGCTACTTGGGGAGTTTCCGTAATCTAATGCTATTTACACGTAAAATTCCATCCTAATGATATTATCTCTTGCGCACTATTCTGCCTTTGTACCGGATTAGGGTTAGGGTTAGTGCTAGAGTTAATGTTTGGGTTAGGGTAAGGGTACTTAGAGAGTTTCCGTAATCTAATGCTATTTATACGTAAAATGCGTTTCTAATTATATAAGCTCTTGCGCGCTATTCTGCATTTGTACCGGATTAGTGTTAAGGTTAGTATTAGGGTTAGGGTTAGGCTACTTCGGGAGTTTCCGTTATCTAATGCTATTTTTATGTAAAATGCGATTTTAATGATATCATCTCTTGCGCGCTCTTCTGCATTTGTACCGGGTTAGTGTTAGGCTTAGTGTTTGAGTTAGGGTTAAGCTACTTCAGGAGAAGAAATGGCTCAAAGAACAGTGAACAGAATTTTACGGGCAGGTATACATGCTCTCATTCGAAGGTGGAACATTGCTATTGAGAGAAATGTTGACTATGTGGAGATGTAGAGATGTGATCCATAGAGGACCAGCTTCATTTTGATGTATGATACATGTTCCTGTGTTGGTAATTATACCTGTCCTAAACAAAATGGCATTACTTTTTGACTAACCTATGTGGAAAGTAGGGATGCAATCCACAGAGGACCAGCTTCATTTTGATGTATGATACATGTTCCTGTGTTGGTAATTATACTGTCCTAAACAAAATGGCATTACTTTTTGACTAACCTATGTGGAAAAGTAGGGATGCAATCCACAGAGGACCAGCTTCATTTTGATGTATGATACATGTTCCTGTGTTGGTAATTATACCTGTCCTAAACAAAATGGCATTACATTTTGACACACCTATGTGGAGAAGTAGGGATGTGATCCACAGAGGACCAGCTTGATTTTGATGTCTAATACATGTTCCTGTGTTGGTAATTATGTCCTAAACAAAATGGCATTACTTTTTGACTTACCCTTGTATTTTTTTCTTTTGATGAATTTGTAACATTACCCCTTAATAAGCCCTTTTAGTTCTTCTATTCATTTTTTATTTTTTATTTTCTGTCTGTAGTAACCTGTGTCAAAACAAAAAGTCGTACACCAACCATTTTTCCGTTTGCCAGTATAAGGTTTATTTTCGCCGTAGTTCGCTAACTGGTAGTAGTAATAGTAGTAGTTGGCCAAAGTGAGGAATATAGAAAGGAAAATCAAAGGAACAAAACAATGCTTAACTAGGGTTATTGTTTACGCCAGTAGGAAAAAGACAGAACAGAAAAGGGGGCAAGACGAATTGACTAACCCCCACCGCCCCAGTGTGTGTTGATTATCGGGTGGTCTCTGTTCTTTTTTCTTTCTCAGAACTCGTCTATATAGGTAATTTTCACATTTAGTAGGCTAAATTCCTAGCATAAAATTGTGCGTGCGCATTATCTGAAATGAACTTAATTGTTATTAAAAACACATTTTATGATATTTTTGTGTTAAAGCATGCAGTTGCATTGTTTTCAAAAAATTTCTAAGATTTGTTTATTTCGCACAAAGACTTTCAAGATGGCTGCCGTCTTGTTTCAAAGTGAAAGTCAGTTGGCCAAATTCCTAGCATAAAATTATCTGAAATGAACTTAATTGTTATTAAGAACACATTTTATGATATTTTTGTGTTAAAGCATGCAGTTGTATTATTTTCGAAAAAAGTTTCTAAGATTTGTTTATTTCGCACGGAGTCTTTCAAAATGGCTCCCGGCTTAGTTCAAAGTAAAAGTCAAGGGAAGTTACTCTAATTGCATTATTTGCTAGGAATTTTGACAACTAAAGGTGAAAATTACCAATCTTTCCTGATCGATCCGTTTACGTCACTGTCGATTTACAAACATCAGCAGATTCTTTATTAGCCTTCCAAAAATGTACACAATGTTTTTCCTTTTATTTTGGCCCTATCGGTGGGGTTTTAGAATATACCGACTGAACTTCTCCACCCCCATTGGAGCCCAACCCTTTTTATCATATGGGTGCTAGGAGGCAGTGGCTGAGGGTATTCATGTCTTGGAATGACGTTAAACTCTGATGGTTCCAGTTTTGGAGGTTTGGGGAATGTAGAGCACCCCTTCATCACCATTGTTCCCTGGTCCACTCCGACCGGAGTGGTAGTGCCTGTTAGGGTCTCATCTATGGGTTAAATAGAAAAACATGAGTTGATAAAGAAAATTGAGTATCCATTAAGAATGAATTTATTTCAAAGCTTTGTCAGCATTAAATGACCCACTGAGGTTGATATGCCGTAAACCAAACCAAACCCTTTTGTTCCAAAGTATTTCTCTAGCATTTTTAAAATGAAATAATTTCTAAACAACCATTTATACTTGAATGTTTTCAGAAGAGGCTATCCTGCCGGTCCCGGTCGAATAGACAACCCTGCTTTTTTGCTTATTATGCCAGTACTCATACATTTTCAGGGTCATAACTTTTAGGATCTTATTTAATGTTGAAAGAGGCTACCCTGCCGGTTCGAGTAGACAAACCTGCTTTTTTTTTTGCTTATTATGCTGGTACTTCGTAAATTTAAAGGTAAAAGGATCCATACCCAAGACAAGTTTTGGATTTGCTGAGACTGTTATACCTGAATATTCTGAACTGCTGCATTTCTTTTCATATTTGATGATGAAAAATCATCATAATCAAATTTACCTTCATCATTTCCTTTTATTTATTTATTCTTGTATTCATAATAAAAAGTAATGTATCTATATTTTTATTAAATCAATGTTGTATTTTAAACATTACTTGTATTCATAATAAAAAGTAATGGTATCTATATTTTTTATTAAATCAATATTGTATTTTAAACATTACTTGTATTCATAATAAAAGTAATGGTATCTATATTTTTTATTAAATCAATATTGTATTTTAAACATTACTTGTATTCATAATAAAAAGTAATGGTATCTATATTTTTTATTAAATTAATGTTGTATTTTTAACATTACTTGTATTCATAATAAAAGTAATGGTATCTATATTTTTTTATTGAATTAATGTTGTATTTTAAACATTACTTGTATTCATAATAAAAGTAATGGTATCTATATTTTTATTAAATCAATATTGTATTTTAAACATTACTTGTATTCATAAAAAGTAATGGTATCTATATTTTTTATTAAATCAATATTGTATTTTAAACATTACTTGTATTCATAATAAAAAGTAATGGTATCTATATTTTTTAAAATATTGTATTTTAACATTACTGTATTATAATAAAAAGTAATGGTATCTATATTTTTTTATTAAATTATTGTTGTATTTTAAACATTACTTGTATTCATAATAAAAAGTAATGGTATCTATATTTTTTATTAATTATTGTTGTATTTTAAACATTACTTGTATTCATAATAAAAGTAATGGTATCTATATTTTTATTAATGTTGTAGTATATAACAGAATATTTACAGCAACAGTAAAATAAGGAGTAATACAGTTTTAACAGTATTTATATTTTTCATTTAGAAGAATTTTTGTATTTTTTTTATATTACTTGCATTCATAATAAAAAATAAAAATTTACAGAGACAGTAAAATAAGCATAAAATTAGGTTTGTTTATTTTATGAGTACCGGCATAATAAGCCAAAAATCAGGTTTGTCTCATTGACCAGGACCGGTAGGATAGCCTATTCGTTTAATGTTTTCATATTAATGAAATTTCTATTGTTTATTTCGAAGTTAGAGCGTGTTGTGTAATGGTTATCGTCGTAGGAAATGATTCTCGGCGATTCGAGTTCAAATCCTGGACGAAGTTACAGTTCACATAGCGCTAATATCCTTGAAAAAGTTATGAATTCAGCTACTCTCCCTCCAGGTATGGGTAAATAGTAGGGTAGACTTGACTCTTTAACCGTGGTTAGGCAACCAGTCTAGGAGAATGAAAACTGAATTTAAACCTGTTAAACTCGCTTGGAATGGTCACTACTAGAATAGGCACAGTCCTAATTAGAGATCTATTTCCTTAATCTTAAATTTTTTTCATTAGAAAAAAATTTCTTAGTACTAAGAACAAACAAAATTTAAAAAAAAAGAAGATATTTACCCAACTACCGGTAGGATTTGACATAAGGTCACGGGGATCGAACTCACTTTTTAGTAGTAAAAAAAAAAATCTGCGAAACTAGCCTGCTAACCATTACACCATGATAGGACGCAAGGAAACAAAATTAATATAATAAGTGATAATTTTTTTTTCAGCCTCTGACAGGACGTTGATTCTCATTCGTTCGCGCCATTAAAAATCAAAATGCAGGTTTAACCCTTTCTGTCATTTTTGTTTCTCAATCATACACTCCAGCCGACAAACTACACCCCACCCCACCCCAAACTATTCACCCCAATTATTTGGTTTCCTTTCTCTAATAAAGCGACACCCGGTTTGTTTATGTATTGTTTACTATAGTCTTTTTTTCTTTCTTTTTTTTTTTAATAAATACCGCAACAAATTATTCTTTGCTTCGTTTCCATCAGGTTTTGATTGATTGTTTTAGATAATTGATCAGGGATATCAATACGCATTTGTTTGTTATTTCTACCCAACCATTTATTATTCTACGTAACGCTGTTTTCTCTCTGGCTTTGTCTCTTTTTTTTATATCTTGATCCTGTGAACCCTGTCGTTCACAGAGGAAACTCCTTAGGGCACCTTTGGATTACGACCAGCTTTAATAACCGGACCGCATTTAGCAAACTGCTTTATAGCGCTTACGAGACAAGCGCGCATATATCTTTGCTCACGTCACCCTGTTGACCGTCACCTTTCCCGCCCTTGGCTGGCACCGGCTGCTGAATCTGAGACAAATAGAACATTTGAATATTTGTTGGAAACAGGAAGCGAGGAAAAAGCCTAGAACTTGCCGACGAATTTTACTTCAACGACTCTGCGTCTCTATTACGAAACAGCAATTTGAATTCCACCATTTGTTTTTTTTTGTTTTTTTTTTTGTTGTTGTTGTTTTTTTGTTTTTGTTTTACAGCATATCAACCTCGGTGGGTCATTTAATGCTGACAAAGTTTTGAAAGATTCGTTTGTTTTGTTTTACGGCATATCAACCTCGGTGGGTCATTTAATGCTGACAAAGTTTTGAAAGATTCGTTTGTTTGTTTGTTTTGTTTTACGGCATATCAACCTCAGTGGGTCATTTAATGCTGACAAAGTTTTGAAAGATTCGTTTGTGTGTGTGTTTTTTTTTTGTTTGTTTGTTTTGTTTTACGGCATATCAACCTCGGTGGGTCATTTAATGCTGATAAAGTTTTGAAAGAGTCTTTTGTTTGTTTGTTTTGTTTCACGACATATCAACCTCGGTGGGTCATTTAATGCTGACAAAGTTTTGAAAGATTCGTTTGTTTGTTTGTTTTGTTTACGGCATATCAACCTCGGTGGGTCATTAAATGCTGACAAAGTTTTGAAAGATTCGTTTGTTTGTTTGTTTTGTTTTACGGCATATCAACCTCGGTGGGTCATTAATGCTGACAAAGTTTTGAAAGATTCGTTTGTTTGTTTGTTTTGTTTTACGGCATATCAACCTCGGTGGGTCATTTAATGCTGACAAAGTTTTGAAAGATTCGTTTGTTTGTTTGTTTTGTTTTACGGCATATCAACCTCGGTGGGTCATTAATGCTGACAAAGTTTTGAAAGATTCGTTTGTTTGTTTGTTTTGTTTTACGGCATATCAACCTCGGTGGGTCATGTAATGCTGACAAAGTTTTGAAAGATTCGTTTGTTTGTTTGTTTTGTTTTACGGCATATCAACCTCGGTGGGTCATGTAATGCTGACAAAGTTTTGAAAGATTCGTTTGTTTGTTTGTTTTGTTTTACGGCATATCAACCTCGGTGGGTCATGTAATGCTGACAAAGTTTTGAAAGATTCGTTTGTTTGTTTGTTTTGTTTTACGGCATATCAACCTCGGTGGGTCATTTAATGCTGACAAAGTTTTGAAAGATTCGTTTGTTTGTTTGTTTTGTTTTACGGCATATCAACCTCGGTGGGTCATTTAATGCTGACAAAGTTTTGAAAGATTCGTTTGTTTGTTTGTTTTGTTTTACGGCATATCAACCTCGGTGGGTCATGTAATGCTGACAAAGTTTTGAAAGATTCGTTTGTTTGTTTGTTTTGTTTTACGGCATATCAACCTCGGTGGGTCATGTAATGCTGACAAAGTTTTGAAAGATTCGTTTGTTTGTTTGTTTGTTTTTACGGCATATCAACCTCGGTGGGTCATTTAATGCTGACAAAGTTTTGAAAGATTCGTTTGTTTGTTTGTTTTGTTTTACGGCATATCAACCTCGGTGGGTCATTTAATGCTGACAAAGTTTTGAAAGATTCGTTTGTTTGTTTGTTTTGTTTTACGGCATATCAACCTCGGTGGTCATGTAATGCTGACAAAGTTTTGAAAGATTCGTTTGTTTGTTTGTTTTGTTTTACGGCATATCAACCTCGGTGGGTCATGTAATGCTGACAAAGTTTTGAAAGATTCGTTTGTTTGTTTGTTTTGTTTTACGGCATATCAACCTCGGTGGGTCATGTAATGCTGACAAAGTTTTGAAAGATTCGTTTGTTTGTTTGTTTTGTTTTACGGCATATCAACCTCGGTGGGTCATTAAATGCTGACAAAGTTTTGAAAGATTCGTTTGTTTGTTTGTTTTGTTTTACGGCATATCAACCTCGGTGGGTCATTAATGCTGACAAAGTTTTGAAAGATTCGTTTGTTGTTTGTTTTGTTTTACGGCATATCAACCTCGTGGGTCATTTAATGCTGACAAAGTTTTGAAAGATTCGTTGTTTGTTTGTTTTTTTTACGGCATATCAACCTCGGTGGGTCATTTAATGCTGACAAAGTTTTGAAAGATTCGTTTGTTTGTTTGTTTTGTTTTACGGCATATCAACCTCGGTGGGTCATTTAATGCTGACAAAGTTTTGAAAGATTCGTTTGTTTGTTTGTTTTGTTTTACGGCATATCAACCTCGGTGGGTCATGTAATGCTGACAAAGTTTTGAAAGATTCGTTTGTTTGTTTGTTTTGTTTTACGGCATATCAACCTCGGTGGGTCATTTAATGCTGACAAAGTTTTGAAAGATTCGTTTGTTTGTTTGTTTTGTTTTACGGCATATCAACCTCGGTGGGTCATTTAATGCTGACAAAGTTTTGAAAGATTCGTTTGTTTGTTTGTTTTGTTTTACGGCATATCAACCTCGGTGGGTCATTTAATGCTGACAAAGTTTTGAAAGATTCGTTTGTTTGTTTGTTTTGTTTTACGGCATATCAACCTCGGTGGGTCATTTAATGCTGACAAAGTTTTGAAAGATTTTTTGTTTGTTGTTTTGTTTTACGGCATATCAACCTCGGTGGGTCATTAATGCTGACAAAGTTTTGAAAGATTCGTTTGTTTGTTTGTTTTGTTTTACGGCATATCAACCTCGGTGGGTCATGTAATGCTGACAAAGTTTTGAAAGATTCGTTTTGTTTGTTTGTTTTGTTTTACGGCATATCAACCTCGGTGGGTCATTTAATGCTGACAAAGTTTTGAAAGATTCGTTTGTTTGTTTGTTTTGTTTTACGGCATATCAACCTCGGTGGGTCATGTAATGCTGACAAAGTTTTGAAAGATTCGTTTGTTTGTTTGTTTTGTTTTACGGCATATCAACCTCGGTGGGTCATGTAATGCTGACAAAGTTTTGAAAGATTCGTTTGTTTGTTTGTTTTGTTTTACGGCATATCAACCTCGGTGGGTCATTTAATGCTGACAAAGTTTTGAAAGATTCGTTTGTTTGTTTGTTTTTGTTTTACGGCATATCAACCTCGGTGGGTCATTTAATGCTGACAAAGTTTTGAAAGATTCGTTTGTTTGTTTGTTTGTTTTGTTTTACGGCATATCAACCTCGGTGGGTCATTTAATGCTGACAAAGTTTTGAAAGATTCGTTTGTTTGTTTGTTTTGTTTACGGCATATCAACCTCGGTGGGTCATTTAATGCTGACAAAGTTTTGAAAGATTCGTTTGTTTGTTTGTTTTGTTTTACGGCATATCAACCTCGGTGGGTCATTAATGCTGACAAAGTTTTGAAAGATTCGTTTGTTTGTTTGTTTTGTTTACGGCATATCAACCTCGGTGGGTCATGTAATGCTGACAAAGTTTTGAAAGATTCGTTTGTTTGTTTGTTTTGTTTTACGGCATATCAACCTCGGTGGTCATGTAATGCTGATAAAGTTTGAAAGATTCGTTTGTTTGTTTGTTTTGTTTTACGGCATATCAACCTCGGTGGGTCATTTAATGCTGACAAAGTTTTGAAAGATTCGTTTGTTTGTTTGTTTGTTTTACGGCATATCAACCTCGGTGGGTCATTTAATGCTGACAAAGTTTTGAAAGATTCGTTTGTTTGTTTGTTTTGTTTTACGGCATATCAACCTCGGTGGGTCATTTAATGCTTACAAAGTTTTGAAAGATTCGTTTGTTTGTTTGTTTTGTTTTACGGCATATCAACCTCGGTGGGTCATTTAATGCTGACAAAGTTTTGAAAGATTCGTTTGTTTGTTTGTTTTGTTTTACGGCATATCAACCTCGGTGGGTCATGTAATGCTGACAAAGTTTTGAAAGATTCGTTTGTTTGTTTGTTTTGTTTTACGGCATATCAACCTCGGTGGGTCATTTAATGCTGACAAAGTTTTGAAAGATTTGTTTGTTTGATTGTTTTGTTTTACGGCATATCAACCTCGGTGGGTCATGTAATGCTGACAAAGTTTTGAAAGATTCGTTTGTTTGTTTGTTTTGTTTTACGGCATATCAACCTCGGTAGGTCATTTAATGCTGACAAAGTTTTGAAAGATTTGTTTGTTTGATTGTTTTGTTTTACGGCATATCAACCTCGGTGGGTCATGTAATGCTGATAAAGTTTTGAAAGATTCGTTTGTTTGTTTTGTTTTACGGAATATCAACCTCGGTGGGTCATCTAATGTCGACAAAGTTTTGAAAGTTTTGGTTCGTTTTGTTTTACGGCATATCTACCTCAGTGGGTTATTTAATGCCGTCAAAGTTTTGAAATAGTTTCATTCTTAATGGTTACTCATTTTTTTATTAACCTTCGGTAGGTAACCAGTCTAGGAGAGGGAAAACTCTGAATTCAACATTCCTGAGGTCAGTCGTTGATTGGGTTTGTGGCATTCCTGGTGCACCAATTCTTTCCTATCGATTGTGCTAAAAAGTGCTGATGGTCCAAAACAAGCCTTCATCACTGTAAACAAATCACTGTGTGGGTGTTCATTATATCGAAAATCGACGAGAGAGAGTCCATAATATGGTAAATAATCTCTCTCTCTCCCCCTCCTCTCTCTCTCTCTCTCTCTCTCTCTCTCTCTCTCTCTCTATATATAATATATATATATATATATATATATATATATATATATATATATGGTAAACAAAAAAATATATATATGATAAACAATCGGTCTCTCTGTCTCTCTGTCTCTCTCTCTATATATATATTTGTGTGTGTGTGTGTGGTAAACAAAAAGTTTTGAATATCGGTCATATTATCGGTCATAGATAATGTGTACATACATATGAGTTTCTTGTAACAGAAATGAAGGGGTATTTATATATTTTGAGGATATTATGATACAAATGCAGAATAGTGCGCAAGAGATGATAGTTTACGGAAATTTCCGAAGTAAATTGACCATAATCCTAATACCAACACTAACCCTAACCCTTACCCTAATCCTAATCCGAGTGTTTCAAAGGTTTCGACTATTTCCGTGAAATGTAATGCTTTTTAGAGGCCATTGTCATTATGTCGCGCTATTAGCACGGATATCTATGACAATCTCTCACCAACCATTCTTATCACTCATTGCTCTCGGGAGGTCTTCTGCGCAGCATACAGTATTCTCGCAGAGCTGTGTTAATGATATGTCTATGCGCTGGCTTCCATAGGAAAACGTCACTCATGACTTCGTCCAGTAGTGGCTAGGTGCGTTATTCTGTATTAGTATCGATGTTAGAATCATATATATAATTCTTGTCCTTCCAGCCTCCACATTAATGTAATTTGAAAAAACTGGAACACACCACCCCTGATGATGGCACTTCGAAGTGCCGAAAGTACTCGGGACCTGAACTTTGGTGGACTAATCCACGAATTCCACCCAAATATAAAAAAGTTGGCCAGAAAACTTGAAAAGATCACAAATAAAATTGTTAAACAGGAGATGTGTATTTTGTTTAATTCAACATGCATAAATCAAAGAATGCTGCCCCCCATATATATACATACATACATACATACATATATATATATATATATATATATATATATATATATATATATATATATATTGAATATGTCTCACAAACTGCCCGTGTGGTGATGAATGCACATATATATATATATACGCAAATTAAAAAATAATTAAATGAATATATATATATATATATTTATGTATATATTTATATATATATTTATATATATATGCATATTCATATATATATATATATATATATATATTAAAATTCAATTAAATAAATAGATATATATTTATTTATTTGCGCATATGTGGGTGCATATAGAAATCATCACATTGTTTCATAAGTTTCAATATAATCCTTAAAAAAATGATAACAGATTAAATCAGAATGTGTACCAAAAATAAGACAATTTTGAAAATCAAATTAACATGTTTTGCTATATCATAAACAAAAAATAGAAAAAAAAGGGAGAACCTCCCGTAACATATACAAAGAAGAAGAAGAAGAAGAAGAAGAAGAAGAAGAAGAAGAAGAAGAAGAATAGGGAATAGAATAATAATAATATAATAATAAGAAGAAGAAGAAGAAGAAGAGAAGAGGGAATAGAATAATAATAATAATAATAATAATAATAATAAGAAGAAGAAGAATAGGGAAAGAATAATAATAATAATAATAATAATAATAATAATAATAAGAAGAAGAAGAAGAGAAGAGGGAATAGAATAATAATAATAATAATAATAATAATAATAAGAAGAAGAAGAATAGGGAATAGAATAATAATAATAATAATAATAAGAAGAAGAAGAAGAAGAAGAAGAAGAAGAAGAAGAAGAATAGGGAATAGAATAATAATAATAATAATAATAATAATAATAAGAAGAAGAAGAAGAAGAAGAAGAAGAATAGGGAATAGAATAATAATAATAATAAAAATAATAATAATAATAATAATAATAATAATAAGAAGAAGAAGAAGAAGAAGAAGAAGAAGAAAGAACGAAAAGCAAGACCATAAAAGAAGAAAAAACTTTCTAAAAATGAACAGTAATACAAAGAAAGAAAACAGTCTTCATGCGAAAAGAGGGAAGAGATGCCTACTGCTTTTTTCGTATACCTTACTCCTCCATCTTTCTCTCTGGCACACACAAGTATTGCTATATGCCACACAAACTTAACCAGCCGCCTCATCATACACCCAAAAATCAACCACACACACACACACACACACACACACACATATATATATATATATATATATATATATATATATATATATATATATCAAGTACCTTACTGTAAAATGATTATATATATATATACGTGTGTGTGGAGAAAGGTAGACAAACACGGGATGTTATGGAAAATGGATAATATCCCGTGTTTGTCTACCTTTCTACACATACTGTCAGATTAACCTCCTCACATTTCTCCCATATATATATATATATATATATATATATATATATATATGGGAGAAATTTGAAACATCTTCACCTGATGATTGCATCGCATGAAACCAATATGGTTGTGATTGTTCCTTTGTCACCTAATAAATAGATATGTAAAACCTTTATATATTTATCTTATTATATATATATATATATATATATATATATATATATATATATATATATATATCATCAACTATATATCATCAAGTACCTTACTGTAAAAAGTTAATTCTTATTCTTAATTAAGTAAAAATTCTTATGAAAAGTCCTTTTTGCTTTAAATCATTTTCTTCGTTATTGTCAGATTTCAAGTAATTTCCTCCATTGTGCATAAAAGCAACCAGCTGGTGTGTTAGCCCTTGGTGTCCAATAACTCAACTCGACATAATTCTTCATCTTTTTAAGACAGCGTCAATTTTTAAACGTTAACATATTGTTCATTTTAACATTTGCTACACGTCTTCTTTTGTCTTCTTTTACCAGAAAATGAGAATCATAGATTTCGGATGTGGAAAGAAGAGCAGTTCCTTTAAAAGAACTGCATAAATTTGATTTTCATTACATTTCTTTAAAAGAACTGCATAAATTTGATTTTCATTACACCTTTTTAAAAGAACTGCATAAATTTAATTTTCATTAAATTTCTTTAAAAGAACTGCATAAATTTGATTTTCATTCCATTTCATTAAAAGAACTGCATACATTTGATTTTCATTTCTCCCTTTTTATTTCATCCGCAACTGATGTACGGCAGTTTTTTAACGAATTAAATTCAAGAAAATTTCATTGAATTAAGAAAAGAAAAAGAAAAAGACAAAATAGTGAAAAAATAAAAAAAAATTGCGTGTGTATTTAAATTGCAAAGAAAGTTGGTAGAGTAGCCTATTGTCGGTATCAGCCGAATAGCAAGGGAGTCTATCCCCTTTTCACTAGCGCTAGAACAGGGAGATTGTTTTCTTTTGATGAGGTGGAGCATCACACCGCACATATCAGTTTACTTAAGCTGTGCTACTGATGCGCTGATTAGACGGAGACCCGTATCGAAACCAGAACCTTGTGCTTTCTAGGCTAATGTTCTACCGAGGGAACCAAACTGACTTTACAGTAAAAAGTGAAGTCTGCGGACTAGCCTAATATCAGTATCAGCCAAACAACGAGGGAGTCTATCTCCTTTTCGTTAGTGCTGGACCAAAGAGATAGTTTTCTAATGAGATGGAGCGCCACACCTACCGTTAGCTTCCAGATGCTTTACCGCGCAGATCAGTTTACCCAAGCTGTGCTACTCATGCGCTGAGTAGGCGGGGACCGGTATCGACCCAGATTATTGCCCTTCCTAGATGGATGATTTACCGACTGAGATTAGTAAAATTAAATGAATCAGGCCTTTTAATGGACATATGGGTAGGTCGATTTTGGAACTGTAATGTCTCCCAAGTACCAAAAGTTGAAAATTAACATAAACAATTACCACACAAAATATTTTTTTCTTCAAAACTCTGTCTTCGTTTGAGGAAATATATTTCAATTTTTTAAAGTGTTATCACTGTTACAGCCTAATTATTAGGTAAAAAGCAACATATCAGAGGTGTCGCTGGTGATGGGGACATATTTTATACTTATAATATTTTATTTGTTTTGTCTAAAATGACAACATTTCCTGTTTTAAATATTGAAATTGTTAAAGTTTCTAACCAATTTCTAGGCTGCGAAATGTGAAAACTAGGATTTACTTGTACATTTTAGTAGACGATCTTTGATGCTATTTCCTCAAACAATGGTACAAGTAAGAGATCTAGTTTTGGGTATCAGTATTCATTATACCAACACACAACTTGCACTGTTTGAGAAACTTTAATATTTAAAAGAAAAGTTAAAAATCTACCTACCCTAATGGACATGGTTCGAAAAAAATACAAACGGAGTAAAACGAAACTTAACATTCAAAAACTGAGTTTCTTATATTCCCCACCCAATGCTTCATACTAAATCCAAACAATATATATATATATATATATATATATATATATATATATATATATATATATAATCTTGTGCAAAATAATTGAAACAAAATAGATAATTCCGTTATTAATATCCACAATCTCCCGGTTAGGTTTGCCAATGTGTTTGTGTAGCGTTATAATTTTCGTACATTGCCTTGGAGTAACGTCCATTCGCAGACAATGGCCGTATGGCAACTAATCGACAGTCGAGACAATAGGATCTGGACGTGATCAAAATCTGATGCAATCACGGTTGACGCAATATTTTTCAAGGACAAACAAATTTCATCATACACCCCGAAAATAGATTCATATTACTATCCAACACGGCAAATTATCTAATTTGAGGAAAAATAGAAATCGATTACTCCCTTTCACTCCAGTGAGTCTAAAACTGACCGTATGGCGAAACTCTCATCATAACGGCCCAAATGCGATGGGCAGGTCATGTTGTGCATATGAGTGATGTTAGAATGCCAAAGCAACTCATTTACGGCCAGCTGGATGATGGAAAAAAGCCACTGCATAAGCCTTGGAAGAGGTATAAGGATTGCTTAAAAAGCAACATTGTAAAAATAAAAATAGATCCTGACAACTGGGAAAAGCTGGCACTGGAGAGAACTGACTTGAGTGTTCATGTGGATGATGGCTGTACCAGTTTTGAGAGTGAAAGAATTGAGTATGAAAACCTCGAGCGTCAACTTCGAAAGGGATACACCTGTAATATTGGAGAGAGCATGGAGGGTTGGAAATGTCAGACATGTGGTCGAATTCTGCTTTCTAAGGCTGAATATGTCAATCATAGGAAATCTCATCAGGGACAATTCATGCACACTCCAGGAACAAACAATGTGTCTTGTGCAATATGTAACAAAGTCTGTAAGTCGGCTTCTGGTCTTAAGAGACTTATGGTGGTGCATAAGCATCAAATTTTAACAGCCGATACAATGAGAAAGACGTCCTTCCTATGTCATATTTGCATTAAATATATATATATATTTGCGGGATTGATGAGTCATTTGAGGGCTAATGAGAGGAAATTAAAGGATTGTGAGGGACGGCAGTGATCTGTAAAGATTATGCTATTGCTATATATGCTCGGGGGAAACTACTAAAATAAAACAATTAATGACAAAGTAAATATATATACACATTCACTGTCACCAGATCTTGCTTATTGTGCAAAAATAATGAAGATTTGATTTATATCCGAGAAGATATCTAAAAATTAGGATTTGAATAGTAAGAGAAGGGAAAGTTATTCGTTATGTTCCTGATTAAAACATAAACAAATCAATTATATAAGACCAAAACAATCAATGGATCTGCAAGACTAACTTTTTGTTATCCCCAGCTGTACCCAGGCGATGCTGGGTAGCCGCTTCTAGTACAATAAAGTGATGATGTCTAGATATCTAAAATAAATCTAGACTAGTCAGCGTGTAGTATTTGAGTTTTATAAAACTGTTGTTAGAAAGATGTTAAAGAATAGAATAAAAAATTTTTTTTAAATAAACGTTAAAAAATAATAAAATTTGAAAAAAAAAATTAATAAAAGAAAAGATAAAAGAAAAAAGAAAAAAAGAAAACAAAAAGAAAATAAAAAGTTTAAAATAGAAAAAAGAAAAAAAAAAGAAAGAAAAGAAAATAGAAATTTTAAAATAGAAAAAATAAAAAGTTAAAAATAAAAATAAAAAAAAACTATTAGACTATATCTGGTCAGAAATTTATTAAAAAGCAAGCAAGAAAAGAAAATCTTTGCTTCGCCAAAATGAAAATTCATTTCAAGTTTAAGAAAATTGATGACGAGGGGAACACCAAAGGAAATATGGCGTTGTAGCTTCGCACACGCGCGTGCGCGCACACACACACACACACACACACACAGAGAGAGAGAGAGAGAGAGAGAGAGGCGCACGCATACACACACACACACACACACACACACACACACAGAGGCACAGGCATACACACACACACATACACACACACACTCACACACACAGGTACGCACACTCAAAGAGGTACACTCCCCCCATATATATATATATATATATATATATATATATATATATATATATATATATACTATAGTGTGAGATGGTCACTGTTTCAGCTTTTGCTGGAATGGTGTACCAAAGGCAGTATTATTGGTAGAGTTCTCAATATAAATAGAGCTGTTATATAATATAATAAGATAAATATATAAAGGTTTACATATCTATTTATTAGGTGACAAAGGAACATTCACAACCATATTGGTTTCATGCGATGCAATCATCAGGTGAAGATGTTTCAAATTTCTCCCATATATATATATATATATATATATATAGTGTGTGAGATGGTCCCTGTTTCAGCTTTTGCTGGAATGGCGTACCAAAGGCAGTATTATTGGTAGAGTGCTCAATATAAAATAGAGCTGTTATATAATATAATAAGATAAATATATAAAGGTTTTACATATCTATTTATTAGGTGACAAAGGAACATTCACAACCATATTGGTTTCATGCGATGCAATCATCAGGTGAAGATGTTTCAAATTTCTCCCATATATATATATATATATATATATAGTGTGTGAGATGGTCCCTGTTTCAGCTTTTGCTGGAATGGCGTACCAAAGGCAGTATTATTGGTAGAGTGCTCAATATAAAATAGAGCTGTTATATAATATAATAAGATAAATATATAAAGGTTTTACATATCTATTTATTAGGTGACAAAGGAACATTCACAACCATATTGGTTTCATGCGATGCAATCATCAGGTGAAGATGTTTCAAATTTCTCCCATATATATATATATATATATATATATAGTGTGTGAGATGGTCCCTGTTTCAGCTTTTGCTGGAATGGCGTACCAAAGGCAGTATTATTGGTAGAGTGCTCAATATAAAATAGAGCTGTTATATAATATAATAAGATAAATATATAAAGGTTTTACATATCTATTTATTAGGTGACAAAGGAACATTCACAACCATATTGTCATTTGAAACATCTTCACCTGATGAATGCATCGCATGAAACCAATATGGTTGTGAATGTGCCTTTGTCACCCAATAAATAGATATGTAAAACCTATATATTTATCTTATTATATTATATATATATATATATATATATATATATATATATATATATATATGATTCTATTCGTTCTGAAGAAGGGGTATAAACATCCCCGAAATATAAACAAAATAAAACGAAACTTAACATTCAAAAAGTTATTTTCTTATATTTCCCACCCGATGCTTCATACTAAATCCCAAACAATACATATTATATATATATATATAATATATATATATATATATATATAGATATATAGATATATAGATATATAGATATAGATATGAATTTATTATACACTTAAATTTTCACTACACTAACTCAGTTACACTCATCTCTTTCATAATCTAAGCAAATATTCCATTAACAACGCCCCCTGCAAATATTTTCTGATAGAAATTCAAATTTCAAATCACTTTCTTCTAGACAGAAACGCTGTTTTTTTTTTGTTGTTGTTGTTTTTTGTTTTTTTTAACATTGTTATGGCGTAATCTCTTTAGTGTATATGTTTCCTTATCGTATTATTCGCGAAAAAGAAACTTAAACCAACGGATGATATTTGTCACTCCGGGGATGATTAGAAACCCATGCCTAATGTATATATATATATATTTAATAATGTGTTTCGATACTGTGAATCTTAATCGAAACACTTAGTGTCGGTGTATTTTGTTAAATATCAATAAATCATTTTTCTATTTGCACTCACTTTCTCAACATACTGTCAACTTAGTTAATAATTGTGAATCATACGAAATTATTAAACAAGTTAAGCCCTGTTGATGGTTTGATTAAAACCAAAACGCTTTAGCGTCGGCTGTCTGTAAGTCAATCTTTCGCTTAATTTTTTTTTTTTCAAAATTTATCATACTTTTATATCCATTTTTATTCTCTTCCTGTCCAATTTAAAAATTAAAAAAAAAAGCACATATGAAAGGGGAGTTGATGCAAATATCGGGCACGGAGGTCTTGGGAATATTGACTGAAACTGCAGCTGATGGTAACTGTACCCATTCAACAGCAGAAATTTTCATTTTTCCCAACAATATATATGAACTTTTCCTGGTAATTTTCACCTTTAGTTGGCTAAATTCCTAGCACAAAATTGCGCATGCGCATTATCTGAAATGAACTTAATTGTTATTAAGAACACATTTTATGGTATTTTTGTGTTAAAGCATGCAATTGTATTGTTTTCGACAAAGTTTCTAAGATTTGTTTATTTCGCACGGAGACTTTCAAAATGGCTACCGGCTTGTTTCAAAGTGAAAGTCAAGGGAGGTTACTCTAATTGCATTATTTGCTAAGAATTTTAACAACTAAAGGTGAAAATTACCCTTTTCCTTTATACACAACAATATTTTTCGAACTTTTTCTACTTTACACGAACTATTTTACCTGAAAACACATAATGAAATATTTATTTTAAAAATATTTAACATCTGTCGGACTTTTTATCTTATTTTTTTTAAATTTTTTAACAATTTTTCGGATTTTTTTTTCTCCAAAACCAACGATTTCTGGGATCGTTACATCATCAACTATTTGAATGGAAACGCTAACATCGCATGACATTTCGTTTTTACATTTTTCTTGCATTTCCGTTGCCGAGTTGAGTCTTTTAACATTGCAAACTAAGTCTCACAAGATTTTGCTTGTTTTATACCAATTTCTTTTCGTATGATTCACAATTATTAACCAATTTAAACTCCGTTGATGGTTTGATTAAAACCGAAACGCTCTAGCATCGGCTGTCTGTAGGTCAATCTTTGACTTAATTTTGTTGTTTTTTCAAAACTTTATACACACACACACACACACACACACACACACACATATATATATATATATATATATATATATATATATATATATATATATATGGGAGAATATGTGCTTAATTGAAGTCAAACCTAATTTTTTGAAAGTTAATTCATTAATGATTAATTAGGCGGGATTTAATCATTAATGAATTAACTTTCAAAAAAATTAGGTTTGACTTCAATTAAGCACATATTCTCCCAAATATTGTCGGCTGAAAATAGCCATATTTGTTTACGTTATCATATATATATATATATATATATATATATATATATATATATATATATATATATATGTATGTGTGTGTGTGTGTGTGTGTGTGTGTGTGTGTGTGTGAAGTTAAAACTGGCAGTACCTACTATGTATATTGGTTTGCCAACCTGTCTAAAAAAAGAAAACTCTGAATTAAAACCTGTAAAACTCCGCTTGAGAAATTGACCTTGGGTCGCATCCTGCTCGTGCGAAGGGATTTGGCAAAAATACATAGTAGGTACTGCCAATTTTGACTTCATAAACGTATTTTACAAAATAAATTTAACCCCATTTGATTGAAAAGAAATTACCAAAAATCAGAGAATTATCAGATTTTAATGAAATTTTCTGTGTTGATTTATCAATGAACGAATTTTATAATGCATCAGTTATTTTATTTCAAAACTTTTTTTTTCAGGTCTCTTAATTTTGACCCCCCCCCTTATTTTGGGGGTGCAAAATATCGGAGGTGTTATATACTTTTGAAACTAATTACTGTATGAATAACAAGACAAAAGACCGAAGGTGTGAATAGAAGAAAACATTTTTAAAGGAGCGCCTCTGGTAGAAAATAAGTACCGAAGTTTTAAAATTAAATGTAAACAAACAAAAAAAACCCAAAAAAACAACGAAAAAAACTTTTTGGAGATTTTTTTACTATCTTGTATATAATTGCCTTTTAGATTATCAGTGAAAAAATTATACATCGATATTTGTTCTGTTTACAAAAATTGGTAGGCTTGATATTAAATTGATATTTGTTTTTAGAGTGTAAATGTGAAAATTAGGCGTTTCATATCTTAAATGAAACTTATCAATTAATTAGGTATATAAACTGTTTTCTCAAATCGCATATGGATGTCTGTAAGTGTAATATTTATTCTAAAGAATTTCCATTGAATCAGTTTGATTGAAACGATTTAATCATTTATAAGACATAATTCGTTGATTAATAAGTCATCACTGAAAATTTTATTAACATAAGATAATTCCCTGATTTTTGGTAATTTGTGGTTTATCAATTTGGGTTAGTTAATTGTCACTTATAACCTCCCAAAGACACGGGTATATCTCAGTAAACTTATTTCCCTACAAAAGGATTCCCAACTAATGATAAACAAATTTTACGAACTGCATGTTTGGAACGAAAGACATTTGCATTGCATTTTAATAAATATCAACAAGTTAGTAACTTTTCTATATATAGTGTATTTAATGTTTTTTGTTATTGATTTCTAAGAAAAAAAGTTTTAAAATGTTTTAAAATTGTTACAAAATGATTTGTTTTGAATGTTATTAATTTCACTTAGCCTTTTTTTGGCAGAATTTAATTGTTTAAAAAGTATTAAAAATAAATCAAATATATTCTTCTTCTTTCATATTCCACAACTTTTTCAGTTCTCTGGCAAGGTCCAGATATTTGTCTATTTTTTCATTTTCCTTTAACTTCACCCTGTGATCTGCTGGCACTGCAAAATCCACCAGTTAACAAGTTCTTTCTTTTTTGTTTATCAACACTAGGTCTGGCTTTCTTGCTGGGATGAGGTGATCCGTTTTTATCTCAAAGTCCCAGAGAATTTTGTGCGTTTCGTTCTCAAGAACATTATTATTATTATTATTATTATTATTATTATTATGATTTACTCCTTCTGAGTTTTCACATCAGCATTAGCTGATGGTCTTTCACTGGAGTCTGAGTGACAGCAAGTTTCCTCGGGTCTCCAGGACTCTTCTGAGTATTCTCGCAGATTGCAGCAGTGCAGTGTTCTGGATGGTATCAATTCTTCCTCTGGTTTCCAAACTTTCCAAACCCTTTTCCAATCCTTTTGGGACTGTTCCAAGTGCACCAACTACAATTGACTTTCATATTCCATAACTTTTTCAGTTCTCTGGCAAGGTCCAGGTATTTGTCCATTTTTTTCATTTTCCTTTAGCTTCACCCTGTGATCTGCTGGAACTGCAAAATCCACCAGTTGACAATTTTTAATTTTTTTATTTTTTATTTTATTTTATTTTATTTTATTTTTACTGATGCTCATTAAGTTACTACTTTTCGATCTAGAATTAATTAAATCGATTACTTAACGTCACATTTCTTGTTTAATTCGATTTTAAAATGAAAATGAGCGCACAAATTGGTAGTATCTAATATATGGAAAAAGTGTGTTAAAGTGAACAAATGAATAAATAAATTGATAATTACGGAATAGGCATTGGTAATATGGAGATAGATAGAGAGAGAGAGGGGGAGAGGAAGAGAGAGAGAGAGAGGGAGAAAGAGGGAGAAAGAGAGAGAGAGAGGAGGAAGAAAGAGAGAGAGATAGAGAGTGGATAAACTGAGAGAGAGAGAGAGAGAGAGAGAGAGAGAGAGAGAGAGAGAGAGAGAGAGAGAGGGGGGAGATAGATATATAGATAGATAGATAGATAGAAACGCATGCATACTTACTGAATTGACCTGTTATATAGATAAATACTGACTGTATGTACGTGTGCATTAGGTTAGGTCGTTTTTTCACTTAAAAAAAATCAAATTCTCTCAAACAATGAAAGTTGTGTTGGGATAATAAATAATATATATATATATATATATATATATATATATATATATATATATATATATATATATAGAGAGAGAGAGAGAGAGAGTGGGAGAAAGTATATATTAGGTATGGTCAATTTCGTACACCTGTTGATAAGGGGGGATCACAGGAAATTCTTTTAAAAATCATATAAAATAAACTAACTGTTGTACCGGCCTTTCATACAGTGGAGAATAGACACCGGTTCTCACTATAAATAGTGAGATACCGAGTGGAAAGGTCGTACTGTTCCCGTTAACGACAAGCTAGTCGTACATGTACCATGATTGTAAATACACTTGTCTTATTTTACCCTATCTCGACTTGACTTCTTTTTACTGTTGGGACTAACATCACAACACTAACTATCCGATTTTAATAAAACTTTCGG
>CM042179.1:31376548-31396548 GCA_023376005.1 Doryteuthis pealeii | reverse complement strand
ACTGAAGTCCGTAGCCGAAGCGGTGTCACTTGAAAAAAACAAAAAAACAAAAACCAAAAAAGAACCAACTTAGGGCGTTTTTCACGAAAACCCAACCCCAACCCTAACCCTAACCCTAAACTCCCTAGTTAAAATTAATAGTTTTATTACAAAATTTGTAAATTATTTATTTATTTTCCCATTAAACTAACACTAAACCCTAGTTTTTTTTCAAGTGACACCGATTCGGCTACGGATTTCAATCGTAGCTGGTGTTTTTTTTTTCAGCAGCCACCGACTAACGGTTTTCGAGGCAGGAGGCCGGAACGGAACTCCGCGAATATTCCCGGATTTTCTTTGGTAGAACTTGCGTGTATTTTGTTTCCATTGGGATATTTGGGAGATAAGACTACGTTTCGTATAAAAGAGTATTGTGGATTTTAACTATATATACATATATATTGTGATATTTACATTTACGGAGTAGTAGTACCTGCTAGAGTCATATCTATGGGTTAAATAGAAAAAAATTGTGTTTAAAAAAAAATTGAATTTAAATAAAATAATTTGAATACCCATCTATATAAAGGGTAGCCGATATGTATGTATGTATATATGTCAAGATGAAGTTATGAAAAAACAATTAACGACAATATATATATATATATATATATATATATATATATATATATATATGTGTGTGTGTGTGTGTGTGTGTGTGTGTGTGTGTGTGAGGTATCCAAAACTTGGTAGTAAGGGATGATTCTATATGTGATTTCTAAGACACAGTGTATTATTATTGTATGATCCAGTATGTATAAATACAGCGAATCTTTAAATCCCCACAGATATCTCAATGTATAATAAACTTTTTAGATTATATACAGAGCAATATTTATCTTTGAAAGGAAGGAAAAACTTTTTTGGTCGAAATAAATTTATTATGGAATAACGGTGTTAAGTTTTTTCTTCCTTTCAAAGATATATATATATATAATATTCATCGGTTCTTGTTTTTTTGCGTAAAAATTTTGAAGATTTGATTTAAATTCGAAGATATTTAGAAATGAAAATACACAGAGAAATAATATTGAAATCCTACGTAAAAATATCCAGAATTTATAAATCTCAAAAGTAAACAAATCAATACCAGTCTTTTTTTTTTTTTTTTTTACCCAGGCGATGCTGCGTAGCCGCTTCTATTTAACAATAAAACAAAACGTCTTCAGCATAAAATAACCCAACAAAGGTTAGTATGCCACAAAAATCAAACCACTCTACCAATTATTATTACTAGTAACTATTGTCATTCTTTTAAGTCCACCAAAACCGACCATTATGCTCAATATTATTTATTGAATTTATATCATAAAGTAGTAAGTAAAGTCGTCCAAGTGGCCTAAAATCGGTTTCAGCTAGACAGTGCCTGGCTGATACCGATTTTAGTGTCTATCCTCTTTTTT
This sequence comes from Doryteuthis pealeii, assembly GCA_023376005.1. NCBI lineage: Eukaryota > Metazoa > Mollusca > Cephalopoda > Myopsida > Loliginidae > Doryteuthis > Doryteuthis pealeii. The sequence continues at coordinate 31,395,106 of CM042179.1, read as the reverse complement.
ACTAGCGCTAGATCAAGGAGATTGTTTTGGTGTCTGAGGTGGAGCGACACAACTAACATCAGCTCCTCACTTTACCGCACAGATCCCAGTGCTACTCATACGCTGAGTTGGCGAGGGCCGGTATCGAAACAGGAACCTTGTGGTTCAGAGTCGAACGCCCTACCGACTGAGCTAAACCGGCTCTATTAATTTATATCATTATTGATTTTAATTAACTGTGGGCGCGCGTGGTGTAATGGATACCGTCATTTGTTTGGTTTGTTTTACGGCATATCAACATCGGTGGGTGATTTAATACCGACAAAGTTTTGAAATAAACTCATTCTTGATAAGTACTCAATGTGTTCCATATTCCCCACACCTCCAGAACAGGAACCTCACCATCAGTTAGTTTAACGTCATACCCAGGACCTGAAGATGATAAAAAGGTCTGGGGGCTAGCCATAAGGGCAATAGGGTTGAGCCAATCATATAGGGCTTGACGTGACCAGCCGATTGATCGAAGGGGGTCTCTCTAACCGGCCGTCCAGACAAAATAAGGACCAAAATGGGATACCGTCGTAGGGAATTGGACACGGAGTTCAACTCCTATACCCCACCAAAAAAAAAAAAAAACAACAAAAAAACAAAAAAATAAAAAACAAACCCCAAAAGATATTCAATACAAGAAATGATATTATTTATCTGGATTTTTTTAGATGAGGCGGCGTGTATAATTTTGATTTTTCGGACTGTTGTCCTCATCTTTATCGTGATATATAAAAACACAACATTTTGGCTGCTGCATCCTTCTGCCTTCTTCATGTGTTTCCTGTGTATAAGAGCATAGCAATGACCCAACGACCCGAAAGAGACGGACGTAGGAGTTGAGAGTCAGGGCTGATTGTTTGAAGTAGACAGACGTTACCTCAAACTTCTTACAGCTATCATCGGCCAGTCTTTCCATGAGGATGTGTATCCATCCCACCCCTTCTATCAATTGGTCCTTATAGCTGAAGCTGATTTCCGCAAGAGCATCGGTGTCTGCCCCTTATCGAGATACTTCCCTGTCACGATGCCAGTACGTAGTTTGGGGTTTCTCAATCTCTCAAGATCGGGAGGTGTCCAGACATTCCAGGTGGCTATTCTTAGCCTTGTTTTGTGCTGTAGTATTTTCTAGTTTTCGCCCAGCTAATGTGGACAACCGTCGAAGCGTTGGTTTCTGGCCAGCTTGATAGGTGAACCGGCATTTGTTTAGGTCACCTTTTCTAGACACTTCCCAAATGGCTGGATGAACAGTATTATCCAAGGGGCTGCTCATTTACCCACAACCTCGCCGAGGCACGTTGCTGTTCAATCAGCAAGGCGGTGACGTTAAGTAGGTCACGAATCACACCGTATGTAGATTCAAATCTGCATGCTTCCATCCAGTCAGACCTGCACACCTCATCATTCCTCCATCACTCTAGGACTTGTAGAAATATCAGCACATGTTTTTTGTTTTACATGTTGTACGCTTGTGCGACACGCACCGAATGCTCTCCTTCCGCAAAGTCAAGTACCCGTGACAAGCCGAGGCAAGATGACTGGGAGACTTTGGGGAACGCAGGTGGATGATCTGATGAGATCTACGGGTCCACCACACAGAGGAACCCCCCCCCCCAAAAAAAAAACTAAGTTTTAACTTAGTATAAGTCCATAGGTACCATTTTAAATTATCGACAAGCAAGATCAGTAAGCAGATGAAATTGAATGTTTTCAGTGACGCTGGAGTTAGGACTATTAGCAGTAACAATAGGATAAAAAGAAAAAAAAAAACATGTCTTAAAGAATATACCTTTCTACACTTCAGAAATATCATTGTAAAGTATTACTTATCTGGACGGGTATTCAACTCTCAGATAATATTTACCGTTTGACAAGTCACCCTGGTTGACTGGGATGACTTTTTTTAGAGTGGGGGAAGGGCTTTAAAACCTACGTGATAGCAGGTTAGGGTGGAATTATATTCTAAAGATACCTTGCTTATTTAAACAAACAACAAAAAGAAAAACACAAAATGAGTTAATATCTTCAATAACACTGAAGTTAAAATTTAGCAGTAACAATAGGATATATATATATATATATATATATATATTCCTTAATCGGTACCGTTGCAGACTCCCTTTAATTGGCACCGTTTCAGACTCCCCTTAATTGTTACCGTTCCAGACTCCTCTTAATGGTACCGTTGGAGATACTCCTTAATTGGTACCATTGTAGACTCCTTTTAATTGGTAGTATTGCAGACTCCCCTTAATTGGTACTGTTGCAGACTCCCCTTAATTGGCATCGTTTCAGACTCCCCTTAATTGTTACCGTTCCAGACTCCTCTTAAATGGTACCGTTGGAGATACTCCTTAATTGGTACCATTGTAGACTCCTTTTAATTGGTAGTATTACAGACTCCCCTTAATTGGTACTGTTGCAGACTCCCCTTAATTGGCATCGTTTCAGACTCCCCTTAATTGTTACCGTTCCAGACTCCTCTAAATGGTACCGTTGGAGATACTCCTTAATTGGTACCATTGTAGACTCCTTTTAATTGGTAGTATTGCAGACTCCCTTAATTGGTACTGTTGCAGACTCCCCTTAATTGGCATCGTTTCAGACTCCCCTTAATTGTTACCGTTCCAGACTCCTCTTAAATGGTACCGTTGGAGATACTCCTTAATTGGTACCATTGTAGACTCCTTTTAATTGGTAGTATTACAGACTCCCCTTAATTGGTACTGTTGCAGACTCCCCGTAATTGGTACCGTTGCAGACACCCTTAACGTACCAATATTCCTTCTCTTAAATATGGACCCCGAAATACAACCTTCGGCATATTTACCGCCGTCATGTAGCAACGAAGGGAGGAGTTCTAATCCTGGACGAGGCTTTTTGCATTTTACATTACTCCTTCCAGACTTGGTTCTTTATATTTGATTAGGCAACCAGTCTAGGAAAAGGAAATTCTGAAACCTCTTAAACTTCCTTTAAGAAATTGTCCTTGTATCACATCCCACTCGTGTGGAAGTATATATATATATATATATATATATATATATATATATATATATATATATATATAACGTTATATGAGGATATGTCAAAAAGTTATTAGCTTTCACCAGAAAACGTCAAGTGAGAAAGATTATATATATTAATACTCTTGTTGCTTAATTGTACGATTGCTATCATCTTGTAATATCCTTTGGTTAAAAATGAAACCGTCCAAATCATCCAAGATGAAATGCAAAAATGTAAATCTTGATTATCTGGTGTTGCTTATCCATCGAATTCTTATTTCTTATGAGTGTCGTCACCTCATCTAAATAATGGACCCTTACATTTTTATTATAAAGAAAGAAAGGGAAGGAAAAGAAGATGCTACACAGAAAAATATAATAAGAGAGAGAGAGAGAGAGAGAGAGAGAGAGAGAGAGAGAGAGAGAGAGAGAGAGAGAGAGAGAGAGAGCGAAATCAATAACGATAATCTGTTTCAATCGATGATGAAAAGATAGAAAAGATAGAAAAGAGAGTGAGAGAGTTGAAGATCTGTGCAACGTTGAGCTACTTATATAATAATGATAGAAGCACTACGGCTACGGTTTAATACTATCATAATATAATGATAATAATGTTGCATCAAATATTTTATGAACAAATGAATGGATCAAAAACAAGCACGGGGGAACACCCAAATGCAACAGAAGCAGAAGTTTTGGAGCAATATATGGAAGAGGAAAGAACATAATAAACAGTCGAAATGGATTAGTGATATCAAGAATGAACTGATGGAAATTGAGGAAGGGCCTGTAGCAAGTGTTCATATAATAACGCTCAAATCGGTACTCAAGAAAGTTGTTAAGTATTTGGTCGGCATCCTTAGTTCCAGATGTAGTAAGTAAGTAAGCAAGCCAATAAGGATCCGGTGTTACAGTATTCTTTGTAAGTCCGACGTCCAAGAGAATCCAAGTGTCAATGACATAAGTTTAGAATGGTGCCTCTATTAATACAGCAGAAGCAGCAGCAGCAGTGCCAGTGATTGGACAATAGAAATGCCTTCGGTGGTCACGTGGTAGTCAACGGGTCTATATTTAGGAGTGACCGTTTGCCTCATGCCTTATATCAAAAACTCTCAACAAAAGTAACAAATTGGAAAACACCAGGCCACGATGGCATACATGGATTCTGGTTCAAAAATGTACTTCTATCCACGACAAAATGGCGCAGCAACTGAACAGATGCCTACAAGAAACAGAAGTACCCGAATGGATGACAAAAGGGATAACTACCCTAATCCAGAAAGACACACAAAAAGGAAACATTCCCAGTAGTTATAGACCAATAACTTGTCTACCCATGATGTGGAAAATACTGACTGCTGTTATAAAAGAATAAATATACTTTTCACTCAATTGGCGGAAACTTTTCCCAGAAGAACAAAAAGGATGCCGCAAGGGAAAAAGAAGAACACACGATTTACTGTATATAGACCAATATATTCTTAAAGAAGTAAAAAATAGACGGAAAAATATTGCAATGGCCTGGATCGACTACAGAAAGGCTTATAACATGGTCCCACATACCTGGATTTTAGAATGCCTAAAAATGTACAAAATTTCCAACAATATCATAAATTTCATTGAAAAAGCCATGAAAAACTGGAGAGTCCAATTAAAAGCCGGAGGGCACTCCCTGGCAGAAGTAAAAACCCAAAGAGGTATCTTCCAAGGAGACTCGTTATCACCACTACTATTTATTATAGCAATGATACCACTCAGTCATATACTTAAAAAATGTACAGGGGGATACAACTTCACTAACTCACAAGAAAAGATAAACCACCTTATGTACATGGATAACATTAACATTTTTGCAAAAAATGAAGAAGAATTGGAAACCCTAGTACAAACTATTAGAATATATAGCCAGGATATAGGGGTGGAATTTGGAATTGAAAAATGTGCTATGCTAGTAATGAAACGGGGTGAAAGAAAATTAATGGATGGAATACAACTGCCAAATCAGGAAACTATAAAATCACTTGATGAAAATGAAAGTTACAAATACTTAGGAATTTTAGAAGCGGACAATATCAAGCAAGCAGAAATGAAAGGAAAAGTTAAAAAAGAATATCTCAGGAGAACAAGAAAACACCTAGAAACCAAACTCAACAGCAGAAAAGGAATCAATACCTGGGCTGTCCCCATTATAAGATACTCTGGACCATTCTTAAAATGGATAAAAGAAGAACTCAGACAGATTGACCAAAGGACTAGAAAATTAATGACCATGCACAAGGCTCTACACCCGAGAGACGATAGAGATAGACTATATGAGGTAGGTAGAAGGATGGTGAACAAGAAATGAAAACTCAAAACAAATCAGATGAGGAGGAGAGAGTTGAGTGACCTAAGATTACTTGATCAGTTAGTGGAAAGGGTGGCGGGGACTCTCTCCTCCTCATCTGCTGCTGACATCAAATAGACCAGAACTTTACCCCCTAACTGACCCAAGAACCTAGGTCACTCAACTATCTCCTCTTCTGCTGCTGACATCAAACACACCAGAACTTTACCCCCTTCCTTAACCCACCCCTGTGCTCATCCACTCCCATCCTCTCCCCACTTCCTGTATACTACCCTCACTGCATTCATGTCTACCCCTATCCTCCCCCCCTTCACTTCCGTCACTTATACTCGCACAAAATTTTGCTTTCAATAAAAATCATTCGACTGAAGTTGTCCGTATGAATTCGGACGAAACGTTTCAACTTTCTGATTTGTTTTGAGTTTTCATTTCTTGTTCACCATCCTTCTACCTACCTCATACTGTCGGATTTTACTACATCCACCCTATCTCCAGATAGACTAAATGTATCAAGAAAGGGGAAAGAGGTCTTGCCAACACAGAGGACTGCGTAGAAACCACAATCCAATAACTCAAAGACTACACAAAAAAGAGCAAAGTCAGATTACTTATGGCAGCCAACAAATTAGATGTGACATATGGACAAACAGAAAAACAACAAAAACTAGAAAACAAAAATGGGAAAAAAACCCAATTATATGGACACTTCAAACGACAAATCGGCGAGGTTGCACATGAAAAAAACTGGACATGGTTAAGAAAAGGAAACCTCAAAAGTGAAACGGAATTACTAATAATAGCTGCACAAAATAATGCTATAAGGACAAACTATATCAAAGCAAAAATTGATAAGACCCAACAAAATAGTAAATGTAGACTATGCGGTGACAGAGATGAGACTGTAAACCATGTACTATGCGAATGTAGCAAACTAGCACAACGGGAGTACAAAACTAGGTACGACTGGGTTGGAAAGGTGATCCACTGGGTATTATGCAAAAAATTAAATTTTGACCATACAACAAAATGGTATATGCATAAACCAGAATCTGTTCTTGAGAACAAAACGCATAAAATTCTCTGGGAAAAACGGATCACCTTATCCCAGCAGGAAGACCAGACCTAGTGTTGATTAACAAAAAAGAAAGAACTTGTCAACTGGTGGATCTTGCAGTTCCAGCAGTTCACAGGGTGAATCTGAAGGAAAATGAAAAAATGGAAAATATCTGGACCTTGCCAGAGAACTGAAAAAGCTGTGGAATATGAAAGTCAAAGTTATACCAATTGTAGTTGCTGCACTTGGAACGGTCCCAAGAAGATTGGGAAAAAGTTTGTAAAATCTGGGAATCAGAGGGAGAATCAAGACTATCCAGAATACTGCATTGCTGCAATCTGCCAGAATACTCAGAAGAATCCTGGAAAACTGGAGAACTTGTTGTCACTCAGACTCCAGTGAAAGGCCATCAGCAAACGCTGATGTGAAAACTCAAAAGGAATGAATAATAATAATAATATAATAATAATAATAATAATAATAATAATAATAATAATAATAATAATAATGAAAAAACTGTGGAACAGGAAGGTAAAGGTTGTACCAATTGTAATTGGTGCCCTTACAACAATCCACAAGGGTCTAGAATAGAGTCTGGGTGAAATGGAAATCCGAAGAAGAATTGAGACAATCAAAACAAAAGCATTGTTTAGATCGGCTGGAATACTCAGAAGAGTCCTGGAGATCTGAGGAGACTTGTTGTCACTCAACATCTGGTGGGAAAAACTCAAAAGGAGTGATAATAATAATAATAATAATAATAATAATAATAATAATAATAATAATTTTTTGCTATCTCGATTCATAAGGACATGTTTTTCATTTACACCGTCAAAATCTGGTTGTTTGTTAGGGTTTGGGGTTAGGGGTTAGAGTTAGGGTTAGTGGTTCGGGTTAGGGGTTAGTTTTCTAATTAAAAAAACCCTCTAAAAATTGTCTGTTAACAAACAACCGAATTTTGACGGTGTAAATGAAAAACATGTCATTATGAATCGAGATTGCAAAAGGGGTGCCTAAAGGTCATATGGTCCGTCTAGATTACCGTCTAGATATGTGTATAGATGATTATCTAAAAATAAAAAGTGATGATGTCTATACGTCTAAATTGACTGAGGAAAACAGATTTCTGACCCCACCAGTTTTACGGCATATCAACCTCGGTGCCGACAAAGTTTTGAAATAAATTCATTCTTAAATAGATTCTCAGTTTTTTATAAACACATTCTTCTATTTAACCCATAGATGGGACTCTAACAGGTGTTACCACTCCGGGTCAGAGTAGACCAGGGAGCAATGGTAATGAAGGGGGCCAGACTTCCAGAACAGGAACCTCACCATCAGATAGAGTTGAAAGTCATTCCCAGGATATGAAGACCCTCAGTTACTGCCTTCTAGCACATATGATAAAAAGGGTTAGGGCCTGCCATAAGGACAATAGGGTTGGGGCAATCATATAGGTGCTAGGGCTTGACATAACCAGTCGATTGATCGGAGGGGGCTTCTTCGACTCCCCGTCTAGCTTAAGTAAGGGCGTAAGTGAAGTGTTGCATGTGATGGACTTCTCATCCACCAAGATTCCGTCCTTTGAAATAAGATCTGATGAGGGTTGGGACAAAATCAACAAATAGGCGAGATCAATAGTCTAACAATGTCTAAGAATGAACTGTGACTCTATAATAATAGATAGTCTCTTTGTACACCTGGAGAAGATTGTTATACTTTTTACATATTGAACTATTTTGCAATAGCTCTTAAGTAAACATATCAAACGTTGTAATAACTAATAACTAAATTATCAGACTGTGGTATATCCACAGGTCCTGCTAGCTATATATATATATATATATGATTAATTGCAAATAAATTGATAAAATAAAGATAGGTTAGTTACCTCTGACGACTGGAGGGTCTAAGATGATTTTATTTTCACAGTATAGTGTGGGTTCTCTTGAACCTCTCTCACCATCCGTACCTATCAGTCATCACTCTCGGCAAGTCCTCTAGACGATATCCAGCGTCCGCATAGAGCTGATAAATGTAAGATTTTCCTAATGAGTCATGTGTAGAAGTCCATAGAAGAACGTCACTTATGAGTTCGTCCTTACTTTACTAGCTGTGCCTAGCATATCTTATTTGGATGGGATATGAAATGGGTGGTAAGTAGCCGTTCAGATGTTGTTTTATAGGGTGCTGCTTTCAGGAAATAGCACACAACACCCTTGTGTAGTTCCTAACTGCCCTTTTCTCCATACGTTTCGTTAAGGTGCAAGTGATGGAACGTAAAAAAGTAAAGTTAACAAAATAATAGATAGCAGCCATATTTAATCATTTGATTTGGTCGAAAAAAAAGCATCACTGGCACAACATATAAAACTTCTGAGCCATGTCAGATAAGATAAAGCGAAAATTCTACCAAGCCGTATTAGTGATACTCTACGGCTGCACCAGTTGAACTCTAACGAAGCACCATGAGAAAAAACTAAATCGTAGCAATGGTTGAAAAAAAAAAAACAACAAAAAAACAACCCTAAAATCACAATTGATAAATGATTTCTTTTTCAAGTTTTTAAAAATAAGTTAATGAAATAAGCTATTCCTCATAAAATTAAGTCATTAATGAATAAAAAAAAAGTAAAGTCGGTGGGGTGGCTTATCAACCAGACAGCGAGTGAGTCTATTCCCTTTTCGCTGGTGAAACTCGGAACTTCGAACCGGACACTTTATTTAATTCATTGTGGTAGTTGGTTTTTCAAGTTTTTAAAATAAGTTAATAAAATAAGCTATTCCTCATAAATTAAGTCATTAATGAATAAAAAAAAAGTAAAGTCGGTGGGGTGGCTTATCAACCAGACAGCGAGTGAGTCTATTCCCTTTTCGCTGTCGAAACTCGGAACTTCGAACCGGACACTTTATTTAATTCATTGTGGTAGTTGGTTTTTTCAAGTTTTTAAAAATAAGTTAATAAAATAAGCTATTCCTCATAAAATTAAGTCATTAATGAATAAAAAAAAGTAAAGTCGGTGGGTGGCTTATCAACCAGACAGCGAGTGAGTCTATTCCTTTTCGCTGTCGAAACTCGGAACTTCGAACCGGACACTTTAATTCATTGTGGTAGTTGGTTTTTTCAAGTTTTTAAAAATAAGTTAATAAAATTATTCCTCATAAAATTAATCATAATGAAAAGTAAAGTCGGTGTGGCTTACAGCGAGTGAGTCTATCCCCTTTTCGCTGTCGAAACTCGGAACTTCGAACTGGACACTTTATTTAATCCATTGTGGTAGTTGGTTCTCATTCCGTTAACCGGATACAAATGTTAAGCTATGTTATTCTATGTTATTTTTGTCTGTAGTCAAGATTAAACCAGCATCGTCCAGTTGATTATCGCGTTGTATTAACTCAATGTTTCCAACTTACGCCATGCTTCCAACTAAGTACTTTTACCCGGTCTTGGTTAATAAAATGTTCGAAGTTCTGTGAAGGCTCACGATTACCACCAGAAGGTTCAGAGTTCGACAAGAAACGCCTGAAGAAAGTCGGAGAGCATATCGGTTGAAACGTTGTCTATATAACAATAAATATGAGATCAACAGTCCGTTGGAAAAAAATCTAAAAATATTAAACATTTCTTCATGTTTTAAAAAGAGGGAAAATTATTCAATGAAAAACGACCCCAGTCTTGAAAGCGATCAAATGAAGGTGTTTGTTTAGTCCTTGGTCTTTTGGGGCCACACTTCAATGGCAGCCCAGACGTAGTAGTTCAGGAGATTCAAATCATGTTAGCTAGGAGGCCAGAGCCACGTAGGCGGAGCGGTGTCTTACTGGAACATGTACGGTCTTTGTCACTTCCTCGATTCGTTATATTTCCTTTCAATTTAAGATTTAGCGTATTAGCTAAATTACCACTACAGGACACACACACACACACAACACACACACACACACACAACGCACGCATGCACGCACGCATATATATATATATATATAATATATATATATATATTATATATACACTCAATCATTTTTCCTATGTAGATGACTTCAAACAATGCCGCATTTGATCTTTTTAACTTTCATCTCTTGTTTAATCCACCACCCCAACAATGATAACTACAATTTTTTCTTTTCTTTCTTTCTATCTTTTCTTTCTTTCTTTCTAGATAACAGAAAGCGTGCAAGTACTTCTTTCTTTCTTTTCTTTCTTTGTTCTTCTTTCTTTTTCTTCTTTTCTTTCTTCCTTTCTTTCCTTTTTTCTTTCTTTCTTCTTCTTTCTTTCCCTTTCTAGATAACAGAAAGCGTGCAAGCTTCTTTCTTTTCTTCTTTTTTCTTTCTTTTCTTTCTTTCTTTTCTTTCTTTCTTTCTTCTTTCTTTCTTTCCTTTCTTTCTTTCTTCTTTCTTTTCTTTCTTTCTTTTCCTCAGATTATAATCGGGAAGCGTACAAGATACTCTCTTTCTTCTCTCTCGATTATCTCTTCATTTTGTCTACTCTATTGACTATTACCTCTCCTACATTCAGTTCTTTCATTATCTTTCTTTCTTCATTTCATTTACACACTCGTCATCTCTTCCAATCTTTCTTGCTTTCCTCTCTTCTCATTCACTCATACTCTATCCCTAGACTAACAGAACAGCGTGCAAGTATTCTTCTTTCGTTACTCTTTTCTTCTGTCTTCTTCTTTCTTTCATCTGTGCTCCCTTTACTTGCTTTTCTTCTTTCTCTTCCTATTCTCAATGTTATAGTTCACTTACCTACTCTATATCATGTCATCACAGAGTCACTCGCTTCGCACAGCAACGCAGGTACTATGCGTTACTCTATTCGTTCCTGTTCTTCCGTACACTATTCCATACATCGTCTCTCATAGCTTCAACTTCTTCTTATGTCTATTTTCTTATCTACATCTATCTCGTACGATATACACGAAACCAGCGCCACCTCTGCAAGTACTCATTCTTCATCTTTCTTTCTTTGTTTCTCTCTTTCTTTCTTTCTTTCTTCTTTCTTTCTCTTCCTTTCTTTCGTTCTTTCCTTTTCTTTCTTCTTCTCTTTCTTAACTATCTTAGCCTACACGCTGATAACTCAGGAACTTACACCCGCTCGTCTCACGACCAATGTACTTCCCTCGGTCCCCCTTCTTTTTGAACTCTCTTCTCCCCATCTCCCTTCTTTCATACGACTAAACAGCGGTGAAAGCGCTTGCACTCAAGATCAATCCTAGTCACATTCTTTCTTTCTTTCTTCTCTTCTGTCTCTTCTCTTCATTCTCTCCCGTTCTTCTTCCTCTTCGTCTCTTTCTCCCCACCCACCCCTTCTTCTCTTCTTTCTTCTTATCTAGATAACACAGAAGCGTTGTTGCGGCACATACTCTTTCGTCTTCTTTCTCTCTTCTGTTTCTTTCTTCTTCCTCTCCACTCTCACTCCAATCACTCTTCTCCCTTTCTTATCGTCTTCTCCCCTTTTCTTCCTTTCTTTCTTTCGCTTTCTTTCTTTCACTAGATCAAACCAGCACCAGTCGATGCGCACGCTAGTCCTACTCTTTCTTTCTCTTTCTTCCTTTCTTTCTTTCTCTTTTCCTCTTTTACTATCCTTTCTTTCTTCCTTTCTTTCTTTACTTTCTTCCTTTCCTCAGATAACAGAAAGCGTGCAGACTAGACTTTGGCATTTCTTATCCGTACACATTTCTTCTTTGTTCTTCTTTCTTTCTCCGTATCTTTTCTACGATAACAGACGACAGCGATGCAAGTTACTTCTTTCTTCTTTCTTTATCATTCTCTCGTTTCATTCTTCTTCTCTTTCTTTACTTCTTTCGATTTCTTTCCTTTCTAGGATAACACCGCAAACATAATAGCGTTGCCCAAGTACTTTCTTTTCTTCTTTGTTCTTTCTTATCTTCTTTCACTTTCTCCTTCTTCTCTTCCTTTCTTTCACGCTTTTCTTTCGTTCTCTTCTTGTGAACTTCTTTCTCTATCTTTCTCCTTACCTTTCTTTCTTTCACTTTCTTATCTACTGATAACAGAAAAGCGCACTACCCACGGTACTTTCTTCTCTTCTTTCTTTCTTTCTTCTTTCATTTACTTACTACCTAGATTAACCAAAGCGGCCAAGTACTTCCTTTCTTGAAATCCTTTCTTTCTTTCTTTCCTTTCTTCTCTAGGCACACTATCCACCAGAAAGCGTGAGCATAATGGTACTTCCGTCTGGTACATTTCTCTATTGTGTCGATCTCGATGTAGTGCCCCTATAATAGCTTCTCTCTCTCTTCCTTGTCTAATCTCCTATCTATTCGTTCTACGATACACACGATCAGCGTGCTCACGCAGCCGTCAGAATACGCGATACTCTTTCAGTCTCTCTTTCTTCTCTTCTGTTCTTCTCTTATGCTTTTCTTTCTATCTTACTTTATCTAGATACCAACAGAAAGGATATGTCAATCAGAACACATTCTACTATTCCTTATCTTTCTACTTGCTCCTAACACTTCCTCATTCAACTCGTATCCTCTTTCTTCTCTAGCTCTGATCCATTCTCACTAACCCTTCACCTATTCTTGCATTATCTCGTTTCCTTTCTTTCTTTTCTAGAATAACACGAAAGCGCTCTGCCAAGTCACTTCTTCTCCTCATCTTCACTTCTTCGCTTCGTGTTCCATCTCCATCTTCTCTATATATCTCTCATACTAGAACTGCACGTTCTAACGACTATACTCAATGCTCTTGATTTCTTCTTTCTTTTTTCTTTACTTTCTTTCTTTCTAGATAACAGAAAGCGTGCAAGTACTTCTTCTTTTCTTTCTTTCTTTCTTTCTTTCTTTCTTTCTTTCTTTCATCCTTCTTCTTTCTTTCTTTCTTTTCTTCTTCTTCTTTCTTTCTAGATAACAGACGTAATCGTGTAGCAAGTACTTCTTTCTTCTCTTTTCTTTCTTTCTTTCTTTCTTTTATTCCAAATCCTTCTTTTTCTTTCTTTCTTTCTAGATAACAGAAAGCGTGCAAAGTATTTCTTCTTTCTTTCTTTCTTTCCTTTCTTCTTCTTTCTTTCTTTTCTTTCTTTCTGTCTAGATACAGAAAAGCGCTGCGTAATTCGTGCAAGTACTTCTTTCTTTTCTTTCTTTCTTTCTTTCTTTCAATCCTTCTTTCTTTCTTTCTTTCTTTCTTTCTAGATAACAGAAGGTGCAATATTCTTCCTTTCTTTCTTTCTTCTTTCTTCTTTCTTTCTTTCTTTCTTTCTTTCTTTCTCCTTCAACCTCTTCTTTCTTTGCTAAGATAACAGAAAGCGTGCATGTACTTCTTTCTTCTTTCTTTTCTTTCTTTCTTCTTTCTTCTTTCTTTCAATCCTTCTTTTTCTTTCTTTCTTAGTAACAGAAAGCGTGCAATCTTCTTTCTTTCTCCTTTCTTTCTTCTTTCTTTCTTTCTTTCAATCCTTCTGTTCTTTCTTTGTAGATACAGAAGTGAAACAAATACTTCTTTCTTCTTTCTTTCTTTTTCTTTCTTTCTTTCTCCACTTGTTTATACACCAAGGGGGTAATCAATAAATAAGGGAATTTTTCCTAAGAAACTTCTTCGATTGTCCATAATCAATTATTTTTTAATTCATTATGAACGTTTGTAGTTCATTACTTGGAATTGGAGTGACCATGTGTTCGATAGTAGAAATATTTAGCGCTACTCTTGCTACCGGCTACTATATTGGGATGACTAAAATCCTGGTTGGCTGCGCGCTTTTCAGTTGACTTGGCATTTTCTATGATGCTTGGCGTCTAATAACCACTTGGGGTGCTTAGGGGGGGGGGTCCATCTTGTCCTTGTACCATTTAGAGTTTTTAGTAATAATACAAGACGCTTCTTTTTCTAATGAGACTTTTATTTGCCCCCTAAATCAAAAACTGCCGAGACAAGCGCCTATTGTCTACCTCTTAGCGCATTCTACCAGACCCCCTCAACCTTCTCATCTCTCATCCTCCTCTCTCACACTTCGATACACATCACACACGTCCAATCAAACAATGCCATGTCCTTATTGATGATCCATCCTTAAACTTTTCCATCTCACATATTTTTGCCAAAAACTTTTCTGTGTTGATTTACATATTCAGGTACACTTATGCACCCCCGTTAAGGATCTATGCGGTAAAGTAAAAGGCTGATGGTAGGTGTGGCGCCTCCACCTCTGACGCAAAAACAATCTCCTTGGTCTAGCGCTAGTGAAAGGAAATAGACTCCCTCGCTGTCTGGCTGATACTGACATTAGGCTGTCCCGACGACTTTACAATTACTTCCTATATATATATATACTATAATATATATATACATTATATATATATATGTATGTGTGTGTGTCCAAGTGATAAACCTACTCGAGTTTCACCATGTGAGGAATTTCAGGGCTAACTCCACTGTGTAAATCAGATGTTGGTTGGTTGTAGACATTATATGTATGTGTCTTTTTGCTATGAACGGTTCATAGCAAAAGCACATACATATAATTGTCTACAATCAACCAACATCTTGATTTACATCAACGCTTCACATCAAACCACGTGACCATATCACACCGTATGTCATCTTTTTTCCATAATATATATATATATATATATATATATATATATATATATGAAGAAGAAATGAATCCGACGGTATGTAGTATATGAGAAAAAAAATTTTAAAAACAGCATCGGCCAATAAACTCACCACTTAACCCATTTAAAACCTGTGTTTTTTTCATTTTTCTCAATATATATATATATATATATATAATAATATAATATATATATATATATATATATATATTTGAGTGCGCACGTGTGTCTGTCTATATCATTTTTGTTAGAGTAATGTATTTGAAAATGCATTTAGAGAAAATAGAGCAATTTAAGTCCAGTTTGGAACTGCATATTTTGTGGTCTTATTTTGCACTGTACACCATGTTAAATTACTCCATATTATCCATGTAACGGTCATAAGTATGAAATATATATTAGAATCATTATTCTCCTCCTCCCCTCTTCTTCTTCTTCTTCTTCTTTTCTTCTTCTTCTTCTCTTCTTCTTCTTCTTCTTCTTCTTCTCTCAACACATCAATACCATTATGAATTCCCCTGCTGTTACAATGAGAACGAAAACAGATTCCCGTGTTGTCTTGTATATACACTCACTCATGCACATTCAAATTACGTCAGTTCATATCTATCTATCTATTCATATCTATCTATCTGTCTATCTATCTATCTATCTATCTATCTATCTATCTATCTCTGTTTATATCTATCTATCTATCTATCTATCTATCTATCTATCTATCTATCTCTGTTCATATACTATCTCTATCTATCTATCTATCTATCTATCTATCTATCTCTGTTCATATCTATATCTATCTATCTATCTATCTCTATCTATCTATCTATCTATCTATCTATCTATGTTCTATCTATCTATATCTATCTATCTATCTATCTATCTGTCATATCTATCTATCTATTTATCTATTCTATATCTATCTATCTATCTATCTATCTATCTATCTATCTATCTCTGTTCATATCTATCTATTCATATCTATCTATCTATCTATCTATCTATCTATTTATCTATTCTATCTATCTATCTCAGCTGTTCATATCTATCTATTATCTATCTATCTACTTTTTTTCAATACTTTGTTGATTTTTCGTTTATTTGTTTATTTGTTGTCTTGTTTCATTAAAAAAATGTCTGCCTTTCTTTGACAGTATGTATGTATATTATATTTTAAAACCATTTCTTTCTATCTCTATTGACCTATTCCCATGTATGTATTTGTGTATTTGGCGACCTGTAATGCTTAAGTATGGAACCCTGGTGGCTGAGCAGTCAATAACATACCACAGTCCACTTTGGTCCTTAGTTTGGCTAGACGGGCGGTCAGACAGGCCCCTTCCGATCAATCGTCATGTCAAGCCCTAGTACCTATATGATTGTCCCAACCCTATTGCCCTTATTGCAAGCCCCAACCCTTTTTATCATTGTGATGGTGAGATCCCGGGAATGTGGAGCACCCCTTCATCACCATTGCTCCCAGGTTCACTCAGACCGTAGTGGTAGTACCTGTTAGGGTTCCATCTATGGGTTAAATAGAAATTTGTTTATAAAATTGAGTTTAGAAATTTTCTTCGAAACTATCGCTACGAATCTTACAAACTTTGCCGGCATTACCTAGGTTGATATACCGTTAAAAAGAAAAAAGAAAAGTAAAGTAAATAGAACCTTAAGTAGTTGGTGAGCTTGAGATCGCCACGCCGAATGGGTCTAACGACGGTGGCATGACAACGACGATCGTTCGACTGATGGTCACTCTGTAAAAAATATTTTTATTTGATAGGAACTCTTGATATCATATATATATATATATATATATATATATATATATATATATATATATATATATATTTACCCAACCCCTCCACACGAGCAGGATGCGATACAAGGTCATTTTTTTAAGCGGAGTTTAACAGGTTTGAATTCAGAGTTTTCCTTCTTCTAGACTGGTTACCTTGCCATGGTTAAAGAGTCCAGTCTGGTCTGCTATTTACCCATAGCTAGAGGGAGAATTGGGTTCAAAACTTTCCCAAGGGTATTAGTGTTATGCGAAATGCAAACAGCTTCGTCCAGGTATTGAACTCGGGTCGAAGAATCCATTTCCTATGACTCTAACCATTAGACCACGCGCTTCCATAAATATTTACTTGATATCATATAACTGTAAAAAAAAGAAAAATTAAGAAACAACAT
The DNA here is from genome assembly GCA_023376005.1 of Doryteuthis pealeii. Classification (NCBI taxonomy): domain Eukaryota; kingdom Metazoa; phylum Mollusca; class Cephalopoda; order Myopsida; family Loliginidae; genus Doryteuthis; species Doryteuthis pealeii. Next base: position 31,377,910 of record CM042179.1, on the reverse strand, counting down.
TAAAAAAAACGTAAATGTAAATGTGCAAAAAATACAATTCCCTAACCTCTCAGCATAAAATAACCCCAGATGGGTTGACATGGCATTGAAAACATAATAGAGAAAGATTATATATATATTAATACTCTTGTTGCTTAATTGTACGATTGCTATCATCTTGTAATATCCTTTGGTTAAAAATGAAACCGTCCAAATCATCCAAGATGAAATGCAAAAATGTAAATCTTGATTATCTGGTGTTGCTTATCCATCGAATCTTATTTTCTTATGAGTGTCGTCACCTCATCTAAATAATGGACCCTTCCATTTTTATTATAAAGAAAGAAAGGGAAGGAAAAGAACATGCTACACAGAAAATATGATAAGAGAGAGAGAGAGAGAGAGAGAGAGAGAGAGAGAGAGAGAGAGAGAGAGAGAGAGAGAGAGAGAGGGGGGAGATAGAGAGAGGGGGTGGGTGTTGAGGCCATGAATGTAAGAGTTACGTGTTGTTTAGCATGGAAATTTGTTAGGATGAGTCAGCGCAACGCAACATGGCGTCTTATTATTGGTCATAAGATGTCACGTGACGAAATGCGGAAGAATAAAAGTAGGAGGTGAAAGTGTGAGGTCATACCAATTGTAATTGGTGCCCTTGGTATGGTTCCCAAAACTCTGGAAAAAAATTTGGGGGAATTAGATATCAGAAGAAGAATCAGGACCATCCAAACTACAGCATTGTTGTGATCGGCTGGAATACTCAGAAGAGTCCTGGAGACCTGAGGAGACTTGCAGTCACTCAGTCTCCAGTAAACTACCAGCTCCAGTAGGTGTGAAAACTAATAATAATAATAATAATAATAAAATAATAATAAATAATAATAATAATAATAAAATAATAAGAAGAAGAAGAAGAAGAAGAAGAAATCAGCGGAAGAATTGAGACCCACCAGACAACATCATTGTTGAAATCAGCTACAATACTCAGAAGTCCCAGAGACCTGAGGAGATTTTCTGTCTCTCAACCTCCAGTGAAAGACCGTCGCTAATGCTGATGTAAATGTAATAATAACGTTAGACGTTTGACAATCACTAACACGCGTTTAAGCGTTTAGAATAAATCCTTTTTTTTTCTTTCTTTTCCAATGGTTGACATCTTAAACGTGTTCAAACATGTCTGTCCAGGTGTATACACTTTTCGATAATGTAAACTCGAAGCGGCTACCCAGCGACGCCTGGGAGAGTGGGGTAACCCCAGTGTATTGATTTGTTTATTTTCGAGATTTACAAATACTGGACATTTCTAAGTAGAATCTCAATGCTATTTCTATGTAGATTCTAATTTCTAAATATCTTTGAATATCAATTTAAACCTTCATAATTTTG
>CM042179.1:31356548-31371548 GCA_023376005.1 Doryteuthis pealeii | reverse complement strand
TGTATTAATTCTTTAGATAAAATAAAACATAAAAAGCAAACATTTTAATTTGCTGATAATAGGACAATTCTATAAGTAATGCTTGTATTAATTCTTTAGATAAAATAAAACAAATAAAAAGCAAACATTTTAATTTGCTGATAATAGGACAATTCTATAAGTAATGCTTTGTATTAATTCTTTAGATAAAATAAACAAAATAAAAAGCAAACATTTTAATTTGCTGATAATAGGACAATTCTATAAGTAATGCTTGTATTAATTCTTAAGATAAATAAAACAAATAAAAAGCAAACATTTTAATTTGCTGATAATAGGACAATTCTATAAGTAATGCTTGTATTAATTCTTTAGATAAAATAAAACAATAAAAAAGTAACATTTTAATTTGCTGATAATAGGACAATTCTATAAGTAATGCTTGTATTAATTCTTTAGATAAAATAAAACAAATAAAAAGCAAACATTTTAATTTGCTGATAATAGGACAATTCTATAAGTAATGCTTGTATTAATTCTTTAGATAAAATAAACAAATAAAAAGTAAACATTTTAATTTGCTGATAATAGGACAATTCTATAAGTAATGCTTGTATTAATTCTTTAGATAAAATAAAACAATAAAAGCAAACATTTTAATTTGCTGATAATAGGACAATTCTATAAGTAATGCTTGTATTAATTCTTTAGATAAAATAAAACAAATAAAAAGCAAACATTTTAATTTGCTGATAATAGGACAATTCTATAAGTAATGCTTGTATTAATTCTTTAGATAAAATAAAACAAATAAAAAGCAAACATTTTAATTTGCTGATAATAGGACAATTCTATAAGTAATGCTTGTATTAATTCTTTAGATAAAATAAAACAAATAAAAAGCAAACATTTAATTTGCTGATAATAGACAATTCTATAAGTAATGCTTGTATTAATTCTTTAGATAAAATAAACAAATAAAAAGCAACATTTTAATTTGCTGATAATAGGACAATTCTATAAGTAATGCTTGTATTAATTCTTTAGATAAAATAAACAAATAAAAAGCAAACATTTTAATTTGCTGATAATAGGACAATTCTATAAGTAATGCTTGTATTAATTCTTTAGATAAAATAAAACAAATAAAAAGCAAACATTTTTAATTTGCTGATAATAGGACAATTCTATAAGTAATGCTTGTATTAATTCTTTAGATAAAATAAAACAAATAAAAGCAAACATTTTAATTTGCTGATAATAGGACAATTCTATAAGTAATGCTTGTATTAATTCTTTAGATAAAATAAACAAATAAAAAGCAAACATTAAATAGGACAATTCTATAAGTAATGCTTGTATTAATTCTTTAGATAAAATAAAAAATAAAAAGCAAACATTTTAATTTGCTGATAATAGGACAATTCTATAAGTAATGCTTGTATTAATTCTTTAGATAAAATAAAAAAATAAAAGCAAACATTTTAATTTGCTGATAATAGGACAATTCTATATTAATTCTTTAGATAAAATAATTATTAATTTGCTGGTAATAGGACAATTCTATAAGCCTTTGACAATCCCTTTCTTCCCAATTTTTTTAGAATCAATTCTATTGAAAAATCGTTAGCAATGTATTCATGTATAATGCCACTATTCTTTCAGTAATATTTGCAATAAATCTTTCCCAGAAAAAATTTTCTTCCTGATTTACAAATCATTACTATGGCTAAATCATTTCTTATGAATTTATATTATACACACTAGCAAAAAAAAAAAAAAAAAAAAAAAAAAAAAACGTCCTCTGGGCGATGTAAAGTTACCTTTTTGAAAGATATTGCCTGAGTGGGGTGGTAATCAAAAATTCAATGTTAAATTGTTTGTATGATAAGTAAGTAAAAATCATCAAATTTATTAAAGGAGTGAAAAAAAAATAAAACAATTAGAAATGAAAACTTAGTTCGGTTCACCTCAAATAAAATATTGCGTACATCTATTAATTGTTAATCAAATAATTATTTTGAATATTTTACACATAAATTTTACATAAAATTCTAGGTATTTATTTATTTGTAAACTTCTAGTTAACTTCTTGTTACTGAAAAAATGGCGAGAGTAAAATATAATTTTAAAAATTGATTACAGGTTTCTTTATTTTCTGTATTGAGGATTTTTGGTTCTGTGACGTAAGCAGTGACGTAGTTTTGATTACAGACAAATTGGGACTGAATCTCCATTATTAATAAAAGACTGTCCAGTATAATATACTGTTCTAACATCTATATATACTGTTGTTCCTTAATTGTACGACCGTTTTTTTTAGTTAACCCCTTGTTACTGAAAAAAGGGCGAGAATAAAAAATAATTTAAAAAACTGATTACAGGGTTGTTATTTATTGTATGTATTGACCATTTTCGGTATTGAAACGAAAGCAGTAACGTAGTTTCGGTTACAGACAAATGGAGACCCAATCTCCACTATTAATAGATGAGCAGGATTAGAATTTTACAATCGTCCAAAAGAATATAAGTTCAAACGTCTTTTAGCGTCTATTGTTGGCGGTTGTATCGGAGTTTGATCGCCTCTGATAGGGTCAGCATGGCGAGGGAAATCTGATGTTGGAAGACCCGAAACTTCCCAATGAACCATGCACATAACATCACTGACGACAACCACCAGCACCCCAAATGTAGGAGCGTATATTTAAAGTAGATGGTGTTATATACCCACTTCATATCGGGTATATAATTGCCGGAGGAGAGAGGTGGGCAATGAGGGGATGAGATGGGCTCTTACTTTTCTTATTTATTCTGTTCTTGTTCTTTCCTCTGTTGGACTGTCCTTCTTTCTTCTTCTGTTGGGCTGGTCGTCTGTGCACATTTCTTGTTTGTAATAAATATGCAAGACTTTAAAAAAAAATTCTTTATTAAAAAACCCAAAGCGTAAAAGGATCTCTAAACGCACGGTAAGAAGTCGGCATCTTGGGAGCAACGATACCAACGTCTGCTCCCCTCAGCTAACGACCAGCAACTGCTTAATTAACTTAATCTTTATTAACTAGACCAGTTCCTTTTAGTAGACTTCTATTCTTTATTATAAAAGCCCCAAGGCCAAAAGGGTTTTCTACCGTGTTGAGAAGCCGGCATCTTGGGAGCGAAATCGTAACCTCTCCTTCGCTCAGCTAACGGTCAGCATCAGCTTAACTAACTTAATTTCTGTTCGTGAAAGTCGGGGGGGGGGTCAAGTAAAGGTCATTACCTGCCAATAATAACTATATATGTATATAGGGTATATAAATGGGAGAGAGAGAGAGAGAGAGAGAGAGAGAGAGAGAGAGAGAGAGAGGAGAGAGGGAGGAGAGGAGAGGAGAGGAGAGGAGATGGGTGCTTACTTTTTCTATTTGTTCTTACTTCGTCAGCCACTATCTTCCTCTGAGTTGATTTTGGTTTGTAATAAATAAGCATGACTTTGTTCTTTTTTAAGACGTCTATTCTTTATTACAACCCCAAGGCCAAAAGGGTTTTCTACCGCAATGAGAAGCAGGCATCTTTTGGGAGCAAACGAACCTAACGTCTGCTTCCCTCGGCTAACGGCTAGAATCTGACTAACTAATTTCCATTCTCACACCTTCCTTTAGTCAATCAGCATTTAGGTGAGATAAGGTTAAGCTGCTGTCAATAACTTTTTTTTAACGGTTAATGGTAATTTTCCGGTATTTGAATTTTAATTACACTTACGGAAACTCTATCGACTAATTACTAAATTTAGTAATAACTAACTTAATTTTTATTAACTAGACCAGTTCCCTTTCACACGCCTTTATATTGGTGGAAGTCGGGAGGTCAAGTAAAGGTCATTATCTGCCAATAATAACTATAACGGCTAACCGTAGCTTTCCATTTAACACCCTCCGATTTTGAATCTTCAACGAACTTCAAGTCAAAAATCTAAATACACTTCATACATAATTCATAGGCTACCCATGATCTTGTGTAACAATGATAATTCTATTCTGTCTGTAATAAAGTAGTAAAATAGACCTATTGTCGGTATCAGACGGACAATGAAGAAGTCTATCCCCTTTTCACTAGCGCTAGGCCAGGGAGATTGTTTTTGCGCTTGAGCTGGAGCGACACACCTATCATAAGCTCCCCCACCTTACCGCGCAACTCAAAGCAATAGTATTGATGCGTTGAGTTGGTGATAAACCTTAGTGCTCGTGGCGTAATGGTTATATCAATTGCACCCAATTTGGGCGGTTTTTAAGCTAAAACTAAATTAGGATGTCTAATATGCTTGGATATCGACTGAAATTATTATAGAGATAATAAAAAAAAATACTTCCTTATCATAGTGATAATTCATTCTGACACACACACACACACACAAAGAAAATCTCTTTGGTCTAGAGCTAGTGAAAAGGGGACAGACTCCCTGGTTGTCTGGCTGATACCGACATTAAGCCACCACATCGACATTATTTATAGTGACAATAAGAAAACCATACTAACTTTATCCTCCCTTATTATAGTGATAATATATAGTATCATTTTAGTGATAATAAGATATTATTACAGTGATTATAAGGTATTATTATAGTGATAATAAGATATTATTACAGTGATTATAAGGTATTATTATAGTGATAATAAGATATTATTACAGTGATAATAAGTATTATATATTATAGTGATAATAAGATATTATTACAGTGATAATAAGATATTATTATAGTGATAAAAAGATATTATAGTATTAAAGATATTATTATAGTGATAATAAGATATATTACAGTGATAATAAGATATTATTATAGTGATAAAAGATATTATAGTATTAAAAGATATTATTATAGTGATAATAAGATATTATTACAGTGATAAAAAGATATTACAGTGATAAAAGATATAAAAGATATTATTACAGTGATAAAGATATTACAGTGATAAAAAGATATTATTATAGTGATAAAAAGATATTATTATAGTGATAATAACTTTATCCTCCCTTCCCTACCAATCAGTGTTAGCAATAATTCAAAACAATTAAGTTGTATTTGTATTGGAAATCCTATCCATATTTCTGGAAAATTATGCATTTTTCTTTATTTTGTTTTATTCATTTTTTTATCGTCTAATTTACGGAAATATTTAAGAGTTATTTTTTTTTTGTATATTCCCACGCATTACGTAGCGTTTAGTTTCTCAAAAATATCCATTGGAACTAATCGTTATTTTTCTTCTTCTTCTTCTTCTTCTTCTTCTTCTTCTTCTTCTTCTTCTTCTTCTTCTTCTTCTTCTTCTTTCAGCTTTTTCTTCTATTCCCCAATCTTCTTGTTCTTGTTCTTGTTCTTCTTCTTAAAAGTAATCTAAGATGGATTTAAATTCACATATCTCTTCTTTTAGAAATGTTCTCAATTAGAAAAAAGTTATAGAATGAATAAAACTTTAATAAGCTGAAGATTTCTTTCAATATAGAATCATTTTGATTTGCTTTTAGAATATTTTTTATTTCTCGAACATTTCTTTCGCATCATAATAAATGTTTATAAGAGTCTCAAGAATTGTGCGATAATTTGTTTATTTGTCTAGAAAAAAAAGAGAAAAATAAAGCTGTTGCGAAGATAACGCAGTTACGTAATATTCAGAATAAGAACGTGTTGTTGGCTGGTTGGCGGGCTGGTTGGATTTAATGACATGTCAACCCTCGTTGGATTATTTTATGCGGATATTTTTTAATTTTATTTTGTGGTGATTAATAAAAAATAAAATTAAACTAAATAAAAATAGATAAAACAAAATTAAATTTTTCGCGACAAAAAGGACTCTCATTCCTTTTTACCCAGGGACTTTGAAGAAGAAACACCTATTTACTTGCTCGGGAAATATTTCTCCTCAAAGGTATAGTGTGAATCAACTAATAAAGTCTTACCCTAAAGCAGAGTTTTTCAACTTATTTCATCTCACGGCACAGTGATCTGGGCTATAAATTGGTCGAGGTACACCATCACTATATAAGTAAGTAAGTAAGTAAAGTCGACGGGGCGGCCTAAAGTCGGTATCAGCCAGTCAGCGAGGGAGTCTATCCCCTTTTCAATAGCGCTAGACCAAGGAGATTGTTTTTAGCATCTGAGGTGGAGCGCCACACCTACCATCCTTACTTTACCGCACAGATCCCTGTGCTACTCATACGCTGAGTTGGCGAGGACCGGTATCGAACGAGGAACCTTGTGGTTTCTAGCCGAACGCTCTACCGACTGAGCTAACCCGGCCCCTTATAAACATATAATTATCTTATGTAAATTTCAAAAGAAAAGGAATAGTGAAAATGTGCTACAAGTTTAGCATAGTTAAAACAAAAATATTTAATTAAAACAAAAAATATTAAATTAAATCGAAAAATATTAAATTAAAACGAAAAATATTAAAGTAATAAGTAATGATCAGCCATCCTTACGGCACACCCACGGAAGCTTCACGGTACACTAGTGTGCCACAGCACACCGGTTGAAAAACTCTGCCCTAAAGTTATCCTCATTTTTGTTCCTTTCGCTCCTTTTGCTAAATTCCCTTTCAGCTTAACAGCAACAAGAAAGAAAAAACAATTATATTGAGATTTAGACGCGACCACGAATGAACTTAAATCCTAGAGATCTTATCCACACAGAAATACATTTTTTATGAAAATCTTGGTCTGAAAAAATAACAACAGAAAATCAACCACCTGAAAAAAGAAAATCTTTCCGAGTGTTATTTTAAGATCACATACACACACGAGGAGGACACGCGGTCAAATAAAGCGATAACGATATATATATATATATATATATATATATATATATATATATATATATATATACAGGGTGTTCGGGATAAATTTGATATATTTATATTTGGTTATTTTTCTCCGTAGGTATTGACGCACACTACGCATCATTTAAAAGCTTGGACCCTTATACGTGATGACAAATAGAATGGATGACTGGAACCCACCTGAATCATGGAAGAGGATAACTTGTATCAGGATGATCTGAACCGGCCATCAAGTTGTTAAAACAGAAGAAATCAATTTTGACCTTTTTCTTTAAAGATTTTAAACATCATATTCTCAAATTGTTGGTTGGCATACTTCTGTCTGCGAAAGACGATGGCATAGAGACCAAATTTTATTTTATTGGGGGAGGAGGGGGAACTACGTATCATGGGCAGGTTGATATGGAGGATGTACTGTTACCCAAGCAGAAGATCCCTCCTCTACACACTGTCGCTGTGGCCCAAAGGAAAGGTGCAGTTTGGCAACAGCAGTATCGCAAGAGTTGCTGTGTAGCACTAAAATCCAGCGTTACTCAACCTTAGGAACTCCGGCTCCGGATTTGTTTTCGGGGTTTACGCCCCTACCCTTTCCTCGGGATCATGTAAGCCGCACGGTAGCGATGATTACTAAAAATTAGAATATATATCATTATTTTCAAATTATATCCTGAATTGATTGCTATCAGTATCAATCAGTAGAAACTAAACGCTCCTAATGCCATCTAACGACGAACATTCAGTCATTTACAGTTGATTAAATGTCTTAAAGTAGCCGTGTCCTATTTTTTATGAGCCAGACAACGAGGGAGTCTATCCCCTTTTCTTTAGTGCTAGATCAGAGAGGTTGTTTTTTTCGTCTGTGGTGGTGCGCCACACCAACCATCAGTTCACCAATTTACCAAACTGTGCTACTCATGCGCTGAGGGGGTGAGGGTCGGCATCGAAGCCGGAATCTTATAGTTACGAGGTCCTGAATTAATTGTTGTTTATTAATTAGTCATGTTATACTAGTATAACACTGTAGTAGTGTTATGGACTGATTGGCGATATCTCATTAGATAGTTGAAAAAAAAAATTTGGATATAAAAATAACAATTGTTTTTAGAGTTGTACAAGCGACTTATATCAGAGTACAAGTCAATGGGGTAGGGGTAACGTCAACACAAGATAATAAATTACTGGAACAAAAGAAATTCTAATGGCAGAAATAGGTTGATATAAAGCAAAATACTGTTTCATACAAATGTTGTCATATTGTCATTTACGTGAAGACTACACAGATAAGAAAATTTATTACTTATAAATGATATATATATATATATATATATATATATATATATATATATATATATATATATATATATACCATCTGCCATATTTTCAAATATCAAATACGCTTACCGCTGTGATTATTCAGTGGTGTGAACATGCAACTATTTTTGAATCAGCAGATCATCTCTTCATCTGAGACTGTGAGCATACAAAAGCCGGATGTTCTGTGACTTAATATATGGATTTTGATAATTCTTGGATATCCTGTACATGCAGAATTAAACTCAATATACTTTTCATGATTATCTCCCGATTATTACCGTCTTGAAATCCATTTGGTTAAAAATCATTACCAAAAAAAAAAGTAAAGTCGTCGGGGCGGCTAATGTCGGTATCAGCCAATCAGCGAGGGAGTCTATCCCTTTTCATTAGAGCTAGACCAATGAAAAAAATCTTTACTCGTTTGAGTTTTAAATTTATGCTTTCATAACCCCGGCCCAACCCCCACTAAATATGCTCAAAATTTAGCTTACTTTTTCCCGCCTTTAATGTTAGAATCAACGAATAAAACATATATCAATATGGTAGTTTTTTTTTTAAATGCCAACAAATAAGACAGTTGTCGCAATGCAATCAAATGCGATCTTTTGAATAGTTATTAAAACTAAACGCCCCTAATGCCATCTAACGACAGACACAGAACAAAAATTCACGCAATTAAGACAGTTGTCAAAATACAATAAAAAGTGATTTTTTTTCAAATTAAATTACTTAAAACTAAACGCTCCTAATGCCATCTAACAACAAAACTAGAACAAACTTTTGTATAGCCCAATAAAAAGTCACACAGATAAGACAGTTGTCAAAATACAATAAAAAGTGATTTTTTAAAATAAAGATAAAAAAAACTAAACACTCCTAATGCCATCTAACGACAGACATAGAAAAAAACTTTTAGGATAATCCAATAAAAATTCACACAGAAAAGACAGTTGTCACAATACAATCAAAAGCGATCACTTTGAATGAAGTTAGTTAAAACTATATACACCTAATGCCATCTAATAACACCAGAGAACAAAACTAATAAATAAAAATATGCTTCTTGATAAGTCAGTTGTTACAATATGATAAAATGAAAATGAAATAAAAAAATGAATTAAAAGAGAAGAAGTGAAAGAAAGAAAAAGAAAGTGAGGGAAGGGGGCTGAATAAAAATTAAAGAAAAAGAGAGAAATTAACGAATAAAAAGAGACTAATTAAGAGAAAAGAATAAAGAAGAAAGAAAGAAAAAGAAAAAGAAAGAATAAAGATAAAATGAGAGAAAGAAGGAAAGGAAAAAAAGAAGTGTGTGTGTGTGTGGTGTATGTGTGTGTGACAGAGAGAGAAAGGAAGAAAGAAAGAAAGAAAGGTGAGAGAGAGAGAGAGAGAGAGAGAGAGAGAGAGAGAGAGAGAGAGAGAGAGAAATATATATATAGAGAGAGAGAGAGAGAGAGAGAGAGAGAGAGAGAGAGAGAGAGAGAGAGAGAGAGAGAGACGAATTTTGGTTATGGAATAGAAAAACAAACAATAATGAACAAAAATAATTCGAAAGAAATAAAAAAAATAGCGGGAAAATATGTATTTAGAACGACTACGTCTAACTGGTTGACAAATAACAGCTGGTCAAACATGGCGAAAAACAGAACGAAATGTGAGTATGCTGCTGTACACAGGGCTTTGTTGTTCTTTCAGACATTTGTTTCAATATTAAAAACATGGAGGTTTTTGAACATTCCGTAAAGACGAAATAACGAGAGTTACATCTGAACTCGCAGAAAAAAAAAAGAAAAAAAAAAGAAAAAGAAAATAAAAGAAAAAAAGAAAGAAAATAAAACAGATAAAAAAAATCCGTCCGTGCCAATCCGGAAGTCTGTGGACTCACCAAATCATTTGAAAACAACGTAGAACAAACAAACGACACTCGCCACGCAGGATGCCGGTTTCGGCCAAGACGCCGGATACGAATCTCCCTACTTTTCGGCACGGTTCACTAAATTGCTCTTAATTTCAGCTGTACATTATACACGGACACCCCCGACCCTTCCTTCCTTCACCCTTCCTTCCATCGGTGTTGAAGATCTCGACCCTAACCCGAATCTCTGAACCTATCTCTTGCCCATCTGATATGTCCAACAGTCTCTCTCTGTGGTTATGCACACAACATCTACTTGTGCGTATCGACTGCATTTCTCTTTTCGCACAAACTATAAACACGAGTAAGAGAGTTCTAAGTTGAAATAATTGATTTCATCATCATCATCATCATCATCATCATCGTCATCGTCGTCGTCGTCGTCGTCGTCGTGGTCGTTTTGTTTTAAATCATCATCATCATCATCAGGGTTTTGTTTTTAAATCATCATCATGGTTTTGTTTTAAATCATCATCATCATCATCATCATCATCATCATCATCATCATCATCATCATCATCATCATCATCATCATGGTTTTGTTTTAAAATCATCATCATCATCATCATGGTTTTGTTTTAAATCATCATCATCATCATCATGATTTTGTTTTAAATCATCAATCATCATCATCATCATCATCATCATCATCATCATGATTTTGTTAAAATCATCATCATCATCATCATCATCATAATCATTAAAAGCCCTACTGTGTTTTAACATCGTTAATCATAAGTATTATTATTATTGTTGTTATTGTTGTTGTTATGGTTGTAATCAATTCATTTTACTTTTAAATTACAAATCAATCATTTACCATTCAAAAACCTTGACTTTACCCAATTTACGAGTTTTCTCAGTGTTGTAGGTGACTCACCTATGACACGAACATTGGACTTACCCAAAGGGTATATATTAACAGAGCAATGCTACTCAAGTGAGAAGTAGCAGATACATGTTCTTCGTGTACGCTGTAACAAGGAAACCCTTTTCATTTGTGCATTGATGTATTGCTGAATACATCTGTTCTCTACATTTTATCGACGTGTTGAGTTAATATTTATTGACCCTTAACACAGGTCATAACACTCTAGCTAGGAGCTGTCACTCACTCCATCTTTTGCATTGTGTTGATAAACATATATAAATGGTTGCTTGTTTTGTTGGAGTTCATGTAATTACAACATGAACTCCAGCGGGTAACGGTAATTAATCAATATCTTGATTTATTCAGTGGATTTAAACCTGAAGATCCTTATGGTGAAACTAGAGTAGGTTATTTCTGTACACACTACAATATATATATATATATATATATATATATATATATATATATTTGGGAGAATATGTGCTTAATTGAAGTCGAACCTAATTTTTGAAAGTTAATTCATTAATAATTAATTAGGCGGGATTTACCTATTTAAATGTAAGGCTAAACAAATCGAGAAAAATCAATCTCTGTATGTACATTTCGGCCTATTAGGCCTCATCAGCAGAGCTATAGATACGAAGACCGCCCCGTGTGTGATTCGAAACCTGTCTGTCAATTAATTAATTATTAATGAATTAACTTTCAAAAATTAGGTTCGACTTCAATTAAGCACATATTCTCCCAAATATTGTCGGCTGAAAATAGCCATATCACAAACATCGTCTGTTTGTTTACTTCTCATATATATATATATATATATATATATATATATGTGTGTGTGTGTGTGTGTGTGTGTATGTGTGTGAGAGTGTGTATGTGTATGTGTGTGTGTATATATGTAGAAATCATACTCAGATAAACACGCACACCAGTTTATATGTATATATCTGTGTGTGTGTGTGTGTGTGTGTGTGTGTGTGTGAGAGAGAGAGAGAGAGAGAGAGAGAGAGAGAGAGAGAGAGAGAGAGAGAGAGAGAGAGAAATATGAACGAGACTGATGCATTTCACATAGTACCCTTGGGAAAGGTATGAATCCAACTACCCTCTCTTCAGCTATTGGTAAATAGTAGGGTAGACTGGACTCTTTAACCTTGGTTAGGTAACCAATCTTGGAGAAGTAAAACCTTGAATTCAAACCTGTTAAACACCGCTTAATAAATTGATCTTGTGCCACATCCTACTCATGTAGAGGGGTTGGTAAATATGTATATCAGTTCCTTGGGTAATCATAGCTCTTCTCAGACCTCAGCAAATAATCATATGATCTCACTTGTGGGCGTATCAGTGCTACTGTACGGCGGCACCACTTGGACCTTAACGATTCACTTAGAGGAAAAAGCTAGATAGGAACTACACAAAGTTGCTGCGCGCTGCCCCGAACAAATCTTGGAAGCTGAATCCCACAAGAAAGGTGTACGGTCACTTGCCTCCTATTACACTACCATCCAAGTGAGACAAACAAGACATTCCGGACACTGTTGGAGAAGTAAGGACGAGCTCATAAGCGACGTTCGCTTATGAACAACTACAAATGGATACATTGTTGTTGGCCGACCAGCAAAAACCTGCATCAATCAGTTCTGTACGGATTTTGGATGCCGCATGGAAGACCTGCTGGAAGTGATGACTGATAGAGATGGTTGGTGAGGAAGGGTCATGGGAATCCGTGCTGGCAGCGCGACATGATGATGATGATGATGATGATGAAAGCTGGTGTGAAAAAGGAGTAGAATAATGTGAAAGAAATTTGTGGCTTCGGGCTCTATGGTACGTTGACTGTGCTTCAGTAGAGGAGTAAGAAGCCCTCACCCCACCAATGAGGCCACCTGTTAGCCGTGGTTGACGACCCGTAATGCCCGAGGACAGGACCATGGTGGCTGAACAGTCCGTGAAGCGGATACTAAGTGGTCGCGTGACATGCCACAGTCCACTTTGGCTCTTACTTGGGTGGTTGGATATTTCATAGAAGGGAGGATCAAAGTGTAGTATCTGTTCCAGATTCTATGCTTTGACACTTCCTTCTATACCCGGCCTCGGCTGGGGGTCCAGTGTGCTTCGGCCTCTGGACCGGTAGAGTACAGTTAATGGCATCGATCCAGGGGGACCATCCCCCTAGATCGTTGCAATTTTTATGTGCCCACGTAAAAACGAGACCTTGTGTCCAGCCCTCATAAGTGGGATGAGCAGGCAAATACCCTTACTTGGGTGGTTGGAGAGCATCCCACATCCGACCATTCATGTCAAGCCCTAGCACCTATAGGATTGTCCCGACCGTATTCTTCAAACTGTTTTTTCCTTTTATGTTAAACACCCAACCCTTTTTATCCTATAGGTGCAAGAAGACGGCGGCTGAGGATCAAATACCAGTTTATCAATTCACATTAAATTATTTCTTTTAATATATTGATATACATGAGGTTAATAAAAATTATTCTTACGAATTTCTTGATATACATGAAGTTAATAAATCCTAGTGGGGAATTAGAGCTCATCTTCCTATTCCTATTGAGAGGCGCCTCAGGCACCAGGTAATAAACCCGACCCATACCCCTTTTAGGCGGGGGGGGGGGTACATATAATATCAGACTGGCATAAAGAAAAAAAAAAACAAGAAAAAAACAACAAATGACATAGTAAAAGTAATTAAAGTTAAGTATAAGTACATAGCACACTTTGAAAATCCTAACGAGACAATATTCAAAAGAAATTCATTACTCTTTAGAAAGCCAACAAGTTTTACCCACAAGGCAGAAAGGATGCCTAAATGAAGCCATGTAAAAACAAAAAAAAAAAAACCCTCTCTCAAGCCCCTCCCCAACCACAACTACAACAAAAACAAAAACAAACTATTATTCTTAGATAAGAACTTCCCCAAAGAAGTGAAATCAAGGAAGAAACTAGCTAAAGCATTTATAGATTAATAAAAAAAAATGCTTACGTGGTCACACAATATTACATTAAAAATATCTATGTATGATAAAAACAAGAGAAAATGTTTTAAAATTCACAACAAAATACAGTGAAGGATTGAAAGTTAAAACTAGTCACGGGAAGACAATCCTAATCTAGGGTTAATAATAATAATAATAATAATAATAATAATAATAATAATAATAATATAATAATAATAATAATAATAATAATTTGGAAAATCTGGAAATCAGAGGGAGAATCAATGCTGCAATCTGCCAGAATATTCAGAAGAGTCCTGGAGAACTGAGGAGACTTGTTGCCACTCAGACTCCAGTGAAAGACCATCAGCTAACGCTGATGTGAAAAACCCAAAAGAGTGAATAATAATAATAATAATAATAATAATAATAATAATAATAATAATAATAATAATAATAATATAAATAATAATAATAATAATATTTTTTAATAATAATAATAATAGCACCGAGTGAAAATGAATAAAACCGAAAAGATAAACAAATACTTGGACCTTGCCAGAGAACTGAGTAAACTGAGGAACATGAAGGTGAAGATCGTACCAATTGTAATTGGTACCCAAAGATCTAGAAAATAATTTAGGTAAATTTGAAATAAGAGGAAATGAAAGGAAAAGTTAAAAAATAATATTTCATGAGAACTAGAAAACTTCTAGAAACCAAACTTAACAGCAGAAATCTGATCAAAGGAATCAATACCTGGGCTGTCCTCATTATAAGATACTCAGGACCATTCTTAAAATGGACAAAAGAAGAACTCAAACAGATTGACCAAAGGACGAGAAAATTAATCACCATGCATAAGGCTCTCCACCCTAGAGACGATAGAGATAGATTATATGTGCCAAGAAAGGAAGTGGGAAGAGGTCATGCCAATATAGAGGACTGCGTAGAAACCACAATCCAACAACTCGAAGACTACACGAAAAAGAGCAAAGACAGATTACTTAATAGTAGATGTGTCAGGTGGACAAACAGAAAAACAACAACGACTAGTAAACAAAAATGGAAAGAAAAACAATTATATGGACACTTCAAATGACAAATCGGAGAGGTTGCACATGAAAAAACCTGAACATGGTTAAGAAAAGGAAACC
>CM042179.1:31319048-31349048 GCA_023376005.1 Doryteuthis pealeii | reverse complement strand
ACCTAAACATAACTTATTCAAGTTATAATAAATTAATAATCAAATATATAATATTAATAATAATTAACTATAAACTTCAACTTTCTCTTTCAACTTCTCTTGCATAAGTCATAATATTAATTTACGAACATCTAAAATTCCCTTGTTTTTCAAATGTCACTCCATCACCAAATATTCTCTTTATTCATCCAACCGTAAGCGGTCGTGTGAAAATTTATTTTGCTAGAAATTCTTTTCAATCAGCTTCTAAATTCTTTATTTAACCGTTTTAACTTCCAATAAATCCAAACATTTTGCCCTGAAGAATGGCCTGTTTTCTTAGTGTACTTAATAAAAAAAATGTTCTATTATTATTATTATTATTATTTACTCCTTTGAGTTTTCCACATCAGCATTATGCTGAGTGTCTGTTCATCTGGATCTGGAGTGACAGCAAGTCTCCCAGCGTCCCAGGGATTCTTCCTGAGTATTCTGGCAAGATTGCAACAGTTGCAGTGTTCTTAAGGTTTCTTAATTCTTCCTCTTGATTTCCAACACCTTCCAAAACCCTTTTCTACATCCTTTGGGATTTTCGCCATTGCGACCAAACCACAATTGGATATCCTTTACTTTCATATTCCATAACTTTTCAGTTCTCTAGGCAAGGCCAGATATTTGTCAAATTTTTTCATTCTTCCTTTAGCTTCACCCTGTATCTAGCTGGCACTTTGCAAAATCCACCAGTTCACAAAGTTCTTTCTTTTTTGTTGCATCAACACTGTAGTCTGGTCTTCTGTGCTGGGATAATGTGATCCGTTTTTATTCAAAGTCCCAGAGAATTTTATGCTTTTCCTTCTCAAGAACAGATTCTGTTATTCAATATTACCATTTTTGTTGTGTAGGTCAAAATTAATTATCTTTGCATATTCCCGAAGTGGATCACCTCCGCAAGCGCCCATCAGTCCGTGTACATAGTGTTTATTCTCGTTGTGCTAAGGTTTGCTACATTCGCAGAAGTATATGGTTGTACAGTCATCATCTCTATTAACCGCAAGATCTACATTTACTATTTTTGTTGGGGTTTCTATCAATTTTCGCATTTTAATATTAGTTTGTCCTTATGATGCATTTATTTGTGCAGCTAATTATCAATGATTCTGTTTCTCTTTAGAAGGTTTTCTGTTTTAACCATGTCCCAAGTCTTGCACCATGTGCAACCTCTCTTCGAATTTGCTCGTTTGAACAATATCCGATTACTATAACGTGTGTTTTCTTCCCATTATTTGTCTTTCACTAGTCTTTGTAGTTTTTTCAATGTTTGCCTCCTGTCACTTCTACTATTGGTTGGCCGCCATAAAATATTTGTTCTTGCTCTTTTTCGCTGTAACCGTTGATTGGATTTTATAATATGTATCATTATTATCTATTATTCATTATTTTATTATTATTATTAATATAATTCAATATTAAAAATAGTAAATAATATAGAATACAATGTGTACATGGACAAGACTCTCAGCGCGAACACGTGTTCGGATTTCAATTAAAGCATTTTATCCATACAACATTTTAATTGTCCTTTATTCATAATATTTCAGTATATTGTCTGCGATTCACTTCCTTTTTTCAAACTAATATATTATATATATATATATATATAATTATGTATATATATAATAGTTTATTGAATTATATATACAATATATATCTGTAATAGTATTTATTATATATGTTTTCTTTTCTCTCATAGAGTATACTTATTAAATGGAATTTAATAACTTTCGCTTTTTGAGCATTGTTATGTAACTATACACTATTATTTATATTTCTTGATGACAATGGCGTACATCGTGATTCAAAATTGCGATAATTATTGAAAATAAATCATTGACACAGGCAATACCCCGGAGCGCATAACGTGGCGCCGACACGTGGAACACCTGTACAGCTGTTTCAACTTCATTGCTCTCAATCACATGTATTACCGGCGAACCCATCTCCGCAGAGTTCAGAAACTCTACCTCTGGCCACCGATCTCCGCTAGCACTACGCATACGACGCCGAATCGTAACCTGTACAATGATAAAACACGCACTCTATATACATAGTAACTGTCCACTGCTATCTAAGTATAGTAGTGGGCTGCTAGGGCTTCCCGGTTTCGATCCTGTCGGAGGGGATGTCGCTACAGGTATAATTTTCACAGCGTTGATGCAGACTTAATAAATTAACAGCGTAAGGTGTTTCCTACATCAACGCACGTTATTACGCAGGTTTGCTTGTCATGATTATTCTTCCAAGATAATTACTGAACCTTTATCACGATAAGACCATTGTAATTGCCCTGAAAAACTATAAATAATAAATAACATCAATATACTAATCAAACATATATAATAATTAAATACATTAAAGTAATATATATTCATTAATCATATATATATATATTTTATTTATAGTGAATATGTGCTTACTTGAGCAGTCGTAACCTAATTTTGAAAATTAAAATTAGTTAAAATTAAATGCCAGCAGATCATCAGGGTTAAGCTAAGGAAAATGAAAAAATTGACAAATATCTACCTTGCCAAGAGATACTGAAAAAAGTTATGGAATATGAAAGTCAAATGATACCAATTGTAGGTTGGTGCACTGGAACAGTCCAAAAGGAGTAGACAAGACGTTTGGAAAGTTTTGGAAAATCCAGAGAAGACATTGAAACCATTAAGAACACTGCACTGTTGCAATCCCTGCCAGAAATACTCAGCAAGAATCATGGAGACCCTGAGGAGACTTAGCTGTCCCACTCAGACTCCAGTGAAAACTAGTTCAATCTAACCTTAACTAATAATATTTTACTTACATTTGAACATTATATGCCCGCCTAAAATAATCATAAATTATTGACTAATTTAATTTTTCAATTATGTATGACTTCACATTAACACATATTCCTTCTTTCAAAAATTGTCGGTGCTATAAGCCATTATAAAATATAAATAACAATTTTTCTGTTTATCCCTATGAACCATCTAAATATATATATATATTAGTGGTTTATATAACAGGTTAGCATTGGAATTTATAGAATGATAACTCGTAAAATAGAGCGCTTATTTAATATCAAATTATCTGCGACAGCACTTTATGTGTCATTCGCACGGTATTTATCTATACACCACATATATATGTGTGTGTGGGCATATATATATAATAATGATTGCATTCCGCACACACAACACAGAGACCACACATGCACAATGCATTTCTACACCTACACTCACTTATTTTGTTTTCACACAGAGCTATTTGGCACACACACATATAGTAAGTTATCACACAGAGTGCACACGGTCTTTCAATCACAACACATATTATATATAGTTATTTATATTTATTAGTATATATATATGTGTAAGAAAAGGTGATATGAATAATATCATATTTCACACATGCTGTTAAAGAAGAAAACAATTTATTAATTATAATCTTAGCGGCGATACTATTGATGCAATATGCGAGTTTTACAAAAATCATTCATCAGAGCTCAAATTCACTCCCGATAATTTGTTTGGGCGGGAGAGTGAATGGCTCTTGGAGTGGATGAATTGTTTGTAAATATCGGAAACCTTAATTTGATCAAGTATCAGCTATGATTATAATTATATGAATTGTTTTCTTACTTAACCAGCATGTGTGATGTTGTTCAATTCCACCTTTTCTTACTCAATATTGTCGGATCCAATTTCCTTTTCATTTTAACTTATATGATATAGTACTAATTTTTACCACATAATATACAATAATCATATACAACTTGATCTCCTGGGATATATAAATTTTGCACCCTTTTTTGTATTCGGTTGCAGATTTGTTTTTTGAGAATCAGTCATGCCATTTTCTGTTGCTTACTGGTACTGACAATCCTTCATCCCATTATGATTACATTTCTCCTGGGATATATGAAGGTCTTTAAAGTGTCTTTAAACATAGGCCTGCTGGCTTTTCGCGAACAAATGACTAGCTGAAATTAATTCAATTGCGTCGAGAAATCCGGTGCATAAACATCACAGAGGCAAATGATGCATGCGATCGCTATAGAATTCAAAGTGAGCCTTCATGAGTGTTTCATAATAGTTTTGTTGTTTCATAAGCATTAAACAAAGAAAATGGAGGAGATATACAAAAGGAGAGAAGAGAACGATACGTGAAAAAGGGAGATAACAGTAAAGGAAATCTAGAAGGAAACTTACTCTTGAAATATAATGAAAAGAAAGAAGAAAGTTCGGAAAGAAAGAAGAGATAGGATGGATAAAAATAAGGAGGAGATAGAAGAAATGAAAGAAGGGAGATACAGGAAGAGAGAGATAAGAGTCAGAGAAGGAGAGAGAGAGAAGAGAAGAAGAGAGGGGGGGTATATTAAAATGAAGGGGAGATACAGGAAGAGAGAGAGAAGAGGAGATACAAGCAAAGAGAGAGAAGAGAGATAATAATTTGAAAAGAAGGATGTATTCGTGAAGAGAGAGAAAGAGGTATAAGAGAGAGAGATGAAGAGGAGAGGGGGGATACAATTGAAAGAGTAAGGGGATGATTACGTGAAAAGAGAAGAGAGAGAGAGAGAAGAGAGAGAAGAGAGAGTGGAGAGATTAGAGAGGAGATGAGAGAGAGATGTGGGAGGGAGATACATGGACTAACAAGAGATATGCTTTGAAGGAGTAGAAAGAGAGATAATGGGGTAAGAAATAAAAAAGAGATACATGAGATATAGTGAATAAGAAAGAAGAAAGGTAGGTTGGGCGTAAGAAGAATAATAGATAAAAAAGAAAGAGGAAGAATATATAAGACTTGAAAAGAAGAAGAAGAGATGCCTGAAGAAAAATAGAAAAAAGAAACAAGAGGAGGATATTATAGTGCAAAGAGAAGAGAGAGAAGAGAGGTGGAGAGTACATGAACAGAGAGAGGAGAGATACAAGAAAAAGAGAGATGGAGGAGATACACGAAAAGTGTTGTATCGTGAGTGAATGATACACAGAGAAGTTATGTCTTAGTACAGTTATTAATCATCTGCTAGCCATCCGGCTGCCAATATCGTTACATACACACACAATTACATTATTACCCAAACAATAAACAAACCAACTTACACTAATAGGAGGGTCCAAATGGGAAGCCAAGCGCAGCAAAGTCAGTTTGAGATATATTTACAGTTTGTCGATCCACTTTAATCATAGGCTAATTTTAAGGCTATGAGCCAAGTCCATCTGGTAGAGATGCTGAAAGGGTATTGTTGTAGCTATTCATTAAAAGCAAAAAGTCCCGCTGAAGGGGTGCTAGCTACTCTAAAACAAAAAGTGCTGAAGGAAAGTGCTAGCTAGCCGCTCTAAAACAAAGAGAGTAAGAGAAAGAGAGAAGAAGAAGAGAGGGGGGTGGGAGATGATAGACCCTAAAATTGATAGATAGATTAATAGAGATTACGGAGACAGAGAGAGAGAGAAAGAGAGAGAGAGAGAGGTGGGGAGATTGAATAGATAGATTGATAGTATAGATGAATAGAGATTAGGGGAGAGAGAGAGTATGAGAGAGAGAGAGACGAGAGAGAGAGAGAGAGGAGAGGAGAGAGAGAGAGAGAAGAAAAAAGAAAAGAAAAAGGTGTAGATGAATTAAAATGAAAATGAGGAATGTATGAAAAAGAATGAAAATGAAAACATGAAACACACACAGAAACATCAGAAAGCTTTATACTATTTCTACAGTTTTAAAACAAAAGGAAATTCATAAAAATTAATTTAGTGGGGAAGATCTTATTCTTGTTCAAAGGGTTACACAAGCGAAATAACGGCTTATGGTGCGAGAGAGGACATTTGAGAAGCACCGGTTCCACGCTAGATGAACGTTAAAGCAACGATGGAGTCTCTAGTTCAAATACTTAATTGGGTGACCACTTAAGGAAACAGCATGTATTGTAAAGCACCCTGAGTCCTTTGTTTGATAAAAATGGAACTGATCGGCATTAAAGTGTAACCCAAAAGCAATTGATATGCCCCGTAAAACAAAACAACTGAAACCAGCCCGCTAAGGATGACCCGAAGTATAAGCAGCGATGAGCTGCTCAATACTTAAATTGAGGTGACTCACTTTAAGCAACCAGCATATACTTTGTAAGGAAATGCCGAATGGGTGACCGTAAGAAACAGTTGGGGTACATGTAAGCAGACTTGAGTATCAAAGAATGATTTGAATTCGGCATTATATTGACCCGAGAAAGGTTGTATATGC
The DNA here is from genome assembly GCA_023376005.1 of Doryteuthis pealeii. Classification (NCBI taxonomy): domain Eukaryota; kingdom Metazoa; phylum Mollusca; class Cephalopoda; order Myopsida; family Loliginidae; genus Doryteuthis; species Doryteuthis pealeii. The sequence goes on along the minus strand of CM042179.1, from coordinate 31,342,796 downwards.
CGTAAAACAAAAAAAACAAACGCAAATCCAACAAATGGATACATGAAATTTGTTGGAATAACGAAAAGCTTCATATATATTTACCAACCCCTCCGCACAAGCGGGATGTGACATGAGGTCAATTTCTTAAGAGGAATTAACAGGTTTCAATTCAGAGTTTTCCTTCACCTAACGCAGGTTAAAGAGCTCAGCCTGCTCTACTATTTGCTCCATAAGCTGGAGGGAGAGTAGTCTGGATACATGCCTTTTCCAAGGGTATTAGCCGCTATTGAATGCTAACAGTCTCGTCCAGGATTTAAACTCGACTTTCGAAGAGTCCATTTCCTACACGACTCTTAACCAAAATTACATATCACGTAACCTCCAACAGGATGCTTTTATATTTGTATGAATCATATGGGACACTGAAATGCGTTAAAATAGATGTGATGCATCTATATGTGTTTTTTCAAAAAAGCGTTAAAAGGAAGAGAAACATAAAAAAGGGGGGAGAAAATCATGTATAAATCATATGACATGAAATGCGTTAAAATAAAGTGCGTCTATATGTTTTTCCAAATAAACCAGCCAACCATGTAAAGTCTCTTTAAAAAAAGAAACAAAAAAAAATATGCTTGATACGCTGTTATCTTTTTAATTAGAGATGAGAACTTTATCATATTCAATGAAACTTGCTTGGTTTTCAAGGGAAAGCATAAAAGTCAATTTCAAACAGGCCTATCTTAATATAGATGGAGATTCATGTCTGTCTATCCTGTACGCGAAACCTAACGTCACGTTTGCCTATGTCACAACACACTGACATGGATGAATTGCGTTTAGTTTTTTAAGTCAAATGAGTATTTAATTTAATACTCAGAATCAAATTAATACATAGAATAAAATAAACCTTATTATTAAACCGAATGTCTCGTATGAGAAATCGTATTAGATTTTGCCTCAAACACTCCAGTGCTATTAGTCGTCGTTTATAAATCCTGAATAATGTGTCTTACGATTTCATTAAGAAATGTAGACACATAATAAAGGTTTAGCATAATAAATTTAACAAGAACCAGGTTTAATAAAATAATTATGTGGTGTCATTAATCTCTAAATATTAAATTGTTTTATTTTCCAAGTGATATTTTAAATAATGAATCCTATTTTATGATTTTATAAAAAACGCAATTAAAAAGCAGTGCATGAGGCAAGCGCAATAGAAGTTAACAATTATTGTTTGAATATCCTAAAAGGAGAAAGCGCGACATAGAGAAAGGGCACCCACACCACCGGAAGCCTTAATGATGGCTTTTTCAAAACGTAGAGTGAGAGAGAGGACATTCATATTAATTAAAGGAGATTTCTTTACTAATGAGATGTGAGATATAGCACTTCCGGTTTTTGTCTGTAACAAAATTACGGGTCGAGCATGGCCGCTCAAATCGTCGTAACTTCAGAATAAATACACTCAAATTTGGACATCAACATGTGAGAGCGAGCGCTCCATTGTTTTTATATATTTCAAATTTTGATAAATACAGTGACTGGTATTTGTTGCATATATCTATATACATAGGCTGCGTGTTGTTTTTATTTTAATACAATTTTAAGAAGTTTACATTTCAAATTGTTTTAAATTTTTTTAAAAAAAATCCTTTAATGAATTTTTATGCATTTTTACTTACTTGGGTAGTCAAACTCTCTTGACATTGAAAGTTTTTTTAACTCTCTCACTCCCCTGGCAATAATGTTCTCAAAAATCTACTTTTACAATCGGCCTAGGGATGTGTTTTTTTATTTTTGTACTAGTACTTTAAATGTGCAGAAACACAAAGGAAATGTGTTGAAAAAAGTGGGAATTTTTTGAGTGTCCTTAGAGAGATAAATATAACTGTAGATCAAGTAGCTAGTATACATTTGTATCAGAATATCATAGAAGAACGAAAGGATTAATATTTGCGTCCCAAATATGTATGAGATACAGGAGGTGTTCAGCCAAACACGCCTGGAAGCTTATACATGATTTGAAGTTGTCAAAACGTGCTATAAATACCGCTGCCGCCTTCTTCTGATGTAATACCCGACTGTATTGTGCGTAGTCACGATGTAGAGGAGAGAGAGAGAGAAGAGAGAGAGAGAAGAGAGAGAGAGAGAGTTATTAGTAGGAGAGTAGAGAGAGGGGGGGTGGGAGAAATGCTAACACTGTATATCTTTTGGTTTTTAGATTTGCTCGGCTTCTTCTAAATGTACAAGGCCAACTCAATAACCTTGATAAAGTATGTTGAGGGAAGAAGAGAAGAGAGGAGTAACGAGAGAGAAGAAAGAGAAGAGAGGATGAGAGAGAGCAAGAGGTGAGAGGGGGGGAATTTGGGAAGAAAAAATGCTAAACTGGTATACCCTACTTCCCGCTTGCTTCTCTAATGTACAAGGCATCCAATGAACTCCACTCAAATTACCTTGGTATATGAGAGAAGAGAGAGACAGACAGAACAGGAGACAGAAAACAGACAGAGAGAGAACGAGAGAGAGAGAGAGGGAAAGAGAGAAGAGAGAAGAGAAGAGAGAGAGAGAGAGAGGGAGAGAGAAAGATAGACAGAGGGGGAGAGAGACAGATTTGGTAGTAGATTAGATGTAAGAGAATGATAGATAAATGAATGGTTTTGTTACATTCTGCTTAACTATGCTTCTTCGTCTAACGAATGTGACCTCGGTCGGCCGCCATTTTCTCTGGTTAATTATTATGTTTTCCCTCTCGGTACTGTATTCTTCTGTAAGCTCTTGCATTTTTCCGTGTTGGGCTGGTCCAATTCTTTGTTTGGAAAATTAATGCATTAAACAAGACTGCTTGGTGTTTTTTTATATTGGAATTCTAAAGCTTATTTATAGATTTTGGATCGCAACCAGGTATGTCGTCACGATTGTACGTGTGACTTCCTTTTTTTTTTTCGCTGTCGGCGTAGTAAGGTGGCTAGGCAACACCTTGTGATGATGAAACATGTTCTCCATCATCGAGTGAACAGAGCCCCGCATCTTGCTGAAAACTTAAAGTTCACACACGTGAGTGTCTTCTCTACCCATAATGAGTGCATTTTCTTCAAGGGAAGTCAAATAAAGCGTTACTAAAAACACGCACAATATCTGTCGTGGTAACCTTTCCAACAGACTTTTCGTTATTCTAAAATCTAAAAACGCTATTCAAAATATCTAACCTACAGGTTCTTGTATCGTTTGGTGGTGCTGGTGTGTGTGTGCTATATGGAACGCATAATTTATAAAGCTGCTAAAATGAAATATGTTAACTTTCATTTTTGGCTGGGTATATATAGTTATAATATTATATAGTATTAAATGATCAGTTTATATATATATAATATATATACATTTAAAACAGCATGAATAACAATAACTACCACGTTTCGCTTTTAATTTTTCCTTTCCGTTATTGTGTGATAATAATGTTCTTTTATAACACCCTGTCCATAGTACGCAATAACTGTCCCTGAAAATGATCTAGAGATTAATAGAATATCGAAACACTGCCAGGTCAGGCCAATAAAACTCACACTAAGTCTATAACCCATGTTAAACCCCTGTGTTTTATTTTTTTTTCAATTTTTTCACCTAATATATAACTTACAACACACACACAACTAACAACACACACACATTGCCCTGTGTGTTGTTCAACACTAACATATGTCTCGATACTCACACAGTGTGCATACTTTTGATTCACACACTATTATATAATATAATATATAAAATATTATATGTATAATATAGATTAGCTATATATAATATATATTCTTACTTTTTTGAAGATTACCTAGCAAATCTTTTACATCATTACTTTCCTTGCCGAAGTACGCCTGGCTTGGTACCGTTACTCATTGTAGTCTGTTTCTTGTGTGGCTTGGTATAATTTTATCTTTGTTGTGTTTCACAAATCATTGTCAGGTTTTATGACTTTATAAATATGGTATGCTAAAGACGTCGATCATTTCTTCCTTAGCCTCGGTCTACAGTTGGGTGAGATGGGGGGTGTACTTTTGCCTGGTATTTATTGTTGACATGGGAGGTAATTTGATGCCCTTGCTTCTGGTATGCTTTTCTGATATCATTCTACAGCTTGCCACACTTAGCTTAACTCATGGAAAACAACCACCTAACGCATCTTGTTATTGTGCTCAGCATTGTCGAGTCCTGCGTGCCGCTCATCTTCATACCGCCGTGCAGATGCTTTACGTAGGTTCACGAGTCCTTACGGCACAAGACTCACCAGGATCCTTATACACTGTTTATATGCTCCTATAGTCTCCTCGTGACTACTTTTTCTTCCCAATCATACCTCAACATAACCGCACTTTTACTCTTTACTGCTCGGATTTTCCTAGTGACAATCGTTCTACTGTTAATACCCAAACATTTCAACATAGCATTCCCTGACTACTTTATATCCGTAAATACTATTCATGCTATCTGGATGTAACATCATCCCGCAAAAATTACTGGTTTTTTGTCAGCTTTATAGATGCTGAATATTCAGTACAAACAGAATCTATCTATCATCAGAGTCCGTCGATTTAAGAGACAAAGATTAGTGTTTTTTTTAATATTCTATATTATTCTTAAAGGTCTTATAACATGGGAGAAGTATGTAGTATGGATAGATATTAAGAATATACTTCCATAATCAAGGGTTTACTTAAGCCCGTTTTTGAAGCTGTATATGGGAGGAGCAACGAAGTCATGTTAGTTATATATTTAGAGATGTTATGCATCTGTCCTGTTCTTTTGAACTCAACTAAGTATGTATAGGTTGGGCTTAGGTAATTATGGTATAGTATATGTGTGTGGAGTTAGCGTTGTGATTTGCTGTTTATTTTAGCTAGTTGGTTTTATTATTATAAGCTCTGTGGTTGTTTAGAGCAGGGTTTTAATGTTATGTAATTAATAATTATTTACGTTGTCGCATATGCTTTTAAAGATTTTTGAGTTACATAAAAATATGCAACAGGTGCTAGTATCCACAAATTTGTAGGTAGCTTTATTTTGTATTTATATGTTGATATTTTCCTTACAAATATATGTTTTCCGATAGTCAACATGACGCCAGGTTTCGAAAGGTTAGATTCACACATATAGTCAAGAGACGAGTGTTCAAAATACATAACAGCTGAAGGAAAGTCTTCGCATATACATTGGAGTTACTGGATCTAATTTACATCCTGACGAATGGGGAAATAACTTCTGAATACCTGGGGTAGTTGGAGTTGCTTAGGGGAGAGAGCGAGAGATTAAGATTTGAAAATCATCACATATATGTAGGGATCATATTATTAGACTTAATGTGAGAGTATTATCATTACGTAATTAGTCCTCTACGGATTAATATTGTATGATGTCCTTTATTTACGATTCTTATTTTAAATGCGTAATAAAGTATCATCTGAAGTATTTTCAAAGGTTAGATCATTAAAGCATCAATGAATGTAAATTTCTCCGGCCGGAAAGTTATAAGTAAACATCATATCAGTTTAGTCTATTATTATGTTCTGTCGTGTACCTGACAATGGTTATCTGAGCTGAGGTAGAGATCCACTGAAATTTCATGGTATGATACCGGGAGACAAGATATAGTAAGTAACTAGTTACTTGGCATGAATGCTGATTTTAACTATTGATAGTTGTTAGGAGTGTGCACCGCATGTTATTTGATACTTCAACTGTCAATATCTTCCGATCTATCACGATAACGCGTGTCGACCAGTTATAGAAAATTTTCTCTTTTAGTTAGAGCTATATCAGACAGCGCAAGGACTCTTATTGTGCCTTGCTTTGATGTTAGGTATTCATAATATTAGCTCTAGAGTATGTAGTCTCGCTCTAGCATAAAATATGTGCTCGATTTTTATCAGGACCGAAGAATTAATTAAATCCATAATATGATAGGCGCGATTCTATATGTGTGTACTGAGTACTTACATGAGCCTAAGTTTCATCAACTGACAGCATTCATACATAACCGAATCCGCCTAGTACCCTGAGGCTAGAAGGTTTAACGTGATAATCAGTGAAGCATTTATCTGTTTTTTTGAGAGGCAATGAGTATAATACATAAAATGCTAGATCACGGGCGAAGTTAAGAAATAGCATGAAGCATTTATGTGTGTTGAAACAAGAATGTAATCATTTATGCATTATAGATATGCTTAGATTACGTGTGAGATGGATAGTTAAGAAATAACATATTGAAGCCAATTTCATGTGTCGTTGAGTTCAGAGTATATACAGATAAAATGACTTGAGAATACGGAAGAAAGAAGTCAATATGAGAAAAAAATAGGATTGAGCATTTATGTGTGTTGACGACGGGTGAGTTAAGTGGATACATAAAGATAGCTTAAGGAAGTACGAAGGCCGAGAAGTTAGAAGACAATGAGCAGCATGAGCATTTATTGTGGTACGTTGAGACAGAAGATGAATACCTAACAGGTAAAATGCTAGTTAGGATACTTGTGACATGTAAGAAGTTAAGGAAAAAAAATATAACATGAAGCATTTATGTGTGTTGAGAGCAAGAGTACTATATTACATAAAATGCCTTAGATACCTGGGAGAAGTTTAAGAAAATTATGCCCCGCGAGTAGAAACGGCATTTATATTTTGTGTGTTTGAGCAAAATGAGAGTATCAACTGATACATTTAAGGTAAGTTAAACTATAAAATTAGCTTAGATACGGGAGAGAGTTATATCGTAGAATGCAGTGAGAAGCATTTCATTGGTGTGCTTGATCAAAGAGAGTAATAGTGTTACATGAGAGAATATTTGCTTAATACGGGAGAAGTTAATTGAACATAAGCATGAAGCATTTTATGTGTGTTGAGCAAGAGTTATATAAACATGCTAAATAGATAGCGGGTTAAGGAATATACAAGGGAGAAATTAGCTGATTGATATTCGCATTTATGTGCTGTTGACAATGAGTAATAATATTAGCATTAGTAAATCGACTTAGATAATCGCCGGAATGAATTAAGAAAGATAGCATGTAAGCATTTTAATGTGTGATGTGAGTCAAGAAGTAATGAGTTCTTCATCTACACTACGATAACTTGCTTTAGATATCCGCGAGAGAAGTTACAGTAAATAGCATGAAGCATTTTAATGTGTGTTGACCTAATTCGAGTATAAATAACATAAAATGTCTTAGATATCGGAGAAGTTCGCATAAGTGGTGGCGAGTGACGGAGTTTGTGTGTTGAGTGATCAAGTATATGGTACATAAAATGCTTAGATCTCTACGGGAGGAAGTTAGAAAGAATAAAATCATGATAAGCATTTTATCGTTGATTGTGTCTTGACGTTCAAAGGAGTTTATAGTAGTGATATACATAATGCTTAGATACGGGAGAAGTTAAGAATAGCATGATAGCATTTAATGTGTGATTGAGCAAAAGAGTATAATACAATAAAAATGCTTAGTATACGGGAGAAGTTAAAGAAAATAACATCGAAGCATTATGTGTGTTGAGCAAGAGTATAACATAAAATGCTTGATACGGGAAGAAGGTTAAGGAATAGCATGAAAGCATTTATGTGTGTTAGCAAGAGTATATACATAAAATGCTTAGATAACCGGGAGAAAGTTAAGAAAATATGCATGAAGCATTTATGTGTGTTGAGCCAAGATATATTAGCATAACAATGCTTAGATACGGGAAGTTAAGAAATAGATGAAGCATTTAATGTGTTGTTGAGCCAAGAGTATATACATAAAGATGCCTTAGATACCGGGAGAAGTTAAGAAATAGGCATGAAGCATATTATGTGTGTGAGCAAGTAATAAATACAATAAAATGCCTTAGATACGGGAGAATTAAAGAAAAAATAGCATGAAGCATTTATTGTGTGTTGACAAGAGTAATATACATAAAAATGCTAGATACGGAAAGTAAGAAATAGCCATGAAGCCATTTATGTGTGTTGAGCAAGAGTATATACAATAAAATTCTTAGATATCGGGAGAATTTAAGAAAATAGCATGGAAGCCATTATGTGTGTTGAGCCAGAGTATAACATAAAAATGCTTTAAGCATGAGATAGAGGGCTTTTATATGAGATAAAGGCATTCCAAAGAAGAGATACAAGAAATATTCAGAAACGTAGGAAGCTTTTACCTGTGTCTAATAGCGTTAAGCAAATTATCATTACTGTGTACAAAATAAAAACCGGCCATCTGGCGATTGTAAAAATAGATTTTTGAACATATTGCCTGAGGGGTGGGAGTAAAAAAAAATTCAATTCAAGAGAGTTTGTACCCCAAGTAAGTGTAAAATATCATCAAAATTCAGGATTCAGTAAAGGATTAAAAAGATATAACAATTGAAAATTGTAAAACTTTAAAATTGTATAAAATAAAAAACAAACTATATTATAGATGGAGATAAATAATACCAGTCATGGTATTTATAAAACTTTGTTTTAAAAAAACAATGAGGACTCTGGTCCTATGCTGCATGTTCAAATTTTGAGTGTATTTATTTTTTTCTACGTGTTTTGACCGATTTTTGTGGGGCAATGTGAACGTAGAAGGCAAGTGGAACACCGATGAATTTTTTGAATACAGACAAAAAACGCGAGAGCGCTCCAATTATCAATAAATGAAAAATCACCCATATTCTTGGGATTGTTCCGCGTGCACTGCGACCAAAATCACGAACGTTTTGACTTTTCTCGATCTTCGCGTGTACCGAATCACGTCGTTCTTGAACTTCCAAAATGTGTGTTGTGTTGGCAATCCTTTCGGTCTAAACGAGAGAACGGTGGAGTAGTGTCCAATATTTTTTTTATTGGAAAACTAAACGTAGCCCTCGCGGTTGATATGATGGATGAAGCCTTGTTGACGGCGGTACAATTCCCCCTCTCCACACGCATGCCATGATGTGATCTAAGGAAAGGTAAGAAAGCCAATGCAGTTGGCAGTGGTAGTGTCCGTAGGGGTTGCTGGGTTATAGACTCGGGGGAGTTCAGCATAAACTCCACCTTAGGTGAACTCCAGCTCCGGACTTTGTTCTCAGGGTTTTACCAAAATGAACGTCCGCTTAAAAAAATTGACTTTGTGTCAACATCCTGCGCTCGTATGCGGGGAAGTTGGTATATATATATATATATAATATATATATATATATATATATATATATAATACCTCTTCCAAGTTTATGCTTATTAATTATTCTCAAATAATATATACACATAAAAAATAATAAAAACATAAAAATAAGCATTGATAGAGTGGATAGATGGATAATAGATTTAGATATAAAGAGATAGATTAAGTAGATTTTAAATTGACTATGATTCATTGATTGATGAGAGAGATAGATAAGGATATGGTTTTATAACACTCATTTGAAAAGTAGATTCCTGAATTAGATAAGGGATTAAGGGATCGGATACATAGATTTTGGAGCATGATTTAGTAATAGGATACTTATAGAGAGAAAAGAAAGATATAGTTTAGACAACCATCTGAAGTAATAGTTGGGATAGATAAGAAAATAGATGCAATAATTTGGAAAAATTAAATTATTCAGATAGATACATAGTAATAGAGCAGAAGATAGATGATAAATAGACAATTTGGGCAGTGGGTAGTGTCGTAGGGTTGCTGGGTAAGATTGTGGGTTCAGCAATCATTCCACCCTAGGGACTCCCACTCCGGATTTGTTTTCAACGGGTTTTACAAAAAATGAACCTTTGCCAAAATTTACATTGTAATGTAGAGAAAGACTCTCTAAACTACATTTCCCAACTGCACGAAAACACTATTGAAAACATCCATCATTGTCCATATCAATAACTGTTTCCATTATTTTGCATTTCCATGACAAGGTTTAACAATAAACCGAAACGTTTAAACGTCAGATCNAGAGAGAGAGAGAGAGGAGGAGAGAGAGAGAGAGAGAGAGAGACGAGAGAGAGAGAGAGAGAGAGAGAGTTTTTTAATAGAGAAATATGAATTAAAATCAAATGTAAAAATAAATAGGAGGAATAAAAGTAACATATGCAAAATAAAAAACAAAAAGTAAAAAGAAATGAAAATAAAATGTCAGAATAAATAATAATATTATTAATATATATATATAATTATTATAGAATAATATATATAAATATATATAATATATATATATATAACACATTTGAAAGAAAGGGAAAAAACTCAATAAACCGTAATCTGTAATAAATTTTTTTTTCGACCAAAACTTAAAAAGGTTAAAATCATACAGTGTGATTTTGAAGATCCCATGTAGAAATCATCCCTTACTACCAGTTTTGGAACCTTACATTAATCTATATATATATATATATATATATATATATAATATATATATATAATAATATATATATGTATTATATATAATACCCTTTTTATAAAAAAAATCACTGTATTTGCAACCTACTAAAACATGCAATAATTATACAGTGTGTTTTTGAAGATCCCATGTAGAATAGGGTAGGTCGATTTTGATACCCACTAGTTTCAAACGGAGAAAGTTGCTAATATAACATAAAGAATAATTGTACCAAATATTTTTCGATAAAACTTTACCAATGTTGAATAGCAATAGCATTTTAAATACACACAAAATCGAATGTTTTGAATTTAGCTCAGTTACCGGAAAAATATAGTAGGTCAGATTAAACCGTAGTTTTGAAGAAAAAACATGTAAAAAAATAGGCTTAATAAAAGATTTTATTTCATTCAAAAGCTTGCAATTCTTGGTAGAATTAAATAAAGTAAATAAAAAAAGAAAACGCTAACAAAATTTTAATTTAAGAAAGTATAGATATTAACCAAGTTCGATTTCGTTTTTAGCGGTTATTTTCAAGTCTTCTCCGGAACTACCGTTACAACACGTTTTGTTTTACAGTTGAATTTCGTTTGAGCTGATTTATAACAGAAAAATAATCAAATCTATTCCTTTTTATTTTAACAAAACTTAATTATTAGAAAAAAGAAATAAGTAGCTTTATTGGCTGAACTTGCAAAACGGTCTGAAATTAGGGTGACCCAGAAAAAACAGAAAACCACAATTTTGTAAAAATTGTTAATTTCAACTAGGGGGGTTTAGGGTTAGGGTTAGTGTCTAGGGTTAGGTTAGGGTTAGGGTTGGGCTTAGGGTTAGTTTATGGGAAAATGAATGAATAATTTGGTTCTGTTTTTTCTGTGTCACCCTGTATACAGGGTGAGCCAGAAAAAACAGAACGCACAAATTTCGTAATAAAACTATTAATCTTAATTAGGGGTTTAGGGTTAGGGTTGGAGTTTAGGGTTAGTTTAATGGGAAAATAAATAAATTAATTGGGTTCTGTTTTTTCTGGGTCACCCTAATTTTAAGACCGTTTTGCAAATTCAGATGCTTTATATTCCCTGTGATAGATAATTTTTTTAAATTTTTATTTTTGAAGACATTATTTTTCATTCGCAAGTTTTTTGCGCGCTATTAAACGATTTGCGTTTATTTATATGGTAAGTAAATACATATTTTATCTTTTCCTATATTTTTCCGGTTCTTGAAATTTCACTCTTGAATTTATAATTCAATTTGTTCAATTTCTTATAAGAACAAATACATTTCTTATAAAGACAATTTTTTTTCTGGTAGTTTTCTAAAAAAATGGTTGGAAAACGAACTCGTTGTGCTTCTTCTACAAATTTTGGAGGCCCACCTTCTCGATTAAAAAAGACAGAGCCACCAACTTTTAGACAAGTAATCCAATGTAGTTATTTCAAAATATGACCAAAGGGTAGTTTCCCAACTTGGACCTGTGGATCAAGCTGCCATTTAGAAAACCTAAAGTAGTGTAGTAGAATGAAAGAACAACAAATTGATCATCTCCTATTGCCTCTACATCTTATGATCAGAATATTATTCTTTCCCATTCATTAAATAGTAAAGAAATAGATGAAGATTATGAGCCTGGCAGATATCCCACGAGTGTTTACAGTCTTTTAAAAATTCCTTGGTATGCTACTGAATGAATGAAATAAAAGATGAATGGAATAAATGAAAAAATCTTTTCCAAAGGAACTCTCTCAAAAGTAAAACAATTTTTTGAGAGAAGTCTCAAAATTGAAAAGCCTTCCTCATCTATTACTGGACTCTTTTGAAGCATCATATATATATATGATTTTATATAAAAATGGTGACTTACCGGTGAAATTGATCACTATGGTTAGTTGATGCAAGTTTCACAATTATAAGACAGCGATATAACAAATATAAAATGCTCAATACGTGAGTAGAGCAAACTTAGTATTATAATGGTATACACAGGAATAACTTACTCAAGTTTCACTATAAGGATTTTCAGATTGAAAATTCAGTGGATTTAACCCTGAAGATCCTTATGGTGAAACTCGAGTAGGTTATTCCATAATATAAATAATAATATAATATAAAATAATAATAATAATGTATATATATGTGTGTGTATGTGTGTGTTGTGTGTGTGTGTGTGTGTGTGTCTGTATTTGTGCGTGTGTGTGTGTGTGTGTTGGTTGATAGATATATTTGCAGGCAACTAGTCTAGGAGAAAGATAATATTGAATTAAAAACCAGATAGCAGAACCTTAGTACGGAAGTTAATTAAGCTGTTGGATGGTCTACGGCATAAACATCTTGCCAACAAGTGTGGTCAAAATGGCCAAACCCATAGCAGAAAACAAAACATGTCGCGGATACCTGTACATCTTTGCGTATGAAAAATAACATCTTTTGTTTTTATTTTTCATACGCATTGTATTGGCCTTCAAATTATTAATATATTATAATAATATAATATATATATATTATATATATATATTATATATATATATATGAGTGTGTGTGTGTGTGTTGTGTGTGTGTGTGTGTGTATTTGGGCAGTATTTTTTTCATTTATGCATATTGAATTAAACAAAAACACATCTGTTTAAGAATTTTATTTTTGATCTTTTCAAGTTTTCTGGACAACGTTTTAATATCTGGGTGGAATTCGTGGATTAGTCCACCAAAGTTCAGGTTCCGAGTACTTTCGGCACTTCGAAGTGCCATCACCAGGGGTGATGTGTTACAGTTTATTCAAATTATATTAATGTGGAAGCTGGAAGGAGAAGAATTGATGATAAAGGTGCTATAGGCATTTTAAAATGTGTGTACTGCATTGGAAATTAAATTTGATTAAGGATGCTTTGTATTGTTTTATGTATAGAGCTTCTAGTATTTGAAGTTTATAATAAAATTGTTAAACAGGAGATGTGTCTTTTGTTTAATTCAACATGCATATGTATATATATTAATTAATTAATTAATTTTCAAAATTAGGTACGACTCTAATTAAGCACATATTTCCCAAAAATTGTCGGCAAAAAAGCCATTCCAAACATACATTGTTTACAACTTATCATATATGTATATATATATATATAGTTATTTACTAAGCTTAGCTTAGATGTGGCACAAGCCAATGAGAATCGAACTCACTCTGCGAATCTAGCTTGCTAACCATTACACCACATACATAAATATATAAAGTAATAATATATATATATATATAAATATATAATATATATATATATATAATTGTGTGTGTGTGTGTGTGTGTGTGCGTGTGTGTGTGTGTGTGTGTTGTGTGTGTGTGGTGTGTGTGTGTGTGTGTGCACAAGAATATTTATATACATTATTAAAATAATCTATAACATGAATTTTCTGTCTGTCTGTGTATAATCAGTTGGCGCCTACACACGACCTCCGATCATGACGAAACTTTACACATATGTTATGCTAATATTTAGAAAAAGGACTGGCGAATTGGATTTCAATAAAAATCAATAACGGGACCCCTGGGGGACACTTCTAGAATTAAGGAGGAAAGAGAAAGCATTTCAATGAGAGAAGGGGAAGGTAAGTAGTCCTATCCTTGAAATGAAGTAATTGCGAGAGGTCGTCAACTATTCCACGGACGCTTAATCTAATTGTTTTAAAAGAATACTCTTACAATATAAAATACACATAGAGGTATGACGTGTTTTTTCGAAGCTCTGTAAAACGGATTTTTCTAACGTGTTTCTCAGTGTAGCAGTTTTTAATGTAAATATGCATCGTAATTTATTTTTAATTCTTACATAAACGAGTAATCCCAAAGGCAATGTCTCCAGAATATTTAGAAATCCCTCGAAACGTTTATCGTTAACTGTCAATGATATCCACATCATTTTAAAAGTTTGAACATAATCGCAATTTCGGTCGATGCATTTTTGTAAGGCATGAGTTAGTTTTTGCATGCCCATGTCATACCAGCTCACCCCCATGTCATACCAGCTCACCCCCATGTCGTCGAGGAAGCATTGAACCTCATCGTTGCAAATTTCCTTCCCCATTTGTGGACGTTTTTGACATCTATGCACGACTCGCCATACACATCTGTATTTGCCAGTAGCATCATGAGAAACGACTGCCAAGCCAAGAAACACAACAGTGTTTCCAATAGCCGCACGAACAGTTTTCCTGTGTCAACCAGCACTTTGAAGATAAATAAATACACGTATGCCCATCTTATCAAACCTAACAATACTTATTCCAAGATTATATTAAATTAATGAACAAATATAATTTTATAATAATAACATAAACTTAACTTTCTACTTCAACTTTCTTGCATAAGTCAATAATATTATTTACGAACATCTAAAATCCCCTTTTTTCAAATGTCACTCATCACCAAATATTCCTTTATTCTCCAACCGTAAGCGTCTGAAAATTTTTTTCTAGAATTCTTTTTCAATCACTTCTAAATTCTCTGTATTTTAACCGTTTTAACTTCAAATATCAAACATTTTGCCCTGAAGAAGGCTGTTTTCTTAGTGTACTTAATTAAAAAAAAATGTTTCTATTATTATTATTATTATTATTTACTCCTTTTGAGTTTTCACATCAGCATTAGCTGATGGTCTTTCACTGGAGTCTGAGTGACAGCAAGTCTCCTCAGGTCCCCAGGATTCTTCTGAGTATTCTGGCAGATTGCAACAGTGCAGTGTTCTTAATGGTTTTAATTCTTCCTCTGATTTCCAAACTTTCCAAACCCCTTTCTAATCCTTTTGGGATTGTTCCCATTGCACCAACCACAATTGGTATCACTTTGACTTTCATATTCCATAACTTTTTCAGTTCTCTGGCAAGGTCCAGATATTTGTCAATTTTTTCATTTTCCTTTAGCTTCACCCTGTGATCTGCTGGCACTGCAAAATCCACCAGTTGACAAGTTCTTTCTTTTTTGTTGATCAACACTAGGTCTGGTCTTCTTGCTGGGATAAGGTGATCCGTTTTTATTTCAAAGTCCCAGAGAATTTTATGCTTTTCCTTCTCAAGAACAGATTCTGGTTTATGCATATACCATTTTGTTGTGTGGTCAAAATCTAATTTTTTGCATAATTCCCAGTGGATCACCTTCCCAACCCAGTCGTGTCTAGTTTTGTATTCTCGTTGTGCTAGTTTGCTACATTCGCAGAGTATATGGTTTACAGTCTCATCTCTATTACCGCAAAGTCTACATTTACTATTTTGTTGGGTTTTATCAATTTTCGCTTTTATATAGTTTGTCCTTATGGCATTATTTTGTGCAGCAATTATCAATGATTCTGTTTCTCTTTTGAGGTTTCCTTTTCTTAACCATGTCCAAGTCTTTCCATGTGCAACCTCTTCGATTTGTCGTTTGAAATATCCATATAATTGTTTTTCTTCCCATTTTTGTTTACTAGTCTTTGTTGTTTTTTCTGTTTGTCCATCTGTCACTTCTACTATTGTTGGCCGCCATAAGTAATTTGTATTTGCTCTTTCTTGTGTAAACCTTAAGTTGTTGGATTATTATTATTATTATTATTATTATTATTATTATTATTATTATTATTATTATTATTTCATATTTAAAATAGTAATAAATAGAATACAATGTGTACATGGACAAACTCTCGGCCGAAACACGTGTTGGCATTTCATTAAAGCATTTTTATCCATACAACATTTTATGTCCTTTATTCATAATTTCAGTATATTGTTGGATTCACTTCCTTTTTTCAACTAATATATATATATATATATATATATATATATATATATATATATATATATATATATATATATATATATATTTATATATTATGTTTTCTTTTCTTTCATATATATATATAATGGAATTTAATAATTTGCTTTTGAAGCATTGTTATGTAAACTATACTATTATTTATATTTTTGAAGACAATGCGTACATCGTATAAAATTCGATAATTATTGAAAATAATCATGACAAGCAAACCCGGCGAATAACGTGCGCGACGTGGAACACCGTACAGCTGTTTCAACTTCATTGTCTCATCAGCAGTGTATACCGGGAACCCATCTCGCAGAGTCAGAAACTCTACCTCTGGGCCACCGTCCCGTAGCACACGATACACGCCGAATTAACCTGTCAATGATAAACACGCCACTACTATACATAGTACGTTCACTGCACTAAGTATAGTAGTGGGTGCTGGGTTCCCGGTTTCGATCTCTGTCGGAGGGAGATCGTAGGTATACACCGTTGATGAGACTTAATAAAGTTGAAACAGCTGTAAGGTGTTCCACATCACGCACGTTATTCGCAGGGTTTGCTTGTCATGATTATTTTCAATAATTATCGAATTTTATACGATAGACGCATTGTAATTGCCCTAAAAATATAAATAATAATAATAATAATAATAATAATAATAATAATAATAATAATAATAAATAATATAAATATATATATATATATTTTTTTTGAGGATATGTGCTTACTTGAAGTCGTACCTAATTTTGAAAATAAATTAGTTAATAATTAATGCCAGCAGATCACAGGGTGAAGCTAAAGGAAAATGAAAAAATTGACAAATATCTGGACCTTGCCAGAGAACTGAAAAAGTTATGGAATATGAAAGTCAAAGTGATACCAATTGTGGTTGGTGCACTTGGAACAGTCCCAAAAGGATTAGAAAGAGTTCGGAAAGTTTGGAAATCAGAGGAAGAATTGAAACCATTAAGAACACTGCACTGTTGCAATCTGCCAGAATACTCAGAAGAATCATGGAGACCTGAGGAGACTTGCTGTCACTCAGACTCCAGTGAAATATGTTCAACTAATTAACTAATTAATTTTTACTTACATTTGAACATATATGCCCGCCTAAAATTCATTAATTATTGACTAATTAATTTTCAAAATTAGGTATGACTTCAATTAAGCACATATCCTCCAAAAATTGTCGGCTTAAAGCCATATAAAAATAAAAACACATTTTTCTGTTTACCTAACCTCATATATATATATATATAAACAGGTTAGTTGGAATTTAGAATGATTCTAAATAGAGCCTTTTTAATATCAAATTATCTGCACACACACGCACGCACACACACATATATATGTGTGTGTGGGCATATATATGATAATAATTGATTCATGCACACACACACAGAGACACACATGCACACACACACACACACACACACACACACACATATACACACACACACACACACACACATATATATATTATATATATATATATATGTGTAAGAAAAGGTGGAATGAAAACATCACACAATGCTGTTAAAGAAGAAAACAATTTATAATATAATCATAGCTGATACTGATCAATATTTCGATTTTACAAAAATCATCATCAGAGCTCATTCACTCCCGTAGTTGTTTGGGTCGGGGGAGTGAATGAGCTCTGATGATGATTTTTGTAAAATCGAAATATTGATCAGTATCAGCTATGATTATATTATAAATTGTTTTCTTCTTTAACAGCATTGTGGATGTTTTCATTCCACCTTTTCTTACTCATATTGTCGGATTCATTTCCTTTCTTTTAACTTATATATATATATATATACACATATATACAATATATCATATACACTTGATCTCCTGGATATAAAATTGCCACCGTATTCGGTTGCAGATTTGTTTTTGAGAATCAGTCATGCCATTTCTGTTGCTATCCTGACAATCGCTTCAATCCCATTATGATTACTTCCCCTTGGGATATATGAAGGCTTTAAAGTCTTTAAACATAGGCCGCGGCTTTCCGCGGACAACTGACTAGCTGAAATATTCAATTCGTCGAGAAATCGCATAAACACCAGAGGCAATGATCATGCGAGCGCTAGAGAATTTCAAAGTGAGGCTTCATGAGTGTTCATAGTTTGTTTCAAAGCATTAAACAAGAAAATGGAGGAGATATACAAAAGGAGAGAAGAGAAGGTACGTGAAAAGGGAGATAAGTGAAAGGAAATCAGAGGAACTGCTTGAAATATATGAAAAGAAAGAAGAAATTCGGGGAAAGAAAGAAGAGATAGATGGATAAAAATAAGGAGGAGATAGAAGAAATGAAAGAAGGGGAGATACAAGGAGAGAGAGAGAGAGAGAGAGAGAGAGAGAGAGAGAGAGAGAGAGAGAGATGAAAGAAGGGGAGATACAGGAGAGAGAGAGAAGAGGAGATACAAGAAAAGAGAGAGAGGAGAGAGAAAAGAAGGGATGTACGTGAAGAGAGAGAGAAGAGAGAGAGAGAGAGAGAGAGAGAGAGAGAGATACATGAAAAGTAGGGGATATACGTGAAAGAGAGAGAGAGAGAGAGAGAGAGAGAGAGAGAGAGAGAGAGAGAGAGAGAGAGAGAGAGGGAGGAGATACATGACAAGCAAGAGATATGCGTGAAGAGAGAAAGAGAGATAGGGGGTAAAGGAAATAAAAAGAGATACATGAGATATATGAAAAGAAAGAAGAAAGGTAGGGTAAGAAGAATAGATAGATAAAATGAAAGAGGAAGATATATAAGACTTGAAAAGAGAAGAGATGCCTGAAAAGAAAAATAGATAAAAAGAAACAAGAGGAGGATATATATGCAAAGAGAGAGAGAGAGAGAGGTGGAGGAGATACATGAACAGAGAGAGGAGGAGATACAAGAAAAAGAGAGATGGAGGAGATACACGAAAAGTGTTGTATCGTCGATGTGGAATGATACACAGAGAAGTTATGTCTTTAGTACAGTTATTAATCACAGCATCCGGTGCCATACGGTTACATACACAAACACAAATAAAATACAAACAATAAACAAAACCAAACTTACACTTAATAGAGGAGGGTCAAATGTGGTATAGCCAACGCAGCAAAGTCAGTTTGAATATTATTCAGTTTGTCAATCCACTTTAATCATAGGCTATTTTAAGGCTATGAGCCAGTCCATCTGGTAGAATGCTGAAGGGATGTTAGCTATTCTAAAACAAAAAGTGCTGAAGGGGTGCTAGCTACTCTAAAACAAAAAGTGCTGAAGGAGTGCTAGCTACTCTAAAACAAGAGAGAGAGAGAGAGAGAGAGAGAGAGAGAGAGAGGTGGGGAGATGAATAGATAGATTGATAGATAGATTAATAGAGATTAGAGAGAGAGAGAGAGAAAGAGAGAGAGAGAGGTGGGGAGATGAATAGATAGATTGATAGATAGATGAAGAGAGAGGAGAGAGAGAGAGAGAGAGAGAGAGAGAGAGAGAGAGAGAGAGAGAGAGAGAGAGAGAGAGAGAAAAAAGAAAGAAAAGGAGATGAATAAATGAAAAATGAGGAATGTATGAAAAAATGAAAATGAAATACATGAAACACCAGAAACATCAGAAAGCTTTTATATATTTTCAAAGTTTTAAACAAAAGGAAATTCATAAAATTAATTTAGTGGGAAGATCTTATATCTGTTCAAAGGGTTACACAAGCGAAATACGCTTATGGTCAAGACATGTTGAAAGCACCGGTTCCCGCTAGATGAACGTTAAAGCAACGATGAGCCTGTTCAATACTTAATTGGGTGACCACTTAAGGAACAGCATGTATTGTAAGCAACCTGAGTCCTTTGTTTATAAAAATGACTTGATTCGGCATTAAATTACCCCAAAAGCATTGATATGCCGTAAAACAAAACAACTGAACAGCCCGCTAGATGACCGAAGTTAAGCAGCGATGAGCCTGCTCAATACTTAATTGGGTGACCACTTAAGCAACAGCAGATACTGTAAGGAAACCAATGGGTGACCGTTTAAGAAACAGTGGGTACTGTAAGCAACTTGATATCAAAATGATTTGATTCGGCATTAAATGACCCGAAAAGGGTTGATATGCCGTAAAACAAAAAACAACCAAACCAACAAATGAGATACATAAATTTGTTGGAATAACGAAAAGCTTTCATATATATTTACCAACCCCTCCGCACAAGCAGGATGTGACATGAGGTCAATTTCTTAAGAGGAATTTAACAGGTTTCAATTCAGAGTTTTCCTTCACCTAACCAAGGTTAAAGAGCTCAGCCTGCTCTACTATTTGCTCATAGCTGGAGGGAGAGTAGTTGGATACATGCCTTTTCCAAGGGTATTAGCGCTATGTGAAATGCTAACAGTCTCGTCCAGGATTTGAACTCGAGTCGAAGAGTCCATTTCCTACGACTCTAACCATTACAACACGTACCTCCAACGGATGGCTTTTATATTTGTATGAATCATATGGACATGAAATGCGTTAAAAATATGTTTTCAAAGCGTTCATGTCGTTAAAATAGTGCTCTATATGTTTTCAAATAAACCAGCCAACCATGTAAAGTCTCTTTAAAAAAAGAAACAAAAAAAAATATGCTTGATACCATATCTTTTAATTAGAGATGAGAACTTTATCATATTCAATGATAACTTGCTTGGTTTTCAGGAAGATAAAAGTCAATTCAAACAGGCCTATCTTAATATAATGGAGATTCAGTGTCTGTCTATCTGTAACCGAAACTACGTCACTGCCTATGTCACAACACACTCAGGAATTGCGTTAGTTTATCAATGAGTATTTAATTTATACTCAAAATCATTAATACATAGAATAAAATAAACCTTATTTATTAACGATGTCTCTATGAAAATCGGAGTTAGATTTGCCTCAAAACACTCCATGCTATTAGTGCGTTTAAATCCTGTAATGTGTCTTACATTTCATTAAGAAATGTAAGACACATAATAAAGGTTTACATAATAAATTTAACAAAACCAGGTTTAATAAATAATTATGTGGTGTCATTAATCTCTAATATTATTGTTTTATTTTCCAATGTATTAAAATGAATCCTATTTATGATTTTATAAAGAAACCAATTAAAAAAGCAGTGCATGAGGCAGCAAATAGGTTCACAATATTTTGAATATCCTAAAAGGAGAGAGACATAAAAAGGGGGAGAAAACACCGGAAGCCTTAATATGCTTTCAAAACGTATAACAAGAGACATCTCTATTAATAAAGGAGATTTCTTTACTAATAATGGAGATTCACTTCCGGTTTTTGTCTGTAACAAAAATTACGTCACATTGCCCAAAATCGTCGTAACTTCAGAATAAATACACTCAAAATTTGAACATGCAACATTAGACAGTCCTCATTGTTTTTTAAAACAAGTTTTGATAAATACATGACTGGTATTATATATCTATATATAGTTTGTTTTATTTTAATACATATTTAAAGTTTACATTTCAAATTGTTTTATTTTTTTAAAATCCTTTAATGAATTTTATGATTTTACTTACTTGGGGTACAAACTCTCTGACATTGAATTTTTTACTCCCACTCCCCTGGCAATATGTTTCAAAAATCTACTTTTACATCGCCCGGAGGGTGTTTTTTTTATTTTGTACTAGTACTTTAAATGTGCAGAAACACAAAGGAAATGTGTTGAAAAAAGTGGGAATGTTTTATGTCTTAAAAAAAAAACTGAACAAGTGTATATACATTGTATCAGAAATACATAGAAAGAAACGAAGGATTATATTTGCGTCCAAATATGAGGAGATACAGGAGGTGTTCAGAAACACGCTGGAAGCTTATACATGATTGAATTGTCAAACTGCTATATACCCGCTTCTTCTGATGTATACCCACTGATCTATCAGAGAGAGAGAGAGAGAGAGAGAGAGAGAGAGAGAGAGAGAGAGAGAGAGAGAGAGAGAGAGAGAGAGGGGGGGTGGGAGAAATGCTAAACTGGTATATTCCCGCTTCTTCTAATGTACACCAACTCAATACCTTGTATATGAGAGAGAGAGAGAGAGAGAGAGAGAGAGAGAGAGAGACAGACAGACAGACAGACAGACAGAGAGAGAGAGAGAGAGAGAGAGAGAGAGAGAGAGAGAGAGAGAGAGAGAGAGAGAGAGAGAGAAAGATAGACAGAGAGGGGAGAGAGACAGATTGGTAGTAGATAGAGTAGAGATGATAGATAATGGTTTTTGTTACATTCTGCTTACTTCGTCTAACTCGGCCGCCATTTTCTCTGGTTAATATGTTTTCTCGGACTGATTCTTCTGTAGCTGCATTTTCGTGTTGGGCTGGTCATTCTTGTTTGAATTAATCAATTAACAAGACTTGGGTGTTTTATGATCAAGCTTTTATTTTGCAACCCAGCCCACGATTCGACCGCGCGGTGAGCTGCGAACACTGAGAGACATGTTCTCTCATCGAGTGACAGCCCGCATCTGAAACTAATTCCCAGGCGTCCATAAATGGTGCTTTCTTCAAGGGGTCAAATAAAGCGGTTACTAACCGCCAATATCTGTCGGGTAACTTTCCACAGGACTTCGTTATTCTAAATCTAACAAACGCTATTCAAAATATTCTAACTACAGGTACGCACATAATTTATAAGCTGCTAAAAATATGTAACTCTTTTGCTGGGTATATATATATATATATATATATATATATATATATATATATATATATAACATTTTTAAACAGACTGAATAACAATAACTACCACTCGCTTTTTCGTTATTCTGTGATAAATAATTTCTTATCACCTTCCATATACCAATAAATGCCCTGAAAATGATCTAATTAATAGATCGAAACACTGCAGAGTCGGCCAATAAACTCACCACTTAACCCATTTAAACCTGTGTTTTTTCATTTTCCTAATATACTACACACACACACACACACACACACACACACACACACACACACACACACATATATATATATATATATATATATATATATATATATATATTCGTTCTATTAAGATTATAAATCTTTTACTTACTTTCTTGCCGAAGTAGCTGGCTGGTACCTTACTCATGTAGTCTGTTTCTTGTGTGGTTGGTATATTTCTTCAAACTTGTCTGGTTTTGCTATAAGTATGCAGCCGGGTCATTTCTTCTTACCGTATTTTGTTGACTGTTTAGTTCTGCTTTCGACAAGGCTGCCATTAGTTCACATGGAAAACAACCATAGCATGTATTTCAGTGATCAGCCGGAAGCCAGGGGTCAACTTGATGTCATTGAATATCAATCATCTAACCCTCCTCCGATTTTGAATTTCAGCAACCTTAAATTCAAAATCTACACTAACCGTATCTACACTAACCATCCAAAAATCGACGGTGCTTATCAATACATAACAAAACAATCTATACATGAAATGCGTCGAAAGAGACAAAGATTTTTTATTTATTTATTCAAAGCATTAAACAAGGGGAGATAGAGGAAATATTCAGAAATAGCATAAAGATTTAATACGTTTTTGAAGCGTTAAACAAGAGCATATATATATATATTTTCATTGAACTATATATATATATATATATATATATTATATATATATATATATATATATATATTCAAAAA
>CM042179.1:31311548-31314048 GCA_023376005.1 Doryteuthis pealeii | reverse complement strand
AATGTCATAATATCATTATTTGAAAACTTTTTTTCTGCTTTTTTAATTGGAATGTACTATTAGATTGTCAAAAAATTTTTTTTAAATTAATTTTTAAGATATTTTCAATATTTTGAGTGCTTGAATATATTTTTTTCTGCGTGAAATAAATTAAATAATTATTTTTTTCTTCGTGAAAAAATCGAATTTTTCACGGATATTTAAATATATGAATTTTAGAATTCAGGTGAACTAAAAATTGGTCCGATCCACGCTATATTAATATTTTAAAAATATTTTTTAATTCTTATTGTTGAATAGTAATGTGTGATTCTTAGAATATACGGAAGAGCAAAACTGATATATTTGTTTTGTTTTTATACAAAGAGACGAGACGCTTCTCAGTAACTATTGTTTGTTTTTCTTAGCGTAAAAAATTTTTTTTTCAACATTTTAGACCTATTAGAATAAAAAGTAAGTATATATTGATTATTTTATCAGTTTTTCTCTTAGAAAAAATATTCAAATTTTCATTTCATTTCATTTCATTTTCGATTTTAAAAGTTAATACCAAAACCGATGACATTTTTTTAAAAGTCAATTTCCCTGTGAAATTTTAATATTAAATTTTTTCAAGTTTTTATTGATTTTAATAGTAAATTTTAATATTAAAGTTTTAAAAGATTTTATTAATTTTAATAATAAATTTTGGCTAAAAAAAGTATATCCATTACAGCCAGCCATATGTAGATGTTTAATCGTAAAAGAGAAATAATATGTATTTTTTTCTGTCTAAATTGCGGCCTGAAAATTACCCTTTTCACATGTAATACGGATAGGTTTATTTATTTTTTAAGATAACGATGTATTTTTTCCCAATCGGATAATTTGATCTTTGAATTAACTGTTTTTCTTTGTAACAACCCTGTATGATCGTTAATTGTTTTTTACGAGATTTTTGATAAACAAAGTTCGGAAATATTTATTTCCATTTTATTCAAGATGGCCTAAACTGATCACGTGACCGTTTTAGTGATACCTAACGTTCTCCTGTGGAAGCCAGCACATGGACATGCTAACGTGAACCACCCAGCAAGGACCTACACTGACCAACTCTGCGCGGATACTGGATGCTGCGCAGATGACCCCCCTGGGGCAATGAATGATAGAGAAGGTTGGCGAGAGATTTTCCTGAATATCCGTGCTAACTGCCTGACATGATGATGATGATGATGATGATCATCATCATCATCATCATCATCATCATCATCATGTGTTTGAAGCGTTAAACAAGCGTATATATATATGAAATATGCAAAAGAGACAAAGGCATTCATATCATTTCAAAGCATTAAATACAAGGAGATACAGGGAATATTCAGTAATAACATAAAACTTTTACATGATTTTGAAGCGTTAAATAAAAGTATATAACATGAAATGCGTAGAAAGAGACAAAGGCTTTTATTCTCGGAGCGATTCTTCATGTTTTTTTGAAGCTCCGTAAAACGGATTTTTCTAAGTTTTACAGTTTTTAATTTCTGACGTGAAATTCTAGAGAAAAGAGAAAAATGGATATAGATTTGTCTCACTACCTGAAGGATAATGTTCATACCCTGCACCTCGGATTATCAGAAAGTTTGTAAAACCTGCAAGACGCAGAGATTAAAAAAAACAACATAGATGAGAAAATAATTCATCATAGCTCATCTGATGAAGACATTATTTAAAAAAAAAATCCTATTTTGAGGCAATAGAATATAATGATAAACAAGAGGTCAGCAGCATTTATGAAACAAAACCTTTATCAGCTGACAGACCTGCACTAGAAATGACTTCAGTGACACACAGAAATGTTTGCCTAATACAACAGAAAAATATCGAGGGTTCCGAAAATTCCGACCCAGACGTCCGGAATGCCGACCATCATCACTTTAATGGAGGAATTAATATTGGTTGGTTTAAAAGATAGAGAAGTAATCAAATACCAACAAAAAGAGACTCTTTTCACTTTAATGGAGGAATTAATATTGGTTGGTTTAAAAGAGAGAGAAGTAAAAATAATAACCAACAAAAAGAGACTCTTTCACTTCTTTAATGGAGGAATTAATATTGGTTGGTTTAAAAGGAGAGAGAAAGTAATCAAATACCCGAACAAAAAGAGACTCTTTTCAATTTAATGGAGGAATTAATATTGGTTGTTAAAAGAGAGAGAAGTAATCAAAATACCGAACAAAAGGAGACTCTTTTTCACTTTAAAGGAGAATTAATATTGGTTGGTTTAAAAAGAGAGAGAAAGTAATCAAATACCAACAAAAGAGACTCTTTTCACTTTAATGGAGGAATTAATATTTGGTTGGGTTTAAAAGAGAGAGAAGTAAGATCAAATAACCAACAAAAAAGAGACTACCTGAACTCTTTTTCACTTTATAGGGAATACATGATCATTTGGTTATGTTTTAAAAAATGAGGGAGAAGAGGTAATACAAATACCGAACAAAAGAGAACCTTTTTCTTTTTT
>CM042179.1:31280867-31311448 GCA_023376005.1 Doryteuthis pealeii | reverse complement strand
GGGGAGAGATTGAGAACTCTTTTACAATTTAATGGAGGATTAATATTGGTTGGTTAAAAGAGAGAGAGAAGTAATACAAATACCAACAAAAAGAAAAGACTCTTTTCACTTTAATGGAGGAATTAATATTGGTTGGTTTAAAAGAAAGAGAAGTAACAAATACCTAACAAAAAGAGACTCTTTTCACTTTAATGGAGGAATTAATATTGGTATGTTTAAAAAGAAAGAGAGAAGTAATACAAATACCAAACAAAAAGAGACTCTTTTCACTTTAAATGGAGGAATATAAAATTTGTTGGTTTAAAAGAGAGAGAAGTATAACAAATACCAACAAAAAGAGACTCTTTTCACTTTAATGGAGGAATTAATATTGGTTGGTTTAAAAGAGAGAGAAGTATAAAAATACCAACAAAAAGAGACTCTTTTCACTTTAATGGAGGAATTAATATTGGTTGGTTTAAAAGAGAGAGAAGTAATACAAATACCAACAAAAAGAGACTCTTTTCAATTTAATGGAGGAATTATATTGGTTGGATTTAAAAAAGAGAGAGAAGTAATCAAATAACCAAAACAAGAGACACTTTTCACTTTAATGGAGGAATTAATATTGGTTGGTTTAAAAGAGAGAGAAGTAATCAAATACCAACAAAAAGAGACTCTTTTCACTTTAATGGAGGAATTAATATTGGTTGGTTTAAAAGAGAGAGAAGTAATCAAATACAACAAAAAAGAGACTCTTTTCACATTTAATGGAGGAATTAATATTGGTTGGATTTAAAAGAGAGAGAAGTAATAACAAAATACCAAACAAAAGAGACTCTTTTCACTTTAATGGAGGAATTAATATTGGTTGGTTTAAAAAAGAGAGAGAAGTAATACAAATACCAACAAAAAGAGACTCTTTTCACTTAAATGGAAGAATTAATATTGGTTGGTTTAAAAGAGAGAGAAGTAATCAAATACCAACAAAAAAGAGACTCTTTTCACTTTAAATGGAGGAATTAATATTGGTTGGTTTAAAAGAGAGAGAAGTAATCAATACCAACAAAAAAGAGACTACTTTTCACATTTAAATGGAAGAGAATTAATTATTGGTTGTTTAAAAGAGAGAGAAGTAATCAAATACCAACCAAAAAGAGACTCTTTCACTTTAATGGAGGAATTAATATGGTTGGTATAAACCAGAGAGAGAAATAATACAAATACCAACAAAAAGAACTCTTTTCAATTTTAATGGAGGATATTGGTAAGGTATTAAAAGAGAGAGAATAATCCAATACCAACAAAAAGAAATCGGTTCAGCTTTAAATGTTCACGTTTGTAAATTTTCGATAAAACTGAAAAAAGGTGCTGATATCATCAAACAAAGTGTTTCTAATATTGCCAAAGATACTTTCTATAAAAGTATAAAGAAATGTTGCTAATGAAAAATATAGAAAATGTTGCTATGAAAAAAATATAAGAATGTTGCTATGAAAAAGTACAGAATGTTGCTATGAAATATAGAATGTTGCTAGATGAAAAGTAGAAAGAAATATGTGATTATGAAAGTAAGAGAAGTCTTAGAGCTATGAAAGTATAAGATATTTCTATGAAAATAGAAATGTGATATGAAAGTAAGAAATGTTGCTATGAAAATAATAGAATGTTACTATAGAAAGTACAGAGAAATGTTGCTATGAAAGTATAAAAGAAATGTTAGCTATAGAAAAAAAAGAATGTGCTATGAAAACTACAGAATGTTGCTATGAAAAATAAGAAATGTTGCTATGAAAGATAGAAAAGAAATGTTAGCTATGAAGTAATTGTGCTATGAAAAATAATAGAAATGTTGCTATTGAAAAACTATGAAATAAGAATGTTGCTATGAAATGTATAAAGAATGTTGCTATGAAATGTTGCAGAAATGTTGCTATGAAACAGAAACAGAAAGTTACTATGAAAGTACAGAAATGTTGCTAATAAAGTACAGAATGTTGCTATGAAAAGTATAAAAAATGTCTTGTAGATATACATACTGACTGTTTGTCTTGTTCTTTTTTAAAAATGGTAAATATGCTGATATCGGCTAAGATTTCACTTATTAGTATCCTTGAGTAATAAACATTTTAAAAGATAACTATTATAATTGATCTTTACAGAAAAGTAACCGTTATAAGTAAAGTAAGTGAAGTCGTCAGCGAGGGAGTCTATCACTTTTTCAATAGCGCTAGACCAAGGAGATTGTTTTGGCGTCTGAGGTGGAGCGCCAGACCTACCATCAGCTCTTACTATAACGCACAGATACCCGTATAGCTGCATACACGCTGAGTATGGTGAGAGACCGGTAACGAACTAGGAAAACTTGTGGTTTCTAGCCCAACGCGCTACTACCAGACTAGTTAAACCCGGCCCCCTTATATTATATATATAATATAAATATATATAATATATATAATATATATATATTGTGTGTAGTGTGTGTGTGTGTGTGTTTATAATATAATATAAATTATATGTGTGTGTGTGTGTTGTGTGTGTGAGGTATCCAAAAACTTGGTAGATAGGGATGATTCTAATATATGATTTCTAAGACACACTGTATTATTATTGTATGATCCAGTATGTATAAAAATACAGTGAATCTATTAAATCACTACAGAGAGCTCACATGTAATAATAACTTTTTAGATTATATACAGAGCACTATTTATCTTTGAAAGGAGGGAAAAACTCAACACCGTTATTCCACGATAAATTTATTTCGACCAAAATTGGGACCTTTATAAATCTAAGTTGATTTAACAAAGCTCCCCAATTCAAGTCTCATCAGATGGAAAATCATCAATAATTGATGATTTTCCATCTGAAAATCATCAATTATTGTCGGTTGGGTCTGTAAGATACAGCAACTAAACCTTTGCAGAGGAGTACCCGCTGCCATGTGAGCACCTGTTGGGTGTGTGTGGCACTCCGTAATGCCTAAAAACGTTTGAAACTTTTAATTTTGAATGTCATATTACCAAATGATAATTGACATGATTGTAAGATTGACTGATAAGCCACTCAAGTAATGCATTCAATTAAAAAAAGAAATATGACGGAGGTTTCCAAACTTTTGTCAGATTTGAAGAAGTGAGCTGAAATGAAGAGATCAGGAGGTATAGCCACGATACACCACCCATAACAACGAAAACAATTACATAAAATAATCGTGAGCCTCCAATGATAGTTCTGAGTGTCATGACCGGCGGGTGTTCCTTTGACTGACAATACGGAACACCCAGTCGTAATCCAGCAAATGCTGGCAGTTTTGGTTTCAGGTACACGATCTCTTCTGTATACCCCTTATTCCTAAATATACTTATACCTAGTAAATCAGAGAAAGAAATCGAGCAAGTAAGTAAGTAAAGTCATCGGAGTGGCCTAAAGTCAGTATCAGCCAGACAGCGAATGAGTCTATCCCTTTTTCACTAGAACTAGACCAAAGAGATTGTTTGGGCGTCTGAAGCGGAGCGCCACTCGTACCATCCCTTTACCGTACATATCCATGTGCTACTCATACGCTAAGTTGGCGAGCGTCGGAATCGAACCAAGAAACTCGAGATTCCCAGTCGGACACTCTACCGACTGAGTTAAGCCGTCCCTTCGTAAAATACCTCATACATATGAAGGATATCGAAAAACTTTGCCAAATACAAAAAGGCATTGAAATCTCGGACCATATAACCTTAACCCCTTCCGCGATCTCGACTCGTGGGGACACTTTTCTCATTTACACCGTAAAAATCCGATTGTTTGTTAGGGGTTAGGGGTTAGGGGTTAGAGTTGTATTTAGAAAAAAAAACTATAAAAATTGTCTGTAATTTTTGATGGTGTTTTTGACGGTGTAAATGGAAAAAAAATGTCCCCACGAATCGAAATCGCAAATGGGGTGCCTAGAGGTTATATGGTCCGAAATCTCTAATAGAAACTCTCTAAGAATATTCAGCCAACACATTGTGATATGCAATACTAGAAATGAAATAGGGAAAAGGGAAAGAACGGAGGGATTAGAACTGCCTAATCAGGGAAGTATCAGATTGGAAGAAAGGAGAACTAAAATATTTGGTTCTATAGACAGATACAGTCAGACAAAACAGGTATGAAAGGAAAAAGTAAGCTGTGAGAGAGAGAGAAGAGAGAGAGAGAGAGAGAGAGAGAGAGAGAGAGAGAGAGAGAGAGAGAGAGAGAGAGAGAGAAGAGAGAGACAAATAGAGAAACACGAAAGATAGATACAGAATAGAGAGAAGAAAGTAAGAAAGATGTGTGTGATTGTGTGTGTGCGTGTGTGTATACGAGAAGAGAGAGAGAGAGAGAGAGAGAAGAGAGAAGAGAGAGAGAGAGAGAGAGAGAGAGAGAGAGAAAGAGAGAGAGAGAGGGGGTCTTGGTTTGAAAAATCGCATAGGTGAGAAACTGTCAGACGCTAGTGTCGTTGACTTCATGTAAACACCACTATATATATATATATATAATATATATATATATATAATATATAATATATATATATATATATATAATAACCTTTAAACCCAGTATTTATCTCAATAGATTTTTAAAAAATTTATTGTTGAACAAAAAAGTAAAGAACACACCCATGATAAAAATGGATTTTTCGTAAAAAAATATAATATTTAATGACAAGCGTTTGTGAATTCAGGAAATTCCGTTTTAAAATCTCCATATGTAGACAAAGTCTCAAACAGAATTAAACAAAAAAAACATTGTATTAAAACAAAGATAAAGAGAAAAAGATAAAGAAAGAGAGAGGGGTAGAGAGATAGATAGTTAGATAGAGAAAGAGAGGGATATTAAGAGAGAGAGAGAGAGAGAGAGAGAGAGAGAGAGAAGAGAGAGAGAGAGAGAGAGAAGAGTGATAGAGAGAGAGAAAGAAAGAGAAGGAGAGAGTGATGGTGCAAGAAAGATAGATAAACAGAGAGATATAGTAATAGAGAGAGATATACAGAAAGAAAGAGAGAGATGGTGTTAGAGAGATTGAGAAAGAAAGAAAGGGAGAGAGAGATAAAGAGAGAGATAAAGAGAAAGACAGTGACAAAGAGAGAGTGTGGAAGGTGTAGAGATAGATAGAAAGAGTAAGAAAGATATGGTGATAGAGAAAGAGAAAGAGAGAGAGAGGAGAGAGAAAGAGAGGGAGAGATAACAAGAGATAAGAAAGAGAGAGAGAGAAGAGAAAAGAAAGAGGGGTAAAGAGATAGACAGAGAAGAAAAAAAGAAAAGTTATATATATATATATATATATATATATATATATATATATATATAGAGAGAGAGAGAGAGAGAGAGAGAGAAGAAGAGGGGGAGAGAGAGGGAGAGAGAAAGAGAGAGAGAGAGAGAAAGAGAGAAGGGGGTGAGAGAGAAAGAGAGGGGATGAGAGAAGTAAAGAGATTGATAACGTAAAAGATAAAAGAAAAAAGAAAACAAAACAAAGTGTAAAAAAGAGCCGAAGAAAAGAAAAATGAGGAGAAAAATTATAAAAGAGTGAAGATAGATAGATAGATAGATAGATAGAGAGAGAGAGAGAGAGAAGAGAGAGAGAGAGGAGAGAGAGAGAGAGAGAGAGAAGAAGGAAATATAGCAAAACTAAAAAAAGAAAAGAAAAAAAGGAAAAAGGTGTATCTGTGCGGCGAGTGTGCGTGTGTGTATGAGGAGTATGGACAGGAATACATTCTAGAATAGAATGGGTTTGTGTGTTTCTTGTTACCGCTTCCCCCGATATTTTCATATATATCAAACGTAAATATGTAATTCTTTTTATTGTTTTTGTTGTTGTTTTTGTTGTTTTGCAACCCTTACATATGCACTTTAAAAAGAAGAAAAAAAGAAAAAAGAAATACCAAAATGCTCTAGGCCATTGGAGAGAGACATGCTGTTTAAATAAATAGGTTTTGGTCCTTTTTGGCGTGTCAGACAGTGGCCACTTATGAACAGGGATTATAAACAGGGCTTAAGGCTATGTTTTGTTGGGCGATTGCTGTTTAAATTTTGGTGTGGAAGAAGGGGCAGACTGGAAGGGGGTTGATATTATTTCGAAAAAGAATTCTATGGGAAGTTGGTGTTCTGATTGGTGTTGGAAAGAAGGCCTAATTATTGAAAAAACAAAAAAAACAAAAAAAACATCCCTTCAAAAAAAAGAAAAAAAGAAGAAAACAACATCAAAAAAGAAAAAACCTCTCAAAACAATGAAAAATAAATTAAATGACTTTTAAGGGCTAAAGATATAAAAAAAAAAAGAAGTTAAAACAAAAATAGTTAAAAAGAAAAAAGAAAAAGGAAAAAAAAGCCCGGGAAAATCT
Source organism: Doryteuthis pealeii (assembly GCA_023376005.1). Classification (NCBI taxonomy): domain Eukaryota; kingdom Metazoa; phylum Mollusca; class Cephalopoda; order Myopsida; family Loliginidae; genus Doryteuthis; species Doryteuthis pealeii. The sequence continues at coordinate 31,305,116 of CM042179.1, read as the reverse complement.
AAAATTAATGTTTTATTTCCGAAGCTTTTTAGATTGATTATTAAAAATTTAAATGTTTCTTAAAAAGAAAGATAAAAAGCAAAAGAAAACAACAATAATAAAAAAAAACAAAAAAAAAACCCCCCAAAAAAGGAAGATAAACGTAAAAATATGTCAAAATTTAAGACCCCCCCCAAAAAAAAAAGAAAGAAAAAAAAAAAAGAAAAGAAAAAAAATTAAAACAATAATGTGTTTAATTTTTTTCCGCCTGTCTTTTTAGAGTATGTCACGTGGCAACGTACAAATTAACGAATTACTCAAATCTTTTACAATGCAAAACGACTACAAATAAAAGAAACTAATAAAATAACTTCACGAACTCAACTAATAGAATAAATTAAAAAAAAAAAAAAACAAAAAAAAAACAAAAACAAACAAGCAACAAACAAACAAATAAAACCAAAGCAAAAAACATCAAAAAACATTTCATAAATGAAGTTTTGAACAAAAGCAAATGGCAGAATAATATCTAATTTGGTCTAATAAACAGGAAAATTAAGAGATAAATCATTAAAAGAAAGCCCCCCCCCCAAAAAAAAAAAAAAAAAAATTGAGAGATAAAAACTAATAATTTAGTTAAATGAGCGTACTGAAAATAGACAAAAGAATAAATATAAAAAATAGATAAATAAATAAAGGAACAAAGAGATGATTATATAATTAGAAAAAAAAAAAAAAAAAAAAAGAAGAAAAATAAAGAAAACAGCAGACGACAAAGGAGGCCATTTTGTAGTTTAGTTGAAAGTCAATAATGTTCGAAAAATATTCCGCGAAATTACGGAGATTGATAAATTTTGCAAATGAATTATGATTTTCCTTTCATTTTCACCTAAATTAATTGGAAATATGCACTTTGCTTTCTACTTTTGCATTAAAAGATTGAAAATATTTGGAATTAACAAAAAAAAAGGAAAAAAAAAGATAAAAAAAGATAGAATACTGGAAAATGAATTCATTTTAAAGTAAAATTGAAAAATCAAATTTCTTAAATTATTTCGCTTAAGAAGCAGCAGCAGCAGCAGCAGCAGCAGCAGCAGCAGCAGCAGCTCATCACCCCCACCCTCACCCCCATCAAAAAGTAGATAATGATAATTAAAAGTGCAACATGCTGAACATAATAATGGTAATGTTGATTATAAATAATGATGATATATAATAAGGAAACAGATGACAATAGACTGCTGCTGCTGCTGCTGCTGCTGCTGATGATGATGATGATGATGACGATGATGATGACGATAATGATGATGATAGTAATAACATTCATTTAACGGCCAAAAAAAAAATCATATATTATGATAACTAGTAATATTTACCCATGTTACAGACGGCAGCCATTTATCCATACCGTTCCTCACCAACTCAGCGCACGAGTAGCAAATCTTGGATCTGAGCGGTAGAGTGGGGAGCGGAGGGTGGTTGTGGCGTTCCGCAAAAATCAATCTCTTGCATCTAGCGTTAGTAAAAAGTGGATAGACTCCCTCGCTGTTCGACTGATACAGACAATAGGCCCTTCTGCCGACTTTACTTAACATACGGCAGTATTTGCTTATGTTACATTCAGGTAGTATGTTGTTTGTTTATAAGAATAAAATACATAGTCACTTTTTGCTTAAATCGAACTGAACGGACCCAAATTCCACCATCGTATGTCACCCTGGCGAAAGAAAAAATACCTCCCAAATCAGGGAATAAACCGAATTTAATGAAATTTTCAGTGTTGATATATTAATGAATAAAAGATATAATGCACTAGTTATTTTATTTAATAAACTTTTACATTTTTTCAGGTCAGTTAACTTTGAACCGCATATCTTTGAGGTGTAACACAGATTCTCAAAGATACATGGTTCAAAGTTAACTGACCTGAGAAAATGTAAAAGATTTTAAATAAAATAACTGGTGCATTATATATTTTGTTTATAAATATATCAACACTGAAAATTTCATTAAATTTTATTAATTCCCTGATTTTTGGTATTTTTTTCTTTCGGCAGGGTGACATACGAGATGGTGGAATTTAAGTCCATTAATTTCGATTAAACCGATTTTTTTAAAGTTTAGGATAATTATTCATATTTAAAGGACAATTTCATTTTTTATGGCTTCAGGGCCTGGTTAACTGAGTCGGTAGGGCATCCGCCGGGGAATCGCAAGGTTCCGGGTTCGATACCGGTCCTCACCAACTTAACGTATGAGTAACACAATTTAGGTAATTTGATATACGCGGTAAAACACCTGGAAGGTGACTGTAGGAGTGGCGCTCCACCTCAGCAAAAACAATCTCTTTGGTCAAACAAAAAGGGGATAGACTCCTTCACTGTTCATCTGGTACTGACAATAGGTTACAGGATTGTTTACTTCGAGTGTGGCGTACAGAAGTAGGTTTTTGGGTTCGTTCGTTATTAATGACAACAGTAATCTTACAATCTGTTGTTATTGTTGTGTTGGCATCCTTCTGTCTGCGAAAGACAATGGCGTAGTGTCCAATTTTTCTTTTTTAAACTATGTTGCCCGGGAGGGTTGTTTTGGAGGATGTGCTGTTGCCTAAACAGCAGATCTCCCCCTCTTTACAAAGGAAAGTTTGGCAACAACAGTTTCGCAGGAGTAGCAATTTTTTTTTTTATAAACAACAAATTGGATGATTTTCTATGTATGTTCGAAATAATCGAAATGTTGTGACTATAATGACCAGTTTCGAATAATTCAAGCGTATAATCTTATTATAATAAAGATTCGGTATATGTCTGTAACCGAAACTACGTCCCTGCCTACGTCACAATACCCTCAGGAACTGCGTAAGTTTATCTATGAACATTTAATTTAATGTCAAAATTATAATACAGAGAATAAGTTTTATTTATTAATGATGTGTCTATGAAAATCTGAGTTAGATTTGCCTCAAAAACAGCCAATGTTATTAGTGTGTTTATAATCCTGCAAATGTGTCTTATATATTACTAAGATATAAAGGTTTACATAAAATATTGTGTGGTAAATTTGCCTACTGGTTTTAACAAAACCGGGTTTAATGAATAATTACTTGGTGTTATTGATCTCTTATATTATTGTGCAACGAATGATTTTTATATAGAAACCAATTAGAATATAATTAAAGTAAGTATAATCTTTTTATATGCGTTCTTATTTAATTACGTTGGTCATTTTAATTTGATATATTTTATTACATTAAAACTTAAATATTTACGCCCAGTGGAGGGCGTGTAATCTTACTAGTAATTATGATAATTCAAATGATCAGTCTTTTTACAGGCAAATGGTTTAGCTCAGTCGGTAGAAGATCTGCTTGGGAACCTAAAGGTTCATGGCTCGATAGCGGCCCTCGTTAACTCAGCACATGAGTAGCACAGGGTAAAGTGAGGAGTTGATGGTAGGTATGGCGCTCCACTCCAGACGCTAAAAAACAATCTCCATGGTTTAGCGCTAGTGCAAAGAAGGATAAAATGTCTGGCTGATACCGACTTTAGGCCACCCCGGCGACTTTACAGGCAGAGCGAAATTATTGTCGTCACTGGCACACAGGCATAGTGACATTTTTGTTTTATAGTTGTAGCTCAATGTAAGGTATTTCCCTTGATCAGTTCAACGTTAATGTATAGAAACAACGTTTGGTTGCGCCATTGTGTAAAGTTTGTTTTGCAAAATGACATAATTAAACATGAGTGTTTCTCTGATTTTTTCTATACGGGGCTTGATAATTTGGATTATTTGGATTATTCGAACTATTGGACACATAGCGTCGTGGATATAGGTGTTGAGTTAATACAGGTCTAAGTGATAGTTATCTCTAGGCTGCAGGTTCAATTCTTGTCAAGGGCGACAGTAACCTAGAATAATAATTAACACAGCTTAACACATGTACCTAGTCATGGTTAGCGGAATGAGAACAGTCTACCCCTGTGGATTGAATAAACGGTTAGGTTCAAAGTTCCGTGAAGGCTCCCGATGACAGCAAGAAGGTTCCCGAGTTCGAAAAGGTTTCCGAGTTCGAGAAGGCTCCCGAGTCCGGCAAGAAATACCTGAAGAAGGCCGGAGGGCACATCGGGCGATAACTATAGATGAGGACAATAATCCAAATAATAAAAATGAGTGCTTTATTGTTTTCATTCTATTGTACTAAAACTAGAAAAAGATTAGTAAAATATTTTTGAATGAATATCTCATTTTATTAATTTCCAGAATCCGTACGGATACTGGATGCTGCACAGACGACCTCCCGAGGACAATCAACGGGACGACTGGTGAGATATTTCCATGGATATCCGCGCTACTAGCGCGACATGATGATGATGATAATTATTTTCCAGACTTAGAAGACTTGTATGAATCTACATTAGAAAAACAAATTCATATGATGATATTTTGTTTCTAGATTTTTTTTCTTAAAATCTACACGTTAGATAACATTATATATACTAGCAAATATATGCACCCTCCGGGTGCAAGTATTTAAGTTTTGATATAATAAAATATCCTATTAAATTAGAAAGGCTAATGAAACTGACTAAGAATGCAGATAAAAAGATTTGAACAGAGGGGGTATAATCGAAAAATAGAACAACTTTGAAACTAACTATTCCATCATTTTCCCTTACTCCCCTCTTTCATTGGTAAATTTTCCTAATTTAAATATTTAGTTAAAATAGGAAGTAAAGATTATATTACAGTTATTTCTTCTTGTAAATAAATTTCTTTTAAGATTTATCCACGAGATTTTTGTTTATATTTCTTAAGATAAAACCAAACAATTAGAAATCAATAATACCAAGCACATATTTATTAAAATAAAATTTTAAATATCAATATGCAAATTAGCCTTCTCGTTCAAACTGTAAACCGCTATTTTGTTGTATATGTAAATACAATTGCATGTTATTAGTACGTAGATATGGTCAACAGTATTAATAATGTAAAACAATTTTTATTAATAACTGAAGGTTTAAAAGAATGAAATCATGGAGTATGTGATGTAAATAATTAAGGGAATTGTGACTTGAGTAGTAATATAGTTTTGGTTACAGACAGAAAAACACACAATCTCCATTATAATAAGATATATATATATATATATCAATCAAGACTAGCAGCGGCTACCCGGCGTCACCCGGGTAGAGTGGGATATTTTTAAAAGTTTGTCCCGCAGATCCATTATTATTGAATCGTGAGTTGAATCCCCGTGTAATGCCCCATTTAAATCCTATGTAAAAAAAAACAAAAAAAAAAAAAACAAAAAAAAACAAAACAAAAAATCGACCTTGCATTGATCCAGCTACTCTGAAAAGAAATGTTAATGTCTACTATCTAAAATATTAAATGAAAAAAAAATTCATGCTGTTATCATTTAAATTTTATTTTTTAATTATCATCACGATTATAAATCAAATCTCTATTATTTTTGCTAAAAAACAAGCCCTGGTGATATTTAATGTGTATATATATCTACTTTGTCGTTAATTGTTTTATTTTCGAAGTTTCCTCCGGACATACATATACACACAACTGCCCTTTATATATGGATAGATAGATAAAATAAACTTTATATAAATATATAATACCGCGCATGTATTTGTTAAAGCTTGTTTTTATAAAACACTACAACCATCCTTTCTACTGTTCTACGTTCAGAGCATATCTTATTATAATGGAGATTGTGTGTTTTTCTGTCTGTAACCGAAACTATATCCCTACTCAAGTCACAATTCTCTTAGTTATTGACATCACATTCTCCATGATTTTATTTTTATCTAAACCTCAATTATTAATAAAATTGTCTTACATTATTAATACTGTTAACTATGTCTACATACTGACAACATGCAATTATATTTATATATACAACAAAATAGCGGTTTACAGTTTGAACGGGAAGGCTAATTTGCATATTAATATTAAAAAATCGAATTTAATAAATATGTGCTTAGTATTATTGATTTCTAACTGTTTGGTTTTATTTTAATGAATATAAGCAAAAATCTCTTCAATGAATCTTAAATGAAATCCATTAATAAGATAAAATAACTGTCATTTTATTCTTTACTTCCTCTTATAACTAAATACTTAAATTAGAAAAAATAACAATGAAAGACGAGAGTGATGGAAGAGTAAGTTTCAGTTGATCCATCTTTTTTTTATACTCCCTCTGTTTCAAATCTTTTTATCTGTATTCTTATTTAGTTCCGTTAGACTTTCTAATTTAATATAATATTTTATTACATTAAAACTTAAATACTTGCACCCGGAGGGTGCATATAATACAGCTTTTCATTATTTTATGTAATAATCATATTGACTATAAATTAAATACTCTTTAATAAAGTTAGTTAATTCTTGAAATTAATGTGACGTTAGCAGTAACGTAATTTTGGTTACATACAAATAAAGACTAAATCACCATTATATATAGATATATTAGTTTCTCAGCTTTTTCTCGGCCGGTCGACCGTATAGATTTAATGAATTCCCTCTTAGAGATATCTGTCTTTCGCAACGATTACCAAGAGAGTGGGTAAGTGTGAAGAGACGGACATCTTCTTACAGCAAGAGAAACAGCAAAATACAGAGGACGAGAAAGGGATTTCCTCTGAAAAAATACTTTTAGAAGTCATTCACTTTCTTAAAAATACTCAGAAAATGTTCTCATTCTACCATTAAACTGATGATGGGACTGTATCGATACCAAGTTTTGGTTGGTTGGTTAGTTGGTTGGTTGGTTGGTTGCTTGATGGATTTTAACAGTATATCAAACCGTTCGGGGTTATTTTATGTCCAGAGATTAAGGCAAAAAACATGTTGTACGTCAACATTTAAAATGTTGTACTTAATGGTTTTAACGATATGTTAAAATTGTAACTTGTGTTGAGGGATTACTTTCGTATGGTGCGGATCAAGCTTACGGTGATATTTTTACGTATACTTTCGTTCTTTCTCTCTCTCTCTCTCTCTCTCTCTCTCTCTCTCTCTCTCTCTCTCTCTCTCTCTCTCTCTCTCTTTCTTTCTTTCTTTAAAAAAATAATACAATGTATATATATTTAAAAAAGGATAGGCCAAATCTGGAATGGTACTAAGACATTGTTGGACACACACACACACACACACACACATATATATATATTACATATATCAGTCATCCACAGACACGTGTTTCGAAGTTTATTTCTCATCAGAGCGGCTCAGCTTTTTAACAGCTACCTCTAGCCGGGATGGAAACCCGACAGAACTTTCGTCTGTCAAGTTCCTTACCCTTGCGGCTATCAGCGGACCGTTAGTTTAGAGTGAACACTTAATTGCTACATACTTTACGGTGGTATGTGTTTACAATCACCAGAGAACTCTAATCTGTAAACAGACGGGTCACGGCTAATGCCAAACGGTGAAGTTACAATTAATGTCCCCCCACAGTGCTCAACCATGGGACTGGGAAGCATATATATATATATATATATATATATATATATATATATATATATATATATATATATTTACACATACACACGCGCAGAGAATTTGAAGAAAGATATCACCGGCGTACAACAGAATGAAAAATCCTAGCAACAGCTCCAGAACTTAGTTTTCAGAAATCTTCTGACGAAGGGATCTTTATACCGAAATATTCAGAATAAATTAAAGGTAAACATAGTTACCTCGTATTTTTTTACACTTTCATTGTGATAGCCTTTAAAAGTAAATAACAAACCAATATAAACACAATGCTTCAAGCAAATTATAAAACTTATATATATATATATATATATATATATATATATATATGTGTGTGTGTGCGTGTGCGTATGCGTGTGTGTGTTGAATGTTTATATATATATATTTTTTTCCACTTCGACACTTGAGACAGCTGACGTAACTTGGGTTTTTTGTCAAAATAACTAAGAGAGATTATCGGATACGTTGCCGTTTGGGGAAGAGATAATTCCACGTCAATGTTGGGAAGGGGATGCTTACTCTTTTGGTTTGAGGAATCTATGTAAATTCTTCGAATCAGATTAATTGCTTTTATACTTTAGGGTTTTCTGTAACTCTAACACTTTCGCTCTTTTTATTAAATTCTTAAAAGCCATGATTAAATTTTGAATTTAGCCAAGAATGATTTACCCACGATAAATTTGCCATACTATGAATTTACCACATTATGAATTTACCAACGATCAATTTAATACATGATAAATTTACAAACGAATTATTTACCGACGACTAATTTAGCACGCGATGAATTTACCGACGACCAATTTACCGACGATGAATTTAGCACACGATGAATTTACCAACGACCAATTTACCGACCATGAATTTATCACAAGATGAATTTACCAACGACTAATTTACTGACGATGAATTTAGCACACGATGAATTTACCAACGACCAATTTACCGACCATGAATTTAGCACGCGATGAATTTACCAACGACCAATTTACTGACGATGAATTTAGCACACGATGAATTTACCAACGACCAATTTACCGACCATGAATTTAGCACACGATGAATTTACTAATGACCAATTTACTGACGATGAATTTAGCACACGATGAATTTACCAACGACCAAATTTACCGACCATGAATTTAGCACACGATGAATTTACCAACGACCAATTTACCGACGATGAATTTAGCACACGATGAATTTACCAACGACCAATTTACGACCATGAATTTAGCACACGATGAATTTACGAACGACCAATTTACTGACGATGAATTTAGCACACGATGAATTTACCAACGACCAATTTACTGACGATGAATTTAGCACACGATGAATTTACCGACGATGAATTTAGCACACGATGAATTTACCAACGACCAATTTACCGACCATGAATTTAGCACAAGATGAATTTACCAACGACTAATTTACCGACAATTAATTTAGCACACGATGAATTTACCAACGACTAATTTACCGACAATAAATTTAGCACATGATGAATTTACCAAAATTCTATGAAAAATCAATTAAGAGTCAAATTTTCACGAAATTTTTTATACCTATCCTTTGGATCATTTCATGTTTAAAATAGTTTTTCTTAAATATATTTTTTACTAGGTTTACACCACACATATATCATCTTATGAAACCCGAACAAAATATAGTTTACTCGTACGATTTTTAATTTTTTCTAAAAAAATAAGAGTCTGAATAATTAAATAAGGATTTTTTAGAAACGTTTTGGAGATCCTTACTGTCGGAAAACAAAACAAATATCTCACTGGAGTGAAGTATCTTCTAATTTTTCTCATCCTCTTTAGGTAATACCTTTATAAAATTTCGTTTTTACCCCATCCGGAGTTTTTTTTTGTCTTTTTTAAAAAATTTTTATTTTGCTTGTTTATCTAATAAAAAAATCGAGTGTTTTTTTTTTATATGCGAAAGTTAAAAATGATGATCTTAAAAGACTTATTCAATTCTTCAAGTTATAAATGTTGATATTTTATTTAAACGATTACAACATGCCCATAACAATAAATGAAATAAAATAAATAAATAAAAACCCTAAAAGAACAAACAAAACTTTTTTTTACAAGAAAATGTGACGAGAATTAGTTTGCTATTTTTCATGATTCTTCTTCTTCTTCTTCTTCTTCTTCTTCTTCTTCTTCTTCTTCTTCTTCTTCTTCTTCTTCTTCTTCTTCTTTGTGTGTGTGTGTGGGGGGGGGTGCGTGCGTGTTCGTGCGCGTGTATGTGTATGTGTATGTGTATGTGTGTGTGTGTGTGTGTAAGCATATTGACGTGTGTTATTGAAAATAAGTATTTTATTGAATTTGATAAGATTTTGAAACGAACGCTTTAAAATTTTTCTGCACTTCGTTTATTGAACTGACAAGAACAGACACAGTTTTTGGCATCAAAAGTATTTAAGTTTGGAAAACTAAATTAATAGAAACAAATGAAATAGGTCTTCTTCTTCTTCTTCTTCTTCTTCTTCTTCTTCTTCTTCTTCTTCTTCTTCTTCTTCTTCTTCTTCTTCTTCTTCAAATGAGAGTGAGAGTGAGAAAGTGTGTGTGTGTGTGTGTGTGTGTGTGTGTGTAAGTGAGTGAGTGAGTGAGAGAGAGAGGGGGAGAGGAGAGGAAGAGGAAGAGGGATAGAGAGAAGAAAAAGAAACAAAGGGGGAGTGTGATCAGAGAGAGAGAGAGAGAGAGAGAGAGAGAGAGAGAGAGAGAGAGAGAGAGAGAGAGAGAGAGAGAGTGGGAGAGAGAAGAAACAAAGACAGAAGAGAGAGAGAGAGAGAAAGAAAAAGAAACAAGAGAGAGAGAGAGAGAGAGAGAGAGAGAGAGAGAGAGAGAGAGAGAGAGAGAGAGAGAGAGAGAGAGAGAGATCCAAACATTTAATTCCTTCGAATTCGATCAAATAACATTAAATTAAGACATTTAGTCAATATTCTTACTAAACTATCGGAAGGACGAATGCCAAAATTGTTAAATAATACGAAAATGGAATTGGCGATCCAAATTTGTGTTCATTTCCCATTTATGCATTTTATAAAAGGCATGAACCGCATCTAGTCTTAGCAGTATCTTTTTTGAGGGCGGGGAAGGTGGAAGGGGAAGGGTGGGAGAGCGGAAGGAAAACTCTGAATTCAAACCTTCCATACCATGTAGTCGTAAGAAGTATTACCCCCCCCCTAAAAAAAGAGAAAACGTCAGCAGAATAGCCTAGTGTGGATATAAGCCGGACAGCGAGAGAGTCTATCTCCTTTTCGTTAGCGCTAGACCAGAGAGACATTTTTTGCTGAGGAGGAACGTCACACCTATTGTCAGCTCCCAGATGTGAGCAGCAATGGAGTCTATCTTCTTTTCACTAGACCAGCGATACATTCTTTTTGCTGAGGTTGAAAACACCACACTTACCGTCAACTCTCAGATGCGAAGGGTTCTATCCTCTTTTTGATAGACCAGGGAGATTGCTTTTTGCTGAGGTGGAGTACCACACATACCATTAACTCTCAGATGCTTTAACGCACAGATCAGATTGCTGAAGCTGTGCTTGAGGTGGAGTACCACCGCTGAGTTGACGGGGACCAGTATCGAACCCGAAACCTTTCGATTCCTCTACTGCCTGAGCTTAACGGCCGTATGAAGTAACCGTACCGACTTATAACTAATTATTTTCCGAATCCAACCGGATCATTCATGGATTAACAATAACACTTAATGATACATAGATTTTAACGGCATGTCAATCTGTCTGGGGTTATCTTATGCTTAGAGGTTATGGAATAGCAGTCATAGCGTTCATATTTATATTTTGTATGTAGCTGTTTTTTTTTTTTTTTTTTATCATCCATGTGTTTCTGCAACCAGTCCTTCCAAATGTGAATAATTTTTAAACAATTCTGTTTGTCCTATAGATGGGATCCTAACAGGTACTACCACTCCGAATCAAAGTAGATCTTCGGGTAATGACAATAAAGGTGTAATATAGTATTATTTCATGGCCATTACCAACAGACACCCCCTATGAAACCACAACAGGGTATGAGTCGCACAGCCTGGATCTGGTATGGGAACTGATGGTGGGTGTGACGCTTCACTTCATACGCAAAAAACAATCTCCCTAATCTTGCTAGTGAAAAGGGGATGAACTCCCTCGCTGTCCAACTGATACCGGTTTGATGTCAGCCCTTGCTAACTCAGTGTAAGTAGCCCAGCTTGTATCTGTGTGATAAGGTAGGGAGCTGGTGGTAAGTGTAGCACGGTACACAACCTCAGGCGCAAAACCAATATTCCTGGTCTATCGCTAGTGAAAAGGGAATAGACCCCCTCGTTGTCCGACTGATACCGACAATTGAACACTCCAAAAGTGGAACGAAATTGAGAATTGATGTGTGGGATGTAAGAAACAACAGGATAATAGTTACTAAGCTTAGCTTAGATGTGGCACAATGCCAGAAGTATGGGGCACCCAGTGAGAATCGAACTCACTAAAAATGGTCTGCAAATCTAGCTTGCTTACCATTTGATTTTGATTTGGAAGAAGTGGAAGAAGGACCATATTCGAATATCAAATACACCTCTATCATTTGTTCCTCCAATGGAGCCACCTATTTGCCGTGGATGGTGACCCGTGATGCTTAAGGACGGAATCCTGGTTGCTGAGCAGCTCATGACTTGCAACACTCAAATTTAGTCCTTAATTAGGCTAGATGGGTGGTCAGAGAAGCCCCCTCCGATCAATCGGTTAGCCATGTCAAGCCCTATGATTGTCCCAAACCTGATTGCCCTTATAGAAAGCCCCAACCCGTTTTTTTATATATGTACTACAAGGCGGTGGCTGAGGGTCTTCATGTCCTGGGAATGACATTAAACTGCATCTGATCGTGAGGTTCCAGTTCTGGAGGCCTGGTGAATGTGGAGGACCCCTTCATCACCACTGTTACCAGGTCTACACTGACCCGGTAGTGGTAGTACCTGTTAAGGTCCCATCTATGGGTTAAAGAGAAATTTTGTTTACAAAAAAAATGAGTTTAAAAAGTTTTCTTCCAAACTATTGCAACGAATCTTTCAAAACTTTTCCGGCATTAAATGACCCACCGAGGTTGATATGCCGTAAAACAAAACAAATAAATCTATCATTTTCTATCTGGTTATTTACCACATAGAGAGTGTTTCACACCAGCGTAAGCTGATAGTCTTCCACAGGAGTATGAGTGACAACAAGTCTCCTCAGGTCTCCAGGACTCTTCTGAGTATTTCAACAATGCTGTTGTCTGGGCGGTCTCAATTCTTTCTCTGATTTCTAGTTCCTCTAGTCTTTTTTCTAAGCTTTTTTGGGGCCGTTCCAAGTGCACCAACTACAATTGGTATCACTTTCATCCTCATATTTCACATTTTTTTCAATACTCTAGCAAGGTCCAGGTATTTGTCTATTTTTTCGTCTTCTTTCATCTTCACCTTGTGATCTGCTGAGACAGCAAAAATCTATTATTTGACAAGTTCTCTTTTTCTTCTTAATCATTACTAAGGTCTGGTCTTCTTGCTGGGATAAGGTCATCCGTCTGTATCTCAAAGTTCCGGAGAATTTTGTGTTTCATTCTCAAGAACAGATTCTGGTTTATGCATATACCATTTTGTTGTATGGTCAACATTTAGTTTCTTGCACAATTCCCAGTGGATCACCTTTCCAACCCAGTTGTGCCTAGCCTTTTGTTCTCGTTGTGCTAGTTTGCTACATTCCATTAATACATGATTTACAGTCTCATCTCTGCATTATTATATTATTATTATTATTATTATTATTATTATTATTATTATTATTATTATTATAGTTTTTCACACCAGCGTTAGCTGATGGTCTTTCACTGGAGATAACAACCCTTCTCAGGTCTCCAGAACCCTTTTAAGTATTCTCAATATATAATTGTACTCCTTGATATACTGGAATATTCGTATTTATTATTTGACAAATATTCCCTGACCCGAAGTGGTATTACATGTTAGGGTCCCATATATGGGTTAAATAGATTTTTAAAATCAATTTTTAAAAATGTGTTTAAAAAATTGAGTTTGAAAAAAAAAAATTGAACATGCCGTAAAGACCAACCAACCAACCAACCAACCAACCAACCAACCAACCAGCCAACCAACCAACTGTGGTGCTCCACCTCAGACGCAAAAACAATCTTTTTGGTCTAACGCTAGTGTAAACTGGATAGACTCCCTTGTTGTCTGGCTGATACCGACTTTACTTTTTACTTATGTTTTACGGATTCTCGAAAGTACACCTGCCCAAGCCGAATCTCTTATGCATATCCTGGAGCAGGCAGCAACAAGCATTGAACTCAGATAAAGCAGTATGCTGTAGGAAAATTCGTGTAAAAACTATGAATAATGTTATCTAGTTACACAAACCAAAATAACGAGGGAAAAAGCACATGTACTTTTAACCATGTTTATTACATGCAACACAATTTGACACAACAATACAACGGGTACTTGAAAGCAGTACTTACAATTAATTATCTCGCTCACTGACGGGGTGCTCAGGTGGTGTAGTTGGCTACCTCACTGGGGTTTTATTCTGTCTCTGTTGACTGAGTGGCAAGAGACTAACTCTACGATGTTTACTCCTTGTGGTCTAGTTTAATAACGATTTTAGACCACCCCGACAACTTTACTTACTTATATATCAAGTCTCCCTATATAATACAAATAATTTGCACATGCTTGTATGGTTTCTAGTATTCCTATCAAATACTATTAATTTTCAAACAGATCTATTTGATGGATCCTAACTATTGCTCCGGTCAGAGGTAACCTGGAAGTAATAGCAACACAATTATATAACATGTGAGGAAGTTATATTAACGCTGGAAGGCTTAAAGTAACCTCCCTGCGTGGATACATATCTTATTATAATGGAAATTGTGTGTTTTTCTGTCTGTAACCGAAACTATATTCCTACGCAAGTCACAATTCTCTTAGTTATTGACATCACATTCTCCATGATTTTATTTTTATCTAAACCTCAATTATTAATAAAATTGTCTTACTTTATTAATACTGTTAACCATGTCTACATACTAACAACATACAATTATATTTATATATACAACAAAATAGCGGTTTACAGTGTGAACTAGAAGGCTAATTTGCATATTAAAATTAAAAAATCGAATTTAATAAATATGTGCTTAGTATTTTGATTTCTAACTGTTTGGTTTTATTTTAATGAATATAAGCAAAAATCTCTTCAATAAGTCTTATATGAAATCCATTAACAAGATAAAATAACTGTCATTTTATTCTTTACTTCCTCTTTTAACTAAATACTTAAATTAGAAAAAATAACAATGAAAGACGAGAGTGATGTAAGAGTAAGTTTCAGTTGTTCCATTTTTTATTATACTCCCTCTGTTTCAAATCTTTTATTATACTACCTCTGTTTCAAATCTTTTTATCTGTATTCTTATTTAGTTTCATTAGCCTTTCTAATTTAATACAATATTTTATTACATTAAAACTTAAATACTTGCACCCGGAGGGTGCATATATTTGCTAGTAATTACAAGTAATATTCCGACAAGAGTGTGAAAAGATAACAATATTTATTTCGTAAGTGGCGGAGATACACATACATGATAAATATATACAAAACAGATACATAAACGTATTATGAGGAAATAGGCGTACGACTTGCGTCGTAGAGAATGTCACTTACTGGTAGCTGGTTTGGGGGCAAAGCCCCCTAAGGCTTAGAGGCGGCAGGCGCCTAGACTATGAGTGGAAAAGAGGCAGGAATTCATAATTCCTGCTTATGGCCAAATACCAACGCCACCAATCGGCTGAACGAACCACAGCAATGGAAGATAGCTCATTTTGGACTTATGTTCACCCGGGACATACCGTTTTACTGACCCATCAAAGGAATGACTCCATACGACAAGAATTAAATGATATATTTAATGCTGAAATTTGATTTATTTGTAAATGTTTGATTATAATCCTAACGGTTCCCTAATGAACGATATCAATATTTAAAAAAAAAATTTTTACCTTCAATTGTGGGATTTGTGCTTTTACTGCCGAGCTACCACCGACAGAGACATGAGGATATGCCATATTGACACAAACACGTGAGAGGCAGATGCAAAAAATCGAGCAGCCTGGCGCCTTAACGTTAAACAAGGCACAGAGAGGGGTGAGGCAGAGAGGAGGGTAGCTTGACAGCAAAGAGAGCCAGAAAGAAAGAGAAAAGACAGCAGCACAAGAAAGTTCCTGTGTAAGTCAGTGTATCAAAGACTGTCACTCAAGAATTGGCCTGCACAGTCACTTGCGCTGATGCAGATATTCTAGACACGATGGGCTGATCCGTTTGTATCTCAAAATTTCTGAGAATTTTATCGGTTTAGCTCAGTCGGTAGAGCGTTCGGCTAGAAACCGCAATGTTCCTAGTTCAATACCGGCCCTCGCCAACTCAGCGTATGAGTAGCACAGGAATCTGTGCGGTAAAGTAAAAAGCTGATGGCTGGTGTGGCGCTCCACCTCCGACGCAAAAACAATCTCCTTGTTCAAGCGCCATTGAAAAGGGGATAGACTCCCTCGCTGTATGGCTGATATCGACTTTAGGCCGCCCAGTGACTTTATAAAGAACGGGTAGAATACCCAGAAGAGTCATTGGGACCCGAGGAGTCTTGCTGTCACTTAGACACTAGTGAAAGACTAGAAAGGTGTGAAAAACTAGCAAGGAGTGATATATCAGAACAAGAAATCTTCTTGCAACTCTGTAGCAGAAATCAAACCAAAGAGATAAATACGTTGGCCGTTTCCATTGTAAGATACTCTGGACCCTTCTTAAACTGGACAAGGGAAGAACTCATACAGATGTACCAAAGAACAAGGAAATTGATGAGGATGCACAAGGCGTTACATCTAAGGTATGACATAGACTATGCATGTCAATAAAAAGGAGGAAGATGACTAATCAGCATTCGACATTAGACTCGAAAAATTCACTAAAAAGAGCAAAGAAAAACTAATTACAGTATCTAGTAACAGCAATTGCAACATATGGACAAACAGAAATTAGTGAAATAGATCACTAATTATGATTAAACCTATTCTAGTAGTGACCACTCCAAGCGGAGTTTAACAGGTTTGAATTCATAGTTTTCCTTTTCCTAGACTGGTTGTCTAACCGAGGTAAAAGAGCCCAGTCTGTCCTACTATTTACCCATAGATAGGGGAGAGTAGTTGGATTCCTACATTTACCAAGGATATTAGCGCTATGTGAACTGTGGCTTCGTTCAGGATTTGAACTCGGGTCGACGAGTGCATTTCCTGCGACTCTAACCATTAGACCACGCGCCTCCAACTAGCCGATGACAGCAATTGTGACATATGGACAAACAGAAAAAAACCCAGAACTGGGAAGAAAACCAACTGGTTTGGTAGAATGGTAACAATTTAATTTCTTGCACAATTCCCAGTGGATCGCTTTTCCTACCCATTCATGTCTGATCTTATACTCTCTTTATGCAGGTTTGATGCATTCACTTATTATGTACTAGCAGAGGCTACCCGGCGTCGCCTGGGTAGAGGGGGATTTTTTAAAGTTAGTCCCGGAGATCCATTATTACTGAATCGTGAGTTGAATCCTCGTGGGATGCCCCCATTTAAATCCCTATGTAAAAAAATAGACCTTGTATTGATCCAGCTACTCTGAAAAGAAATGTTTATGTCTATTATCTAAAATATTAAATGAAAAAAAAATCCATGCTGTTATCATTTAAATTTTATTTTTTAATCATCTTCACGAATATAAATCAAATCTCTATTATTTTTGCCCCAAATCCAAGCCCTGGTGATATTTAATGTGTATATATATTTACTTTGTCGTTAATTGTTTTATTTTCGAAGTTTCCTCTGGACATACATATACATACAACTGTCCGTTATATATGTATAGATTATATATTGTTTATATTATTACTAGCAGTAGCTAACCGGCGTCGCCTAGGTAGAGGGGGATTTTTTCAAAGTTAGTCCCGCAGATCCATTATTACTGAATCGTGAGTTGAATCCTTGTGGGATGCCCCCATTTAAATCCCTATGTAAAAAAAAAAGACCTTCCATTGATCCAGCTACTCTGAAAAGGAATGTTAATGTCTACTATCTAAAATATTAAATGAAAAAAAAATCCATGCTGTTATCATTTGAATTTTATTTTTTAATCATCTTCACGAATATAAATCAAATCTCTATTATTTTTGCTCAAAAACCAAACCCCGGTAATATTTAATGTGTATATATATCTACTTTGTCGTTAATTGTTTTATTTTTATATACACGCAACTGTCCTTTATATATGTATCGATAGATAGATAGATAGATATTAAATGAAAAAAAAAATCAAAACTTATATTATTAAAAGGAATCTTGAATTTATTTATTGTACAAATACAGAATATCACACAAGAAATAACATTAGAATCACATTTTGAGATAGCCGTTGATTACGGAAACTCCCGAAGTACCGTTACCGAGCGTACCAAAAACTATTTCCGTGAAACGTGTAAACTAACATTGCCGTATGCCGTGTGTCAGTCTAAGCAAAATTTTAAAAGTAGAATTTATTCAATAAATATCATATTTCAAAGTTATATATATATATATATATATATATATATATATATATATATATATATATATATATATATATGTTTAATTTTTAGATGTATAATGTTAATGTCTACTATCTAGAATATTAAATGAAAAAAAAATTCCTGCTATTATTTAAATTCTATTTTGTAATTATCTTCACGAATATAAATCAAATCTCTATTATTTTTGCTCAAAAAGATCCTTTCGGGTTTGTTTACAAAGTACGAAAGTTTTAACGTAGAATTAATAAATAAATAAATAAATTCATAAATTAATAATAAAAAACGTGTACAGGCATAAAATCTCTGAGGAAAATTGATGAAAAAAATGAAAAGAAAAGCTTCCGTTTTTCATTTTGTTTACTTTTTTTTCACGGGGAAAATTGGTGGTATCTATTTTTCAATCATAATTTTCATTATTTCCGTAAGCTGAAATTTAAAAAAAAAATCATTAGGAGTTTGTTTAATGTTTCTTTTTTCGAATGGACAACAAAATTTCAAGATAATATTAACACTTATGCAAGTTTCATTGTGTTAAATGTAGGTGGTGGTGGTGGTGGTGGGGGGGTGATTTCACAGGGAAAATCGGACACCAGTACAGTGCACAACTATGTAAATTTTAATTTTTAAATAAAAAAAGTGCACAGCCATGTAAGGTCTGTGAAAAATTAATGTCTCTTATTTAAAATATCAAAAAAAAAAAAAAAGAATCTAAAAATCTAAACTAATCTTAGAAAAAATTTATATTTCACCGTAATAATTACAGTGAAACATAATAAGCAGTAGTAGTAGCTACATTTGTTTATAAAAAAGGAACGCTAAGAAAATGGAAACGTATTCGAAAATATAAATAAAATCTGCATTATTTTTGCTTTAAAACCCAAACCTGGTGATATTTAATACGTATATCTATTTACTTTGTTGTTAATTGTTTTATTTTCGAATATTCCCCCGGACAAACTAATTGTAAATTCCTTTATATATATATATATATATATATATATATATATATATATATATATATATATATATATATGGTGATTGTCGCTTCTTCACAGAATAAGGCCATTTCTACAAGTAGTCCAGATGTGAGCAGTTGTGAGCACGCAGATGGCCCATGGATCCAGCATGTTTTTATGTACCCTGTCACACATATGAAACCCTCGACATACAGGCCCTGCCACACAGGTCAGACTTCAATGTAGGAAATATTTCCATGGCGTCCGTCATGTGTTGCTTCAGAAATGGAGGGCACCTTACCTCAAACTTCTTACAGCTACCATCGGCCTGTCTTTCCATGAGGATGTGTATCCAGCCCACCCCTTCTGTCAATTGGTCCTTATAGCTGAAACTGACTTCCGCAAGGGCATCGATGTCGGCCCCATATCGAGATGCTCCCCTGTCACGATACCAGTTCGTAGTTTGGGGGTTCCCAATCTCTCGAGATCGGGGGGTGTCCAGATATTCCAGGTGGCTATTCTTAGCCCTGTTTTGTGTTGTAGTATTTTCTTGTTTTCGCCCAGCTTATGTGGACATCCGTCGAAGCGCTGGTTTCTGGCCAGCTTAATAGCTGAATCGGCATTTGTTTAGGTCACCTTTTCTAGACACTTCCCAAATGGCTGGGTGAACAGTGTTAACCAAGGGGCTGCTCATTCACCTACAACCTCAACGAGGCACATTGCTGTTCAATCAGCAAGGCGGTGACGTTAAGTAGGTCACGAATCACACGCCGTATGTAGGTTCACATCTGCATGCTTCCAGATGTTTGTTTTACATGTTGCGCGTTTGTGCGACACGCACCGCATGCTCTCCTTCCCCAAAGTCAAGTATCAGTGACAAGCCGAGACAAGATGACTGGGAGACTTTGGGGAATGCAGGTGGATGATCTGACGAGATCTACGGGTCCACCACACCGAGAGAAAAATCCAAGTTTTAACTTAGTATAAGTCCACAGGTACCATTTTAGATTATCGAAAATCAAAATCGACGAAAATCAAAATTCAACTTAATGTTTTTCAAAGACACTGGCGTTAGGACTATTAGCAGTAAACAATAGGGTAAAAAAATATAAACATGAGTTAATATTTACAGTGACACTGGAGTTACGCTGTGAATAAAGTGTGTTAGAGTCAAAAATAAAACGCTAAATGCTAGGCATAACATTCGATATATTAGCCTTTTCTATAAAGAAAGAAATATTAAAACAGTAATTATCTATTTTTTTCTCTTTTTGCCGGGAGATAGCCGATAAGATGGTGGGGGTAGTGGTAGGAACGAGGAACTCTAAGTTATTTAAAACAGAATAAAAATGTATTTTCTTTTTAAACATATTCCTGTGAAAATAAAACGCTAGGTATAAAATTCGATATATTAGCCTTTTCTATAAAGAAGGAAATGTTTAAAAAGAAAATACATTTTTATTCTGTTTTAAATGACTTAGAGTTCCTCGTCCCTACCATTACCCCCCCCCACCATCTTATCGGCTATCTCCCGACAAAAAGAGAAAAAAAAATAGATAAATAAAAGACATGCTTAGTCATTAGAAAGTCACAAATGAAGTGGACAAGCACAAATAATTGTTTCAGATAAGTTGCTGTTTATATATATATATATATATATATATATATATATATATATATATATATATACATACATATGAACAGACCGATAGATAGATGGATAGATAGATATTCATACATTTTTGTAGAGGTCTCCACACATCCTACACTTACTATTCTGTTGTGTACTATCTATTTTCACTTTGATATAATTAGTCCTTATGACATTGTTTTGTGCTCCTTGGTTTATCTTAGTCGGTAGAGCACCCACTAGGTTTCGGGTTCGATACTGGGCCCCGCCAACTCGGCGCATGAGTATCACATTTTGGGTAATCTGATCTGTGCGATAAAGTGGGGAGCTGAAGGTATATGTGGTGGTCCACCTCATCAAAAACAATCTTCGTCGTCTAGCGTTAGCGAAAGGGGGATAGACTCCCTGCTGTCTGGCTGATATCGGCAATGGGCCACTCCGCCAACTTTACTTTTACTTTATTATAAGAAATTCAGTTTTTCTCTTGAGGTTTCTATTTCTTATCCATGTCCAGGTCTTTTCGTGAACAACCTTTCCAGTTTGTCTTTTGAAGTATCCATATATTTGTTTTTCATCTATTTTCTAGTTTTTGTTATTTTTCTTTTTGACCATATGCATCAATTTCTGTTAATGGCAGCTGTAATTGATTTATCTTTGCTCTTTTTAGCGTATTCCCCGAGTCCTTGAATTGTCACATCTATGCAATCCTTAATTCTAGCAATACTCCCTCCTAATATCTTGTGGATTGTCATCAATTTCCTTGTTCTTTTGTCCATCTGCCGGAATTCCCACATTTTCCATTTTAAGAATAGTCCAGATTAGTTTACAAGAGGAACAGCCTTGTTTATTCCTTTGAGGAAACTTCTGCAATAGTATAGAGGGTTTCTGTGACTGGATATATCAATCACGTGAAGAGCCCAGAAGTTTTGGCGAAAAATACCAAAACCCTCTAATACATTCCGGACCAGCTCCGATGAGGCATCGACCAGAAGTTCTCGCCAAGAAATCATTAAAATACCAGATGTCTTCTCCATCACATCGGTAAGTCTCTCAAACTTAACTCTATACACCTGAAGGACTTGATATTGTTAGTCATTGTTTTATTTGTTCTTTGATAAATTAAGTTTTAAATGCTAATTTTTGATGTACTAGAATTTTTTTTTTTAGATATCTTACTTTTTTTTAGATATACTTTTTTTTGAGATACTCTGTTCTTACTTTTTTTTTGAGATACTCTTTTCTTACTTTTTTTTGAGATACTCTTTTCTTACTTTTTTTTTTTGAGATACTCTTTTCTTACTTTTTTTTTGAGATACTCTTTTCTCACTTTTTCTTTTGAGATACTCTTTTCTTACTTTTTTTCCATCTCAACCTGTTTGATTGTGTCCACTTCCAATATTACCAAGTATTTGTTCTTATATTGTCCTGATTTGGTAGTTCTAATCATTTCAATCATTGAGAGTTTTACACACCTGCCTTAGCTACCGATGAGGCATCGACCAGAAGTTCTCGTCAAGAAATCATTAAAATACCAGATGTCTTCTCCATCACATCGGTAAGTCTCTCAAACTTAACTCTATACACCTGAAGGACTTGATATTGTTAGTCATTGTTTTATTTGTTCTTTGATAAATTAAGTTTTAATTCATTTATTTGTTGCTGTTAGTCTTAGAATTAAATGCTAATTTTTGATGTACTAGAATTTTTTTTTTTGAGATACTCTTTTCTTACTTTTTTTTTGAGATACTCTTTTCTTACTTTTTTTCTTTTGAGTTTTGATACTCTTTTCTTACTTTTTTTTTTGAGATACTCTTTCTTACTTTACTTTTTTTTTTTTACTTTTCTACTTTTTTTTTTTGAGATACTCTTTCTTACTTTTTTTTTTGAGATACTTACTTTT
The DNA here is from genome assembly GCA_023376005.1 of Doryteuthis pealeii. Classification (NCBI taxonomy): domain Eukaryota; kingdom Metazoa; phylum Mollusca; class Cephalopoda; order Myopsida; family Loliginidae; genus Doryteuthis; species Doryteuthis pealeii. The sequence goes on along the minus strand of CM042179.1, from coordinate 31,282,452 downwards.
TTTTTTTGAGATACTCTTTTCTTACTTTTTTTTTTGAGATACTCTTTTCTTACTTTTTTTTTTTTGAGATACTCTTTTCTTACTTTTTTTTTTGAGATACTCTTTCTTTACTTTTTTTTGAGATACTCTTTTCTTACTTTTTTCTTTTGAGATACTCTTTTCTTACTTTTTTTTTTTGAGATACTCTTTCTTACTTTTTTCTTTTTTTTTTTTTGAGATACTCTTTTCTTACTTTTTTTTTTGAGATACTCTTTCTTACTTTTTTTTTGAGATACTCTTTTCTTTTTTTTTTTGAGATACTTTTTCTTACTTTTTCTTTTGAGATACTCTTCTTACTTTTTCTTTTGAGATACTCTTTTCTTACTTTTTTTTTGAGATACTCTTTTCTTACTTTTTCTTTTGAGATACTCTTTCTTACTTTTTTTTTTTGAGATACTCTTTTCTTACTTTTTTTTTGAGATACTTTTTCTTACTTTTTTTTTTGAGATACTCTTTTCTTACTTTTCTTTTGAGATACTCTTTTCTTACTTCTTTTTTTGAGATACTCTTTTCTTACTTTTTTTTTTTGAGATACTCTTTCTTACTTTTTTTTTTGAGATACTCTTTTCTTACTTTTTTTTTTTTTTTTTTTGAGATACTCTTTTTCTTACTTTTTTTTTTTGAGATACTCTTTTCTTACTTTTTTTTTTTTGATACTCTTTCTTACTTTTTTTTTGAGATACTCTTTTCTTACTTTTTTTTTTTTTGAGATACTCTTTTCTTACTTTTTCTTTTGAGATACTCTTTTTCTTACTTTTTTTTTTTGAGATACTCTTTCTTACTTTTTTTTTTGAGATACTCTTTTCTTTACTTTTTTTTTTGAGATATTTTTTCTTTTGAGATACTCTTTTTACTTTTTTTTTTTTGAGATACTCTTTTCTTACTTTTTTTTTTGAGATACTCTTTTCTTACTTTTTTTTTTGAGATACTCTTTTCTTACTTTTTTTTTTGAGATACTCTTTTCTTACTTTTTTTTTTTTGAGATACTCTTTTTCTACTTTTTTACTTTTTTCTTTTGAGATACTCTTTTCTTACTTTTTTCTTTTGAGATACTCTTTTCTTACTTTTCTTTTGAGAACTTTTTTCTTTTTTTTTTTGAGATACTTACTTTTTCTTTTGAGATATTACTTTTTTTTTTGAGATACTTTTCTTACTTTTTTTTTGAGATACTCTTTTTTACTTTTTTTTTTTGAGATACTCTTTTCTTACTTTTTTTTTGAGATACTCTTTTTACTTTTTTTTGAGATACTCTTTCCTTACTTTTTCTTTTGAGATACTCTTTCTTACTTTTTTTTTTTTAGATACTCTTTTCTTACTTTTTTTTTTGAGATACTCTTTTCTTACTTTTTTTTTGATACTCTTTTCTTACTTTTTTTTTGAGATACTCTTTTCTTACTTTTTCTTTTGAGATACTCTTTTCTTACTTTTTTTTGAGATATATTTTTTTTTTTGAGATACTCTTTTCTTACTTTTTTTTTGAGATACTTTTTTTCTTTTCTTACTTTTTTTTTTTTTTTTTGAGATACTCTTTTTCTTACTTTTTTTT